>VZDJ01007755.1:62075470-62118145 GCA_008694505.1 Cyanoderma ruficeps
CAAGGGAAATCTGAGCTTTCCATTCACTAGCTAATTTCAGCATGTTCTCAATTTAGTGATGCTGGCTCCACTTTAGGTTATCTTTATGCATTTCCCCTTTAGATAAAATGCCATCTTCCTTCTGCTATGACTTCTTTGTTCCTCCACTTGACTTCTTAATACTGAGACTTTCAAAAAAAAGCAAACTATCCAGTTGATAAGAATGTGTTGAGGATGCTGAGAGCTATGAACCTGTGTTGAGTTTGGTTGTAGAATAGTGGAATGCAGCAGCTTCCTTTTCATATTACTTCTGTTGTACTTAAAGAAAAATAATTACCTGCATTGTGTGAAAATAAAAACCAAAAAGATAAAATGCAAAAGTGCATATTTATGTATTGTCCTACTTTTCAAATTGGAAAATATTAAAAAATCACCCTGCCCTCTCAAAAAAAACAACCCACCCAACCAACTAACCGACTAACAAAAAACCCCAACAAACAAACAAACAAGCCCCACAAAACCAAAAAAAACCCAACCCAACAAAATACCAAGCCTAAACACAATAAAAAAGAGAGAATACTTTAACTTGCAAGTGCTACTCTGCCATTGTATCATGATTAAAACACTAGAAACTGTTCTAGACTGGGACATAACAATATTGGAGAACAGTAGCCATGTGAGATACTTAAAAAAACACCATGGATTTCAATAATGTTTCATCATCTCTTACCTCTGTAATTCTGCCACCTTTCCCAGGCTGTTTGGATGAAGTTATCAGATGTCTTCCCTGAGACTTCTAATTAATGATCATTTAGGGAATTTGTCTGTCTTAGCCTGTTTTAATCATGTTTCCTAGCTAAAACTTTGGAGGGAGTTTCAATTGTGGTTCAGATGTCACTTTTCCAAGTGACACACTTCAGCATCTGGGCAGCCTAAATGGATATAGAAATTTATTTTACCTATCATCTGCTTGGAAAATTCCCTTCATTAGGTGTTCACACGCCTTCCCAGTTAGTAAAGGAGACTGTAAAACTCCTTTTTACAGTCTGTGTGTGTCCAGACAGTGAGTCAGCATGTATACCAAATTTTCAGGGAATAGGGAGTGCTTTTGATATCAGCATGGCCTTTCTAGTATGTTCCTGTGAGGTGATCCTCAGTTGTTGTGGGCTGTGAAGCTTCTGGGTAGAAATCTCAGGTGAGTTTTCACATGTATTATAGCAACTTTCACAGCTCCTTAATTTATGCTTTTGACTAAGGCAGTCTGTTATCCTCCAGACATAAAAGGAGATTGCAGTCACCTTTTTCATACTCTTCCTAGACTGGGAGGTGTACCATGCTTCCCTGGGCACAGAAAGGTAGCTTGTTTTGAGCAGCACAGATGCTGCTGCCAAAATTAAATCAGTATGGATTGGTTTCTCTGACTCTGCAGGGGCAAGCATCAGACTTGTTCTCAGTGCCAAGTTCAGGGGGACAATCTGCCCTGGTCCGGCTGGCCACACCACTGCTGATACAGGCCAGGGCCATCGGCCTACTTGGCCACCTGGGCACTGCTGGCTCATGTTTAGCCACTGCCAACCAGCACCCCCAGGTCCTTTTCTGCTGGACAGCTTTCCAGTCACTGCCCCACCCTGTGGAGCTGCCTGGGGTTGTTGTGAAGGACCTGACCCTTCACCTCATTGAACCTCATACCATTAGCCTCTGCCCATTGACCCAGCCTATCCAGATCCCTCTGTGAAGCCTTCCTGTCCTCCAGCACTCCTGTCCAACTTAGTGTCTTCCACAAACGGTCTGAGGATGCTCTTGATCTCCTCATTCAGACAAAGATGTTAAATAGGACTGGCCCCCATACTGAACCCTGGGGAGCATCACTCTTGACCAGTCACCAGCTAGGTATAACTCCACTCACCACCATCTTCTGGGTTCGGTCATCCAGCCAGTTTTTTTACTCAGGGGACAGTGCAGCCATCTAAGCCATCAGCAGCCACTTTCTTCAGGAGAATGCTGTGGAAGATGGTGACAAAGCCTTTACTAACATCTAGGTAGAAAACATCTACAGACCTTCCCTTGTCCAATGTGCAGGTCACCTTGTCATAGAAAGAGATCAGGTTGGCCAAGAAAGACCTGCTTTTCACAAACATTTGCTGGCTCAACTGGATTCCCTGGTTGTTTTGTATGTCCTATCTTTTTTATTTTATGGGAGCAGTTTTGACATATGGCGTCGGCTGACTTAACATCCCTGCTGCATGAACCATCATCCTCACACCTGGTGGTGTGTGTTGTGCTATCATGTGGCAACACAGAATTCCCTGCATTATCAGGGATGGGGTCCTGTCGTTAAGCATGGTTGTGACCCCTAATAGGATATTACCCTAATGGGTAGTGGGGCAGAATAACCTCTGCCTCTTGTGGGTAGGAAAAGAGAAAAGAGGTGGCTGTTCCTACTCTGGAAGAGAAAGTGATTCTAATCCTTGGCAATTTCTCCTTACTTATGGCATGACTCATTTTATTACTAGTTATGTTTAGCTTTGAAAATTTATGCAGCACTTTGCAAAATACATGATCATCCCTTGCCCATTGCCTTCTAAGGCAGTAGAAAACCACCATTCCCTCTTTTTCTTTTCTGCTACATGGAAATAGGAAGTGTCAGATCATGTAACCGTACTTTCAAAAAATGTGATCAATAATAAAAGTTTATTTCCTTATTGCAAAGTGTCCTTTTCTTTGACTTGGAATGCTTCTACAGGTCTCAGTCAAACTAGACGAGGCACCTCTGTGAAAAGGTCATTTTCAAAACTAGATAATGCCAGAAGTTATCTGTTCTATTGCAATACATTTTTCTAAATAGAAATAATATATACATGTCTTTACTTCCTACAGCAGCTCAGTAATTTCTCTTCATTAAAAAGACATGTAGTACAGTGGAGCACAAGTCTTTTGTACTACGTAGCACGTGCAGTATACAACAAAACTGGGAGCTGCAGTCAGACAAGACATTCTTTTTTGCAGTCGAAATGATTGTTGTCAGAGAAAAGAGGAGCTCATCAGCTTGCGTGTTTGTGTATCGAGAATCTCAAATGATGGCAGATGCTTTTGAGGTTTTTTTAACACCACCTCAGAAGAAAATTTACCATTTTGATTCACATGAAAAAGATGGTATCAGTAGTTTAAAAATTGGGAGGTTTGCCTTAGCTGTGCTTTATATTTTAATCCAAGGTAAAAAAAAAATTAATATTAGCTGATCTTGTGATTTCTGTGACACATTAAAATTTGTCACTAGTGTTAAGCTTGCTACATTAACCTAGAAGTGAAGAGCCACTTATAGACATACAGTCTATTATAAGTGTTTGCTTCTTTGTGATTATGTTTAAATTCTTCCACTGCCTGTCTCTCTAGCTCAAGGAAAGGTAATGGTGCCTTGTTTGCAAAAGCGTTAATATCTAGTTAATTTCTCATTAAAAAAACCCACAAAAAGCAATTTAATTTTGTCTGTTAAAAATGAGTTCTAGCAATATATGAAAAGTTTCCCAAAATTTCCTCTCAATTAAAAGAATTAATGGAGCTGAAACAGAAGAAAAAATATTTCTATAAGCTAAGACATGCATCTAACATTTACATGAAGACAGATTGTCACTTTATCTTCAAATGCTAATGTAATGGCAATCAAAAGATAATAGATGCCATGATCATCATGAAAAAACTTGGCCTATTATAGACAATTGCATTTTTGCAGTATGATTATTGTACAGGTGCCTAATGCAGGGAAAAATATTTTAGTGTGACCCCATATGATAGATACAAAGACCACAAACCTTTAAGGATTAAACTATCCAGTTGCATCTCTAACACCATCCTCAGATAACAGTCTGAACAAGATATTTAGCTTAAAAAATACATAAATACATATTTATGATTTTGCAAAGGTCTTCAGCATGGTCCTTCTGCACCATTTATGCTCCATGAGACCATTGTTCAACCTTTCTGACTCTGTAAATTTTGGGTTGATTCACACTGGATTTCAACTCTGCCAAAATCTGTTCACTACCTAATTGTTCCTCAAGAATGTTGGACCTGTCACTATAAGAAAGACATTGGGGGACAGAAGTGCTTCCTGAAAAGAGCCATGAAGTTGGTGAAGTGCCTGGAGTGTCTAATGAGGAGTGACTGAGCGTGTAGGAGGCTCGAAAGATCTTATCAGTCTCTACAACTACCTGAATGAAGGTGGTAGCCAGGTGGAGTTCAGTCTCTTCTCCCAGGCAGCCAGTAGTGGAACAAGAGGACATAATTTCAAACTCTGCCAGGGGAGGTTTAGGTTGGACATTGGGAGGAATTTCTTTACAAAAAAGGTGATTAGACATTGAAATGGATTATCCATGGAGGTGCTGGAGCCACCCTCCCTGGAGGTGTTAAGAAAATACTGGGCAGGGCACTTAGTGCAGTGGTTTGGCAAAAGGTTGTACTCAATGACCTGATGTCTTTTTCAACCTAATTAAATCTGTGATTCTGTATGGTGACTAGAAGCATGGATTAGTGGTGGACTTGGCAGTGCTGGGTTAATGGTTTGACTCAATGGTCTTGAAGGTATTTTCTGGCAGGAACCATGAAGGAGGAGGAACCTTGAGGAAGACTGAAGAAGGGAATCATGAAGAAGAAGGACCCTGGAGAGAGAATCACTGCTGTGAGATCAGTCTGGGTCTGCAGTTAGAGCCTGTTGTTGGAACCTACAGTCATAGTCTAGCAAGGTAAAAGCTGCATTCAGAGTCTGCAAACTAATACCTGCAGTCATAGTTTAGCAGGAAAGAACCAGCAGTCAGAGGTTGTAAGAGAAACCTACAGTAGGAGCTTGCTGCAGCCAGTCAGTGAATAGCTGGAGTCAGGATGGCTAAGCTGTAAAGAGGAATAAACCAGGACCCTTTTCATGCTGTGATAAACAAGAAATCTGTGTCTCAACTCATTTCTACCCTCTAACAAGAGGACTGCTGCAACGTTTTCCGTCCTAAACTATTCTATGGCTGTATGTTTTTAAATCAAATAAACTCATCTAGAGGATGATTTATCTTTCATTCATGGTAGAAAATACCCGTATATTACAAAAGATTCATATGGAAGTCTTCCATAAGCACTATCCTGAATTCTCAAGAAAAGGCATTCAAATTATTTGAGTATTCAAAACAGAAGTAGAAGTAGAATTTCTCTAGGCTGATTTTGTAATTGGCTTTCAGAAATTTCTAATAATGTCTCATGAGGAGTAAATTTAGTGAAAACTATAGACTGAGAAATATTTTCATGGGCAGCAGGATCTGGGTTGGCCAAGAAATATATGCCAACATTAAACAAATAACTGTTGTTTTGTTAGGATCTTCTACATCACCTAATCCTATTTTTGCTATGGAAGGCAGTCACACTGTATGGTCTATTTAATTCAGATTCAGAAAAATACTCCTCACTGGAGTAAAGATATGTCAATCCAGCTAAGCTGAAAAAAATACAGAAATCAACAAATAATTTATAGACAAAGTATAAACCATTGCATAACTTACAGTGAATTATAAACTTATTTCATGATGTAATATTGTATGTAACGATATAAGCCTGCAAAATACATTCCCCATTATAGTTCAAATTTATTCCTTCTTGTCTCTTGTTCCCTTTGAAACAGACTTCTAAAATGATCCTAAACAGATTAGGGTGCAGGACGATTTGTACACTTTTCACTTTTACACACTTGAGTATTTCCTGTAGGAGTTGTGAAGTATCGCAATAAGGCAAAGAGCAGATGTGACATATGAAAGCAAGTTAAGCTTTAGGGCAGAGTTTTGTCAAAAAGCATACCTCTTGGGTAGTGGGATTATAATATTGTTAGGATTGAATCTTTATGACTTTATAGACAAAGAACTGGCCTTTTTTTAGTGTCGGTGATTTTACAGGCTCCACATGCAGAAGCTCATGCTCTACCATTAAACAGTTCATTTCTGAAGAAAGACACTAGTTCCTTTCTGTTGCAAGGAATAGAACCATATGTATTGGTTGATGTGTGGGCAACACAAAATTTATCCTTTGGAATGACCCAAAACCATCTGGATACCTGCATAAATCAAAGCATGCAGAAAGGTATTACTCTGTGGCTGTGCAGCACAGGTCAGCTTCAAAGAACTGTGTGGTTTCCCTGCATCTTGCCTCCCCCACCCTTTGGTCTCCTGCACTTTTCCTTTCTTTGCACTTTAAACAGCCACAGAACAACGGAGTCCTGCAGGTACTGATGAGATCAGGCAGCCTTTCTGCTGTGACAGCTCACACAGCCCTGCTCTGAAGGTTCCCTTACTACAGACTCACATGTTCCTAACACACCTCCTGGTTCTGAGACTTGCTCATTCAACCAAAATCCCATCTTGCTGCTGCCACTAGAGGGATCTATGCAGCTAGCTCCGGTTCCTCTCCCTTGTCTCAAACTGGGAGGAAGGCCAATGCAAGCTTACCTGAGTAGTGGTTTAAAAATTTCATTTTTTTGTTTGTTTTCTTTTTTTTGTTTGTTGTATTCTTGAGTCTGATAATACAATGTGCATTATTTATAACTTAGTTTCCTGTTAAGTTAGCTTTAAAACATTAGAGCTAAATGATACCTATTCATCAATTATTAAATCTTGATTTGTGCCTGTGACACCCAGGGTTCCCATCCAAACAGAAGCCAGGATTACCTATACTTTGAGGTCAAACAGAACTGCACTCTTGCCATAACTTTTGTCCCATGATTACCAAATTACCTCTTCATTGCTTAAGTACAGAAAGTAAAAAAAAAACCTCTATATTTCTATGCATTAGTAAATTGAATGAGAATTACTTTTTCAAATGTACATCCTGAGGGAAAAAAACAGAAGATAGCTCTTCATATATACAGGAAAGGATGAGTGGTTTATACATAGTGGCTGTGAAAAGTACATCTTAGTATTTTTATACTTACTGTATAACAAGATGTGCAGTTCAAGTCAGGGGGGGGTTTAATTAAAAAAATAAAGACTCATTTTTTGATATATGACTGAAAGGGGTTTTTTTTAGTTTTGTTTTTTTCTAGCTGATAATCAAATAAGAGATTTTAAGAGGGAGATGAGGGTTAAAAATTGAAAAGTGATAAAAATGTTTTTGAAGTTGCTAGGGAACCCTTCAGTTATCTGCTGCAGTGGGAACATTGTTTGAGGAAGCTGGTAAGAGCAGAAAAACTTCATTTCCTTGTTTGAAACTTCTTGTAGGTCAATAGTGACTGAAAATAATTACATTGGATTGCAGCCTCAGTCCAGTTCTTAGTGGACAAGTGTCCATGTCACAAAATCCACCATTGCAATTGGCAATAGTTGGCAGGCTCAGCAGAGAAGTCAAGGATTGAATGGGCATGGAAATTAAACTATTCTCCTGCCCCTAATTGTGGTCCTTTCAAGTCATCATTGAGGAACATTGTTTGGGAAAAGTTGCACAGCAGTTGGCAATACTGAACATGCTCTGTGGATAAACATTGAGTTTCCATCTACAAGGTCTTATTCTGGCACATTTTGAAGCCTTAAAAGTCACACTGGGGTGGGGGAGCTGAGGGAAAGACACTTTTTACTTTCCCTGTCATAGAAGTAAAATTTTCTTTAAAAAAATAAAGCCCAGTGTTGAAATTAAGAATATAGTCCTTCTTCCAAAATACTACCCTGCATTCATACATATTAATTAAAACAATAGAAGTGTGGTGAGGTTTATTTTTTTAATGAATCCAGCCTTATTTTTTTTTTGTTCTTCATTATGTATTTTGGTATAAAAGTGATCATGTTGTTTAAGTGGATTACCTTAGTAACCTTCTTTAGATACAGCACTAATCGATATGTTAGGAGCACTTGTGCTCAAGGACATGGCTGAAGCCATGGGACAATACAGGAATGAGACACTCCCATTGATTTCTCATGGATTTCAATGGGAACACCTGATGATAAAAGTTTTTTTAGCCTAATTCTAATTTCCACATAAAACTCCAAAGCCCATGAGCACTATCAGCTTGTTTTCTCATCCACAGAAACAATAATACTTTTCTGCTGTATTTCAAAATGGGTTTACAGGTAGATAAAATATGTCAGGTTTCTGCCCACTCAACCACTACTGTAGTTTCTACTCTCTTGAGGCTGATGACTTTTGATTTTCTTTTCAGTGACAAGTAAGAGGCGGACAATAAACATATACTCACTGCTCTGCTCTGGAAGTATTTTGGGGGTTTTGTGCCATTATTCTTTGGGCATGTGAGACCATATTGTTCTAATGTTTTGTTCATCTATAACAGAATAATTAAATTTCTAATCTGCTTCTTTTAATGAGACAATAATACATAAGAATTTTGCAAGTGACTTGTTAGTGGAACCAACTTCTTATTGAAAACAAGTTTGTCAGTACTTGTGGCAAAGAAACCTGAAGCAAAATGCTAAATGGAAATACAATGTTAAATGTCATTTTTGAGTTTGATAATATATGATTTCTTGCATCTTGTTAGTTACCAAATTGTATAATCTGTCATATGACTTCTGAGTTTCATGCATGGTCTGAGAAGTTTTCTAAGATAAACTATCAAATAGAAGGTTATTTCAAAGGCTTCCTGGGTAAGTCTACATGTCTTAATAAACTTCAGTGACATGCCTCCATGAAACTTTGGCTTTCTTCTTCCAGCACTCCTTATTGCAGATTCACTTTTACCATTGAGAAAGAGCCCACGTAAAAGAATGTAAACTTTCTGAGATCAACTGAAATTCAATGTTAAATCCCTCAAGAGACCCTGTTCTTCCTCAAGGTTTCCAACATGCTGCAGCAACTGTCCTGCTGTGGCACAGCCAAGGGCCCAAAGGCACACAGCAGCTACCTTTCCCAAAACATCTGTGGATGATCCACACATCTTCCAACCAAATCAACCAGACCAATGTTTCCATCACTGACTACTGACAAGGTATACTCAGGTAATTGGTGTTAAACCACATAGTTATGCTAGTTTAGCCTAGCTGACTACTATTATATTCTGATACCTGAATTTTTGTTTATTCTTTCTATTGCTTGCCGGTTTGACTCATCATATGGCCACTGAAGTTTTAATAATTGTGCTCTGATGCACAGGGTTTGGTGCCTGTTGCCACTGTGCCTTGCGTTGTTTGGGTTGGGGGAAATTTGCCTCTTCTATATTGTATCTCAATAAATATTTTTGAGAAACACACATTTTTCATCCATATGAAGAAAAAGAAAGTTGTATTCATGTTCATGTTTGAGAGCTAAATAGAGGGTTGAGGAAGATGAGGAGGAACTATGATCTGCAAAACAAAGGTACAACTCTTCAGCCTTTTTTCAACTGCAGTAAAGTTATTTTCTTGACCTTTGCTGATGTAGATGGCTTTGGGAAATTTTTAGGTCTTTGCTCTGTTCTCATCATTGCTCAAATTTTAAATAATCTGGCAATAAAGTTTAAAAATTGTTTAAATTATCTTATTTTTCTTGAGGGAGTACTAATTGGAAGGTTGAAAAGTTTAAAAGTTCTGTAGCAGAAAGAATTCTCTCAAAAGGTTGATAACAGAAGATAAATTTCTTACACAATTTTATCTGCATGGTAATGATTGAATATCGTGCTAAACTGACAGTACAAACACAGTTCTTTGCGGACCCAAATAGGCACCACAAAATACTGTTCTCAAACTTGGTCCTAATCAGCACCTTTCATAAATGACCCTCTCATGAACTTCTCTTTTTCAACTGCTCTTTATCATCATTTCTTAGTTTGGTCTCAGTTTGACTATGTCTGATATTTTTGTTCAGTAAAGAGATAAACTTTTTACTATACTCCAAGGTCTATGCTTTATTGTCTTCTTGTACTCCATCTGACAAGGCCAAGATGTTAATTAAGACCCCTGCTTGTTTGTCACTTTTCTTTTCTCTGATGATACTTTGAGGATCTTCTCTGCATGCAATCAAATTTCTGAAATACTCATTAAAGAAGAACTCTACCTCCATCTAAAGAGATATTTCAGTGAGACTCTTCAGTGAGATCAGATAAAGTACTTGCTAAGGTTTTAGGATAGAAATTAACGTTTATTTTCTGATTCTGGTATTCTAGAGGCATGTATTTATTCAGAATACCAACAAAATGAATCATGTATTCCTTCAATTTCATCTTTTTGCAAGAAGCAGTTGAATTTTATGCATGATACTCCATTCACACACATTGGATGCCACTCATTTGTGAATTTCCTTTTCTTCCCAAATATAGTAGGAACTGCCGCATCTCAACAATTTCTATGTGCTCCTTATCTTAGAAAATTGGTGATTGTCTATAGCACCATGAAGTTACTGCTGGCAAATGATGGCAATTTAATTTGTAACCTATAAACACATATATTGCACAGTGTAAGTGCCTTGACTCTTACGTCTTTTTAAACATTTGCTGCTCTGAGCAACAACCATCTATTACTGTCATCTATTAATTATCATGTCCATTCGCACAGACTTATACTCATTCATGATTTCAGTAATATAATGGTCATCAAATGGTCATAAAATAAAATTCAAATGGATAAAAAATAAAATAAAGGCTATTCGTGGTTTCCCTGGTTCACTGGAAGAATAATAAGGAAACTTAATGATGGTTGATGAGATTTGCTAAGAAAGCTAGGAATTGAAGTGTCAATCAATTGTGAGATATTAATAGAAATTAGACACCTAAATTCCTTGAATATTCCTAATTTAATTTGGGAAGTTTAGTGGCAATATTTAAAATCAGTTCACTTAGAAACTGTAAACATTAAATATTGAAAATAAATTTCTCTTCATAAAATAAATCTATATTTGCTGATATAATTTACGTCTATTTTATAGAATCACTCTTTTGTTTGTCTCAGTTTACCTATTAAAGAAGATGTTAAAACTTTGATTAAAAAAATCAATATTCAAAATAGGTAGAGGGATAATTCTAGCAGCTTCTTATGGTTATTGACCAGCATAATAGACAATATGCTTGCAGTCTCTGAAATGAAAATGGAGTATAACCCCAAAGTAACACCAGATTGCACAAAGGATATATAAACACCAAAGCACCCAATGAATCTGAAAAAAATGCAATTTTGTTTATAGTTCTATCATTCAAAGGTTAAAACATTGATATATATGGCAAAAGAAATATTTGAAAAGTGGAGAATGTTTCTGTTTTGTTCATTCTCATTTCTTTGCTTAACTTCCTAAAGATTTTCACTTTATAATAAAATTTCATATTTGACTTCTTCAGACTTGGCAACTTTGGTCAAAAAATCAGAAAAGCCACTGACTTTGTAAACAAGACATTTTGAAAGCATTTGCATAATTAGAAAACAGTGTCAACAGAACCAGACTAGTGAAGAACAGTGGTAGAGAACTTGTATATGTTTAAGATTTCTGAATCCTAGTCCTGTGCATTGACCATGTCATACTGAGACCATGTCATCCATTATATAGTCCTCTGCATTATTTTTGAGTGCTTCAGATGTCATGCATGCTACCATGAAGTTGTTCAACTGCCTGTTGTTGTGAACATCAACTTTTCAGCATCATTTATTCTGCAGCTTCCTTGATGGAGTTTCTGCAGACTATGATGATTTGCAGCTTCACTGTGGTGTTTATGGGCTCAATAAAGAAAAGGTTCTAAAAAGATTATGGGCACTGAAAAAGGAAATACAACCTTTTCTTCAGGAGCACAGAGCAGAACAGACTAAACATTTTTGGAATTTCTTGCCTGCCACAAACAGATGATGATTCCCCACAGACATTCTTACTTATTTTATACCCTCAACAAAAGTCTTTAGGGCTTGAATAAAAATTTCAGATATATAACAAGCCATCTTCTCTTTACACAAGAAGTTTGATGCTTTGTGGCAAGATCTTGGAAGACAGGGAATGTCTTATTTTCAGACTTTAAAGAGCAGCAAGACATAGAAGTAGCAGATATTTAGGCCTAGGTTTCACTGGAGATATCAGTGAGCTAATGCACATTTCAGATGTTCTTTTACTCTGCATGTGAACTCCATGTGATACTTGCCTGGTGTAAGCTGCAGCTGGACAGACAGATCAGTGGAGGACTTAAAAACCTATCCTGCTGCAGATGCAGTTGCTTTCAGGTTTCATGGAATTTAAATTGCAGTTGCTTGTAGCAGACTGACTCCGTAAGCATCTTGCACCTTACTTTCAAGTTTTTATATATTTTACTGAAAAATTACCCAACTTTATTTAGCTTCTTTTGAGATTTAAGTAGTCAAAGCAGTTACGGGAAAGTACAATAGCTAGATTTGCCTTCTGCACATCCCAGTTGTGTTAGTCTCTTCCTTTGTGCTGCGTTTATAATATTGTAGTGACATGGTGTCTTGGTTTAGAAAGACAGGTATCTGCCAGGGAAACTGNATCAAAAGGCACCCACCCCCAACTGTTTTTCAGCAGATGAAATTGAATAGACTATAACCCAGGACACATGGAAAAGGAAATCTTAGTTTCAGCCTTCCATTCCACAATGCTTGGGAAAAGGGAAAAATTAATTTTGAACTGAATTGTTGTAGTGCATTTTGGAGATAAGTGAAAATCAAATGTGCTTCTCCAGAATACATTTTCTATATAGGTCCTATTTAAATGGATCAGATTATTAATAAGGTTTTTGGAAAAGTTACAATAAGTTTCCTAAGTCATGATGTGATTTGAATTTTTGACACATTCCTGAACGGTGTATGGTCATTTTCACAAGAGGTCAGGAGTGTATTAAAAGTTCTAAGTGGAAGGCTCTCAGTTATCTATATCTTCTTGAATCAGATGTAGCGGGGACAGCTAGAGGAAAGGTGATGGGATTGAGATATCCCTCTCCCCAAAAACTCCTACCTGCTGTGTCTGTCAGCACAGTATAAATATACACAGCTGGAGAAAGATCTCAGGAATCTGTGTGAACAGAAGTGTCTTAAATCAACCTCTGCAGTCTGAAGAGCTGTTGTGCTTTCCATTCTCACTTAGATCCAAAGATAAGGCCCCAAGACATTCCTGTATTTGCAATCCTTCAGCTTCCAGAGCCTGCTCTCAATCCATGAGTCAAATATCAGAGGCACATACAAAATTTCTGACAGAGCACTAGAAGCAGCAGCTGCCTGGGACTGTCACCTCTGTTATAAACTAGTTCTTAGCACTTACTTTAAGACTCATTATTTTCTTTTGCAATTGCAAAGTGACAAGAGTTTTATATACCAGAGTTACCAGAAACAGATGTTATTGATGAACTACGGGTAATACACTTTCAACCACTGGTTTTTAATCCATTTAACCAAAACTATATTAAAACTATACTGATGCTCCTTACTTGTTTTTTCCTCAGCCTCGAGATTTTGGCAAGTTCTTCCAATCTTTCTTTGAAAATCATGCATTTTATTTTTTACTCCTTTAATATTCAATGTTGATTCATTATCATATTGCTTCTAGAGTCATGTTCTCACCCATTTAGATGAACTCTACACTCATAGGTGAGTTAAACTTATGAAACCATTAAGGTATTTTCTAAAAACCTTCCTTACAGTATTATCCTCAATATGTAACCTCAATTCCCATTTTTCATTGCATTTTTATCATATATTTTTTTAAAGAGTCTTTACATGTATTTCCAGATCAGGAGACTGCACTGTTCATGTGGTGTCAATGTACATGACACTTACCAAAGAAGATGTCCTTTAGCAAAATGCTGCATCATGGCTTTGTCGTGGCATAACAATGCAATGGCATAGGAGCCAGGAAAATGTCAGACTTGTCATGCTGTTTCTGGTTTATGCAGTTCTAATGTTTGTTTAAACCGTAAGGTTTAATCTAGTGTCAGCCACTGCGGAAGGATGCACTTAATTGGCATCCTAGAAAGACGACGTGCACATTTTAAGTAGGATGATTGCTGGGGAGCACATTCCCAGCAGTACATATCAATTACTCTGGATAAGAGGCACACCTACTTGGTTGAACTGGCGTGTCTGTTGCTGTCTGGGACGTCGCTTCTCCAGGGCTGTTCATGGGTTGGTTTGCTCGCCTGCTGCTGAGAGAAAAGGTAGCAACAGGGGAACTCTGGGTGTGTGTGCTGCCAGACATGCTCTTTGGGAGCATTTCTACTTGCCAACAAGCATTTGGTGGCAGATTTCCGTGGGAGGAGTTCCTATGGAAACAAAACGGATATTTGGTCTCTCCAGCTTGCTCATTCAGTTTGCATTAAGTTCAAGTGGTTTAAACTTAAACTCTTAATAATGCCAGCCCCTATCTCTAAATCTACTCATAGTAGATTATGGGTGTGAAGCAATATTCTTGCAAATTCACATTATCTTGGTTATTTTGCAAGGTACAACTACTTTTTTCCTTGGTTCTTCATTCTCAGAACTAACTCAGTCTTGTTTACTAATTTTTTACTTTAAAATATTCTGATAATTAACTTTGTAAAAAAAAATGTATCCAGGATTGTAGCCACCTTTTAATTTCAGTGATGACTCCATAGAAAAATTAATTTTTCTGCCATTAATAAGTATTAAATATGACTCTTCTTTCTTGAGGTATTCAGAATGCAGACAAAAAAAACCAAAACAACCAAACACTTATCAATTAAATATAGTGAAGGCCAGAAGCAAGATCTTTTGTTTGTTTGTTTATTTAGAAAGTTAAGAAAAAGATTAGAATACACAGTAAGTAATAATAGCTAAGAAAGGTAGAGATAATAATTATTTGCCCTATATTGTATATGTATGGTGTCTAATTACATAGTTTTGCTTATATAATTTATTACATAGTTTGCTATATATTTATTAATATTAATAAAGTACTTATTTGAAGTAATATGTGCCACATTGTGATAACATAATCCTTTGCTCCGCAGATTCTTCTGTTAAGTGTCTAGAGGTCAGTTCACATCACATGATATTAATACGATATACAGGAAGTGCTTTTTCAAAACAAGAAAAAAAGTGCAAGAAAAATAATGGTTGCTTATTTTGTTCTTTCATTTACTTAAGATTAACAGATTGAAGAAGCGTGTCAGGTTTGTTTTGAGTTTTTTTTTCCCAGGAAGATTGAATGTGAATCTAGCATGCAGATGGCATGTAATTGCATTTCTTGCATTGTTACTATATGGGTTTCATTACTTTTTCACAGCAATGCACTGAGATTTAATCACCCAAGGCTAGCATTTGCTGGTAAGATGTGTGTATCTAGCGGTCTTGCTCAACGGTCAGGGAGCTTACCCCTTGCCTCATGCACTTCTTCCATTATTGCTGTACCATATGTTCTTTACAAATCCAAGCAGAAGAATCATAAGCACTAAATTTACCTGGGACTAAGCTGACGCATTCCAGACAGTTACAAAAAAACACAGTAATACTTCTCTTGCCGTCTCGCCTCAGGAGATTCCTTTTGCCTCTCTGTTTTGCCCAAGACAAGTAGATATCAAACTGGTAACTTCTACAGTGCAAATTAGGGTTATCCCTTTTTTGAGAATGCACTTGCTCATTCTGACTGCTTGTGAAACGAGCTATGAAATTTGCTTCATCTCCCCTGATGTTTACACAGGCGAGAAAGATTTTCCCACACTTGTGTGTATCTATGATTTAACTACAAATGACATTGTACTTCTCTAACATTAACCCCTTAATCTAGTACATTTCTGCAAATAACCACCTGTAGTCAATTCTTTTTTCATAAGCCTTATCTGTTGTTACAGTATATAATCTGTGAGAATGCCCTAATTTTTATCATTCTCTAAGCCTGTCATCACGGCTGAGACAAGGCTTATCCCTCTGAGCAGATGAGATTAGTCGATCATGTTGAAATCAGAAGAGGGATTATAATGCTTGTAATACACTGAGTCAAATTAAATGCATTTTGTTTGTACATCAGAAGATCTTGTTGCTAAGGCTTTCCTGTCTTCTGCTGACTGTATAAATTGCCAATAAAACATATCAAGGATGGGTATGGGGAATCAAAAAGTCAAGCAAAAAGCAGAAAAAAAAAATTTGGCTTACTTAGCCTGATAAACTAAAGACTTAAGTGTTCTGATGTCACCACCACCAACAGGGTTTTCACCAAAGACACATGGTGATCTACATTGCAAGTTATTAATTTTAATTTATCTTTGACCAACTCTAAGGACATTTTCTTTTCTGAGGAACTTCTTGCCTCTTTGTATTTGTCCTTTTTTAGGCACGTTACTATTGCCCTGACTGTTTTGTCAGTATGCAGCATAAACACAGGCTATTTTTGGGCTGTGATGCATAAGAAGGAAGATACATATACATCAGAATATATATATCTCATCTATATATCTGAAATAAAGCCGTAAAATTATGAATCAGCAGGTCAAGTAATTTCTTCTGCTACCCCACCTGGTGCGTCTCTCATACCAGAGTGATACAACAACCATAGCTATTCTTAGAGAATAGAATTCATATAGAAGCACACTTCCCAGTAATAGCCACCATTTTTTATTTTGATTCATCTGGATGAACATTCAAAATCTGGGATACTTATTTCAACCTTCTCTGGATTGTCTGAAACACACGATTCAAAAAAATTGTATATGAAAATATCAAGTGAACAAGATTACTTGTTCCAAATCCCATTCACAAATTTGAAAGGGAAAAGTATTATCAAAAACCTTGACGAAAGTTGAATGTGAGAATTAGGTGGGAAGTATGCACGTGGTACTAGTATGTCTTCCTTTTTTAGCCTTGCAGTAAAAGAAAGGTCTATTATTTGGCTTCTAGGTACAGGCAAGATCTAATTCAGTGAAATTGCACTCAGTTCAGAAAGGACAATTGCATCAAATGTCTCAAAGAAATTTTAATTATGCTTGTAATAACTAATGACAGTAAAACTAAGCTTTTTACATCAATGGGAGGGAGCAATTCCTAAATGAAAGAAGTTGAGGTTTCTCCCAAGTTTAGAAATCCTTGTGTTTTGGTAGGTTCTGGTGGAATGCAATCCCCTGTATGTCTGCTGTAAACAAAGGCTCTTAATTATCTGAATCTCTTGGAGCCTATAATACAATCCTTGTGGAGCTGTATTAAATATGTGAGAGCTATGCGATTTCTACATAAAGTAGCTTATAGACAGCTTGGACCACACAGGTTTGCTTTCATCTCCAAGCTATTTTCCATATGTGAGTTAGGCTGAGGTCTTGCCTTTCCACCAGCATAACACTCTAGTTGGTGACCACTTTAACCCTTTCACAATGCTTACATTTTAAATTTTTTTTTTTGATTACTCAAAATCAATAAGAATACTTGAGCCTGTTCCGAGATTTTCGTTCCAGAAACTGTCATCTAAGGCTTTTGAAAAAGTAATGTGTCTTACATATTCCAAGGAGAAGTAGGGAACCTCCTAAGAGTGTGACTCAGCAATAGTTAGCTGAAATAATGATATGGAGTTTAACATTAGCTTGTCTTCCATTTGATAAAAGTTTTAGTTATATATCATTCTACTCAGATTTCATGAGCAACACTATTGCACTTTAACATACACTTCAGGATTATTCCTCTAATGAGACCTGTTTTTTCTACAGTCCGTGAGAAACAGTATGCAATACCTTAGGATAAAGTTGACATGAAAAATCAGAGTTTTCTTAGAATTTCTAAGAGCTAGGCAAGAAGGATAATATGCAGAAAAATGTTGAATGGATTGTAACTTTTCCAAATTTTCTGGTAATATAATTATATGGGTGTTTCTTAAGATATTTGTCAAGATATTGCAAATATATATTCTTCAATAAGCCCTGGCCCTGAAAGAATGGAGTAAACATTTAGCTTCAGACATAGTGAATAAACTTGTAGACTTCACAGATTTCCTTTGTTTCAGTCTGAGAGGTTAGCCAGATATTGCAGATTATTTTATTTTTTCAGCTGGAGGCAGAATTGTTGATGCTTCAGGTATGTGTTTTGCTGCAGTGGTGCTCCTCTACTCAGAACAGGCATGATGGGAATCACACAGGAGTGAACTCACAGTGCTGAGACTAACCTCTGAGAGCACTCCTCTTCCTCAAGTCTAACCCTTTTTTGCTCAGTCCTGCACAGCTTTTTCACTGTTTCTAACTTCTTGTTCAATGTTGCTACTCTGTTCACATGTCTTTGTGAACTTTGCTTTAGCTTTCCGGATTTTTGCATACTTGTTTCTCCTGGCTTTCCTCCGCCATCCCCGCCCCCCCCGCCCCTTCTCCCCTTCACAAGCATCACTAGGCCTTAAATTTTGGGGCTTAAAAAATCAAAATTAAATATGAGTTTTTAACTTATCATATTAAATGAGGTTTTGCTTTATATTTAAATTGGTTACGGCAAGAGGAGACAAAGACAGAAAGATGGGGTTCAAGCTTTTGAAAATTGAAAATGATAAGACTGCTAAACTCTTGGTGTCTGGAAAAACATGATGTGTATTTCCTTATCCATTTCCCACCCTATCAAATATATGTACCTCCTACTCTACAAACTCTTTTTATTACTTTCCATATATGTGTGCTGTGCTATTTCAAAGACCATAAAAAAGGTTTCCATCATTAATCTGCAGAGGCTTTACCCGTTTTGGCTGTTTATTCCTCCTTTTGGAAGTCTATACAATGAAAGGGTTGCTATAAACTGCATGATATAGGTCAATATTAAAAGATAGGTGAAAATAAAGTTATATTAGGCCAGGCATTTATATGAATATACAGTGACCTCTCTGATTTCATTATTTCAAATACAGAAATGTCAAGGGTATAAATCTTTACATTTCAACACAAGCATGGTTCATTGCAAGAGATCAAGACAATTATTTCCTCCATAATCTTTAAGTATACAGTGAAGTACAGCTATGTTTGTCATAGAAAAATATATTTTAGCCATATGTAAGATACCAGACACTGAACTTCACCTGTATGTGCGGATGTGTGTATATATATATATTTTTTTTCCAAGTTCTAATTTCTGTAATTTGATAATTTTGAGAGCCTCCCCAATTAATTTTTCTAGTACATAATTCAAACATGCCTGTCACATATTTATAAAAATCATGAAACTGTACTGCAGAATACCTCAATGCAGAATACCTTCAATTTGGCCAGAACAAAGATTACTAAATGTTTGATTAATGACATGAAGTGCAAGACACCACACTAAAAATAAGGTAGCAGGTGAGCTTCAGTGGGAGGTCACAGATGGATAAAGAGCACAGAGACAATGAGGATGTGACACTTCTCCTAAACATTTTCTGTAGTCCCTGGCTCTGAGTATACTGTATTTTCTAGTCTTGGGGAGGGAATGATGTACAAGTGTCTAGTGGAATGACCAATAGTGAAAGCAGATAAAATAAAATGACCATACAATTTGATATGAAAAAACCTCAATCATAAACCAAAATATTAGTGTCAATAAGTTGCCTTTAGCAAACCTGCTGGCTGTAGCTACCCAAACATAGCCACTAAAGGGATGTCTGCAAAGGCTTTATGTAACTCCAAAGAGTAAAAACACTCATTCTCTTCTTCAGCAGTCTATGTATAAATAGTCTTATAACTTTCTTAGGGAAGGAGGTACAAATGAAAAAAAAAATTACAGCTGAGTTTAGCATCTTCAAAAAAAATTTTAAAAATGCTTCTTCTGAAGGAAAGAAAATGAAAATGAAATAAATCTGTTAACAAACTGCTCTTGGTCCAACATCACTCACCTCAACAGCCACAGCTACGCTAAAGTATCCATGACGGTAATTTCTTTTAGCATGCATCCCTTTGAGTCCTAGTGTCAAGCCTTCAGTTTGCTGATGACATTTTCCCTTTGCAGTGATGGGCATTTTGAATATGCAGAAACAGCAGTAATAAAGTGTAGTATGGATTTCAAGGGGATAAATCCAAAGCAGCCATCAATAATCTCTCATTTGACAGAGGTGATAATTGAAGTAAGCTGTATAACTTGAAGATTTCAGTTTGGTTAAAATCGCCCTATTAGCTGCCTAATAGTATTATTAGTCAAATAAATTAGGCTAAGATCTTCCAAATAACCTGGCACTGTGTATATTAAGTATGCTCAGTCTTGTACTCCATCCACTCTAACAGTGCATTACCAGGAGAGTTCGTTGTCATCTTGCATACTATTCTGAATGCGCTTGCTTTTGGGCAACAAAACCTTACAGATTTCAAATAACAGAGCATAAATCTGTTATCAGATAAACAAATGACAGCAAATCTGGTGGCAATTTATGGCACAAATGTTAGGGAGTATCAGTGACTTTTTTTTTTTTTTTTGGATGTTTTCACTTGGAGCTATAACGACACAGCCTCCTCTTAGCCTGCAATCTTGCCAAACTGCTCAATTCATGCTCTCCATATCAATATGTTTCTAATGTACAAAGCACTATATCAGTGTTTTTCAAGTTTAGGAACAGATTTTACATGTAGTCACCAACCGCTTAAAAGTGTAAACATAAACATGACCCTAGAGGAAGGCAGATGGTCCTAAGGACTGATTCTATTCGTTTTGAAATCAGTGACAAAAATCTATTATTTTATCATCTCTCACCACCACATGCGTCGTATCTCACAAGAGATGTGTTCAGCACTATTCAGTATCTGACCTGGTATCTCAGCACTCTAAGGAGAATCCAACACTAAAAACGTATATACTTGATAACTAAATTTAGAGTTTCTTGTAAAAAAGCAGCATTTGGACTGTTTCCCATTTCTTTAATAATAACTTGTGGAAGTGGTGGGGAACACAGGAAAAGGAAGATTTTAAGGCAAAATAGAAAAACAAAAGAGAAAACTGAATACACTTGGTAGAAATGAATGCTCATATCTGATATCAAAAAGGATTTGTACACTAACTATACAAAGAATAAACATGGGTGCTTCCTTCTTAAGTATAAATAAAAAAGATTCCTTTACAGATAAAAGAAGGAAAATTATATTTTACATTTTAGTTTCCTATCATGTAACCCAATACAAAAATCCATACAATATAGATTGCCAGGCTTCATTTGTATATTTGCATAACCCAGTAAACAATGGCAGTATTTTTCTTCCAGCCTTTACTTAGCGATGGCTACACAAACACTTTGAATTTAAAACTCTCTACTGTATGTAAAGCGAGGTACATGCTTTTACCGCTTGTCAAAACAATCCTGAAATCCCATTTTCCTTTAATAAAGTATAGTTTTGTCCTCCAGAGGTATGCTTGAATAAGATGTCATAGTCTGTTTTTGTTCAGGATTGCACCCTGCTGATGTTCTTAGGCAGCAAGAAAATTACCTTATTGAAACATATTGCTGGTAGTGACTATAGTGCCAAATTTTGCATTGGTATTACACACATGACATATTCAGAGACCTTTGAGTAAGACCATGAATATCAAGTGATTGAAAAGATTATACAGGTTTTTTCTTTGGGTAGAAAAGGTTGTGGTTCTGGATGAGTGTCTTTCAGATCAATATAATTATGTCATAAAAAGATGTAACGAAATAGTTACTTTGCAGGCATTCACACTTGCCTGATTCCATACTGATTTTATTCTGAGGAAAATTATTTTCCTTGCATAGGCTGCACAGTTGTTCTTTTAGAGGACTGGGGGTTGTTTTCAAACTAGCTGCATAATTGCAGACCCTCTGCTAGATGTGAGTATCCAGATAGGTAATAGACTGTTTATAAGATTCACTTTTCTAGAAAAAAAGATATATAGCCTTAAAATACTGTGATGGAGGTACATAGCTAAATACTCACACACACACATAAGTTATACACATGTGCCCTCAAATTCATATGTGGCTGTATGCACAATGGAATGAATATCCTCTTAATGAATCACATATAAACATTTTAAGAGGGAATATGTTAGTACTAAAATGAGGTGGTATGGAGGTCTAGTTCACTTTGGGTAAAGATCCCTGAATTTCTGGCTGTAGCAGGTATTTGGAAGCTACAAGCAGTGCGATAATATTAAAAATTCATGATATGTGGGTTAAAAGTGTTATTTGAGTGTTGTATTTTTCCCTTAGACAAATTTAGTTATGCATGTGCTAGTTTTGTGACCCTACAGAGTGATAACTCACTGCCAAAAATCATCAGAGGAAACAATTTGGCTGGCCTGCTTGGCAAAACACTGCCATTGTAGGAAGCAAAGTTATGATAGTAACTCCTGATGGTCACTGGAGTGGCATCAGAGAGAAAAAGTTATTATTTGAAAAAGGGAAATTAGAAACTTTAGGGGAATTTAGAAAAAATTTGAAAATAAAATTTATAAGACTGCAGCTATTTGCAGATAAAGGATAAGATGCTGAGCAGAGTGGTTCCCATTAACATTCCACGGGCTACAGAATCAAGTAAAGCTATGAATAATGCCTGATTTTTCCACTAGCTTCATTTCTTTTTAAAGAGTCAATCTCTTGACAAGCAATCCCTCCTAACACCACAATGAATCTATTCCACAAAATACTTATCTAAGCCTGCATTTATTAAGAGATGGGTGGCTGCCCATAATCCTACTTTGGGCTGTTCCAAAATTTAGGGTTTGAAACAGAATCCAGAATTTACCAAAGGGCTCATTGTCGCTTTGGGTCCCCCAAGTTAAGCACCTGCTAAAAACTTGTCTGATATCTAAATCCAGAATGTCATCTCAGATGTGTGATCTGGATCAGTCTCTGACAACTACTGAAGATGCTCTGGGTCACTGTTCCCTAACAGCCTTCCAACAGGAGCAGGGCATGCAATACACCCAGGGCATATGCATATAAAACCTTCATCTGGATAAACAGGATTTATGAAATGCTTTTCCATGAATGTGTACAGACTTGATTCAATGCCCCAGGAAATTCTTTCCATTGCTTTGTTGCTCTGTGCAGGCTGTAGTGCCAGGAGAAAGGACAAGTTAACCTTTGAATTTTTTGGTGAGAATTTAACCAAAATAGCCAATAATGTCTGTGGAACAGTTTTCTGGGTTTGCCCCTCTGAATGGTTGCATTTATTCACATTACAGTACTATAGTATTTCAATGCACTAAATCACACAGAGTTTACAGAACAAGGAAAGGCCTCACTTATTTACACGTAGCATAAGACAGATGTCCTCAAGCAGACACAAAAGGTTAAGATTTCGATTTAGGGTAGGGTAGAAAGCTTAACTATAGTTTAACATGGCTTGTTACAAAGGTATGTAATTTTAGAGCTACAACTTTCCTTTCAGTGAAATCCATTTTCATGCTTTGTAGTATTTTACTATAAAAGCACATAGTTGCATTATATTGCAATTTCTATGCTGATCGTCACTCTTTTATTTAGACTACTTATTTACATCAAGCATCATCTAGCTAGCTTCTATGTCTCCTTGGTATCTGAATTCTGAACAGGAAAACTGTACACTAATGTATGCAGTGTGGGCATCAAATGTGATGAATTTGTGCAGCAGCAGTGCAGTGGTCCTCTGGGAACCATAGAGATGTGGTGGGTTGGCTCCCAGGACTGGAGTGTCGTAATGGGGGGCATACAGGCTTTTGAGGAAGGACAGGACTCAGGATGGGAAGATGGGAAGACCAGGGTGTGTCAGCCTTCGAGCAACATGGTCTAGTGGAAAGTCTTCTTGCTCATGCCAAGGGGGTGTTGGAATTAGATAAGCTTTAAGGTCCCCTCCAACCCAAACTATTTTATGAGGATAAAGAATCTTCCTTTAGGTGAGAGAGCTGCTGGAGTGCGTGGAGATCTGTCTGGGGATGGAAGACAACAGAGAGTTTTTTGGGTCAAGATTAAAGACTTTTTGAAGACTTCTCCATGTTCATTACTGGAGTGAGTCTGTGGGTCAGATGCATCAAAACCTGTCCTTGCTTGGTCCTGCTGTCCATGAGCTTTCTTACCTAGAATACGGCAAACAGGCATATTTGCTTATTTCTTTATCCTGTTTTGGGTGAACACAACCAGAACTAACAAAGGTGAGGGCATTTGGGGACGACCTTCCCCTCATATATTTTACCCTCTTTCTCCATCTCTTCTGATTGGAACCAAAAAAGGACTGGATCTGACTTAAGAGTATAAGGCTAAGGCAGACCACTAAATCCAATGGCCCAACCTTCAGCACAGTACAGGCCACAATATCCACACCCCTCCCAAACAGGTAATCTCTGTGTCAAGCCAAGAACTCAAGCTTTTGTACAGAACTGGCTTTTACTTTTATGGTATTGTTTACCTTAGAACTACTGTTATAGACTGATTGTAGACTGACTTAATATAAAGCCAGTCTGATAATAAGGCTTAATCATCCAGGTCACTGATTTAAGCAGTCCTTTGGCTACATGTAAAAAACCTCCAAATTCCCAGACTGGCTCATTCCTTACTCTCCATTTCATTCAGTTTTATATCCTGCCTTTATTATACCTGTCATCACCCATACACTTTCATAGTAGATGTTTGGTTTTGATTATCCAGTGGATGATTTGAGGCAAACCCCAGCAATCTGCACCAGCTGGACTGAGGAAATTGTTTTGATGACTGGTGATATGAATTGTTCTTTACTGGTGATAGCCCAAACGCCCTGCAGGTTCCACAGAGCTGGCTTAATGTCTTTTACATGTTGGGCAAGCCCTTAATCTTAATTTCATTGTCATTTCTTTCCCTGACTGTGATTCCACCAAGCTCTGCAGACAGGCACATCTTTGCTATGTAATATTTGTGGTCAGCAAAAATTAATAATACAACTATGTTTCCCGCCATTGTACTTTCTACACTGCTCCATGTTCCCTACTTTACAAAGCATGACTTGCCAAGCTTCCTGGTTCTGTAGGTGTAGAAATGATTCCTTTAAGTGTTCTCCCCTCATGAGGCCATATCAATTCACTGTATTTATTTCCTTTGTAAATGTGTTCCTTATTCTGTCATATTAACTCCTGTTCAGGTTATTATTCACTTATATTTATTTCATATAAATTTTGGTTCCTCCTCACTTACTCTGCAGCAAGGAGATCAATGCAGTACATGACAATTTTATTACATTAGAGTATTCATTTCCTTTATAAAAGTAAATCACTCTAGTAGATTCACTGCCCCCCAAGGTTGTACCTATAGATCACTGCATTAACTCCCTACATAAATAAAGACCATGTCATTTTGGTCACTTACACTACACATAAATGGGAACATATTTTCCTTTGTAGCATATATGTACATAGTATTTTATTCATAATCACTTTGTTCAGGTGCTAATATGGTAGTGGAATGTGCTTATTTCTTCATAGCAATTCAGTGATTCTCTAGAGAGCTGTAGCTAGTTCCTGCAGGACTTTGGATGAGATATACATGCACGCTCTACAGCTTCACTCCCTCCCTCCCTGCTTTTGCTGCCTCTTTCCTCAGTTGTTTCTTTTTTTGTTTTTTCTCCTTAGCTTTCCCTTGGTCGTTGCCTCCTGTTTGCTTGTTTGGCTTTGCTTATCTCACATTTTTACTGTGAATGTAAAGGAAGGCTGAGATTAATAGCCAAAACAGGATCCAGACCAGAAAAACAGCTTTCCTGCAATCTCTGAGCTGGCCCCTCATTTTCAGTTCCCTGTCCTGTTTGAGCAGGCTCAGTGAGAGAAGCCAGCTGTACATGCTGTGCTGTGCTTCACCCCGTTAGTCACACCCTTCCCTCTGCTGCTGCTCCATGGCAGTGGCTGTGTCCAGTCCTCCACTGTACACAACAAAAAAGGGAGCAGATGAAAGCTTGAATCTTCTCTGTTCTTTTTACACCTTTGCATTGTTGCCCAAAACGTTCTTAAACTCAGTCCAGAAGGAGTACCCTTCTGAATAGAGATTTCTGCTATATGGATCTGAGTTGATACAAATTGATTAAATGCATTTTATATCCTCTTCCAAAATCAAAGTGCATACTAATGTATGTGCTTGACCTAAGGAGAGTTGCAAGCTATCAACTGATTCCAAGTCAGAATAAGGTGATTTCTATAATTATAAACCCTCAATTAATTCTGTAATGTAAGAGAGGGGAATTTAATCATTTCAACAAGCTCTAACAGCACAAAGGGGAAAACAGCTATGTAAGGGTTAAAAGTAAGCAACCAAAGAAAAACATCAAAATTGAGCAACCAAACAAAACCCGCAGTCCTTAGATGTCTCTCAAGGACTACACAGAATCTGCCCAGGATTTTCTTTCATCCCAAGTTTACTACATGCTCCCTTGTGTCTCCTTCGTGCTCCGTGAAAGGTCATATGGCAGCATGATGCCATCTCTGCAGTCTCCCTCTTCTTCAAGTTTAGGTCCAATGATTTCAGTGTGTTTCAGATGCAAATGGTTCTAAATTTTCTGAGATCTGAAGAGAAGTAGTACTTGCATTCCTTTGTATTTAGGACACTGTCATGGAAAGGTCTGCTCAGCTGCAAATTCTTCCAGTGTCTCCAGACAAACACTGAACTATACTTTGGTCAATTGCAAAATAAAAATTACAGTCACTCACACTGTAAAATTGCTTTAGCTTTGCTTGCAGTGCTGTAGCTCAATAGCGTGATTCTGAAAATCCTGAAATTCTAAAAATCTTTTTGTTCGTTTGCTTTTAGACCTCACAGGCTGAGGTATCAGGTAGAGGATTAGCATTTTTATTCTCTTTCAGACAAGTACATTAGGATCTGAGGAAGGGGAATATAATCACAGGAAGACATTGGTCATATCAGTTTTTTTTCTAAATCTTTGCAACAGTATTAACAATATATAGCATAATACAACACTAAAACTGGGAGGCATTTTTGTGTGGTCTCTTTACTTGAAAGACTGTATGCATATCAACAGGCAATATGTAGAAAGCCAGAAACATTCCCATTCCTTTAGCTTTCTAACAAGGTGATGGGCACAAAAGAGGCTCATAAACAGCACTTGAAACCTGCTGTCTCTTCTGTTTCTATAACTGCTACAAATTGATTATTTTTTAAGTAGCCACTTATGTTGGTGGGTAATGTCTGTCTTTCCCCATTCATGCCATGACAAAACAAACAAAAAACAAAATTCACCAGAGAAGCTGGTCAGGAGCCTGGGGTATTTTTTGTTTGGTTCTTTTTTTCTTTTTGTGGGGGTTTTTTTTGTGTTTGTTTGTTTGTTTGTTTTTCTGTGTTTTTGTTGGGGTTTTTTTGCCAAGAGATCTACCTTGTGCTGTGTTTTCCAAGTAGCATTCTGCCTAATTCATACAGGCAACCAGGTTACGTTCTCAGTGCAGTAATAGTGAAGTAGCTGAGCTGTCCCTGCAAATGACTCCAGTGTGGGGTGTGCAGGAGCACCATGCAGGAACAGGAGCCCCCAAAAGCCACGGCACCCCCCAACCTGAAGTCCGTGTGCAGTGTAAAAGGGAGTACAGAGAGAAAGGCAGAAAATGAAAAAAAAGGTCCCCGTGGCTTTGTCTGAAGAGGGAGTTAAAAAAGCAAACAGAAACCAACAACCTACAAAAGACAAACATTCTACTAAAAAACTACAAGGCAAGTTCAAGCATTGGGGCCCTCACAGTAGGAAACTGGTCACATGGGTAACATCATGAAATTTTACTGCAAAATATCCTTTCTTTTTTCTTATTTGAAAAGACAAATTATTAGCATTTTTAAACAATTTCAATATGTTTAATGGCTGAAAGTTAAGCTCAAACTGTTCCGCTTACTGAATAAAGTGCTAGGTCTGTAAACAGGAATCTTAAGTTACCCCAAGAGTACACTCATTTTAAATTTTACTTGAAAGCGGGATGTACGTTTATTACAATTTCAAACAAAATGCTAATGCCATTAAACAAATGAGGTTTAGGCAAATTAACTGCATTTTAATATTCTGAAAGCCTATGATATAGGACATTGTGTTACGAAACATTGGCTAGAAGTATCAGTTGCAAGTGGGATTTTCATTGCTGTGAATCTCAGGAGAATATTTGTAATTAGTATCATTTGCCTAATACTTCAGGTTAATTAGAATATTTAATTGAATAGCTGTAATCTTCAGAGATGACTATATTATGATCAAATTAGTACCATCACAGCACACGCTGATCACTGCTGCAGCCTGCCTCACTTCTGCTAGCTATTCAGCCCTCTGGAGCGTTCAGCAACATAAGAAAAAATCTGTTTCTTACACTTTTGAATTTTAATGATCCATTTGAACTCTGCCATCAACATTTAATTATTCTAGAAAAAAAAAAGTCCCAACCATGGCTCCCATATGGCATGTTGGCAAATACACTTGCCCACATTGGAGTCTGCACCTCTCCAGCAGCTCAGTGAAGAGATTTAGCTTTTTTTTTTTGAAAGCAAGAAGGCCTTTTTTAATAGTGTTTGCAAATACAGACCATATGAAGCTTCACAGAAAAGGTTACTAGGATACTATTGAAACACTATTAGGAACAGATGAATTGATTTTTAGAATGTTACAATGGATTTAATCCTATAATGTCTACTACTGGACTTTTGTATTGTGTCCAAAAGGTTTGAAGGAGTCAGGTGCCTCTGTAACTAAACCTTGTTAGCTAGAAATGCAATTAATTTTGGGGGAAGAAGGGAAAAGGAGGAGAGGTAGCTTGGATGGAGTGTGCATATTAAAGTCTTTGCAGCCAAATCACAGATGCCGAGTTCCTGACCTAACCAGTTGCTGTTGTCTCGTTTTCTATAAATACATATATTTAGCAGCTGCAGATATTCTTGGGGTTAAACATTCACCACTGTGGAAGCACTAGGGTCAAAACCCTGCTACACTAAACTAGCTGGATCTACCCACCCAATTCTTCTCTTGTCGCATAAGGGTGTATATAAAAAAAAGTCAAGACAGTAAGCTGGGCATGCTACAAAGGATGTTGTTTACATAGAGGGGTCCCAGGGCTCAGAAAAGCTTTCCTTCTTCTCCCCCCTTCACCAAGCTGCTTCAGGATATGCAGCTTAAGAAGTCAGTTCTGTACAATTCTGTACAAAAAAACTGCTGTAAAAAATTCTGTAAAAACTGCTAATTGCTTTAAAATTCAGAACGTCCTTTTGAAACTTATGCTATGCTGCAAATTTCTCCACAATTAATTGTTACTACCTCAGGGGGCAGGGGCAGTGAGGGAGAGATCAGTTTTAAGGGAAATGCTCTTACCTGCTGCCAGAAAATGAAGAAGGGAAATACTTCCATTTGACAGAAACAGATTGCTACACCGCACTTCTTCAGTGAGGATGAACGGTGCGGTATGCAAAGCTGGGACTTAGGGCTCAAACCTCAAGGGTTGCTGTCCTACAGAACACAGTAGCCCAACAAATTCCTCACTGTTCTTTGTGGCACCATCTCACCTGTTGACACATGACAGCATGTCGCTTGCAGTGGGGAGGTAAAGAAAGTTAGGAAAATAATTTCTATTGAAAATAAAGTAGAAAAAATTTTCAAGAACGCTTTTTGAAAATATTTTTCCATTCTGGTAAGGAGCACATCTCCTCTCTGAAAATTTTAATGGTTTTATTTTACTACATTGTAAGTACCGTATTTTATTTGGGCAGCTGTAACTATTTTGCACTTACAAATAGGCACCTATAAATATTATGCATTTAAAAATAGTGATTTATTAATTGAAAAATTCTAAGAAATGTAAAAATGTTCAGCTTCATTATGAAAATCATCTCCATTTATCTCACGCCCACTTGGAAAATTTGTCTGCTTTCAAGTTTGCTCTGAGGTATAAAATCCTTGAATAAAGATAATTTTAGACACATTCAAAGTATGTCACTTTGGTGTCAAATAGATGTTTCATTCACAGTAAAATAAATTACATCTAAAAAGGCAGTCTTGTCAAACCATTGACATTAAAATCAAAATTATAAAAGCTTCAAAACCCATGCTTAAAAGTTAATGTTAATATTTTCCCAAATTATTTTTAATCTTTAAAAAGTAAACATGAAAATATTTTTAATTTACAGAAAAGAAAAACCTTTCTGTCTGGGCTAAATTTGTCTTATATAGTAACAATAATATTAGTCAGTAGTAGACAATAATATAGCTTTTCTCAAAATTAAAATACATTAAAACATAGGAAAGAAACAAGTTGTAATCCTAGGAAGAATGTTCTCTTATCTAGGCTTTTATTTTCATCCACCTCCCAAATGATGATTTAACACACGTTCTAAATATGCACTTTAAAAAGCACCTTGAGAATTCACTTTAATGGCTAGTGTACTGCATTATTGTGGGCTTCCTTGTAAGAAAGCTTGCAAAATTGCTGATTACAGGAAGATATGAAGACTGCTGCAAGTACTCAGCCCCATATATTGTGTTGCCATGAAAATTGGTCATAGAAACCTCCTCACAAAACCTGCTTTATCTTCTGGATATATTGAGGCTTTTTTTTTTTTTCATACTTTTGAAACATATATCTTAAAATATATCTTAAAATATATATGTGTTTCTGCATTTGGAAGCATCTGCCAGAAGCAGCTATGAGCAATCACTGATCTTGAACAGCAGCATTGTAATGTAGCTTCCTTCATAGAGGTGCTCCCTGAGCATGAAAAACTCTTTTAGAATTAAAAAATCTGCTCCACTAATTGTAGAACAAAATTTCAACAGCCCTCTTTGAGAATCCCAGCTCTAAGTATTCTCCCATCTATTAAACAGATGGCAGATAAGATTGTAAACATATTTGCTTCATATTGAATAGATAGTTTCTGGCATAATACTAATTAACAAATTAAATGACTGACTTTCTGCATCACATTAGAGTTAAAACCACTTTGTAAGTTTGTCTTTGGTAGTTATTTACTTTGACAATAGCGTGCAGTGAAAAACTGTTAAATGTTTTCTTAGCAACATTATGCATTGAGTAGTTTTCATTTTTAAAACTCTATATTTTATTATAATTCATTTGACTTTCATTACAGTCACTCATTACGAAATGTATGTGCATTTAATCCATTTCCAAGGGCTGCATATTTTTCCAATCCTATTCTGAACCACAATGATAATGTCTTTGGTCTATGCAAGTATGCATGAAATTTAGGCATTGTCTTTACTCATTTTCTGATAGTTTACCATGGACCATTCTGAAAAGAGGAAAGCTAAGAAAATGCGAGCAGTGGCAGATAAGAATACAGAGAAGGTTTCATTTTCCTTTAAGGAATTCACATTTGACTATCTGTTTTATTATAAGTACAAATAGGATCATCTCAGCAATGATGGCATGCTAGGCTACGAAGTGAGATTAGTTCATATCTTCTTTGTTCTCTTCATTAATTTGTGTGCAGAGCTGGTCACACCAGAGATTCTAATTCCAAATTTCTTTTGCATTAGACTACCATCAAAACAGAGAAAGCAAATGTAACTGCATTTCCCTTTTTGGTTTTGGAAATATTAGCATGAAAAAAAAAGAGTTTACTTCCCAAATCTCTTGCTGAAAAAATGTAAGTATATACAAAATGATTGCAGAACTCATAAAAAATGACAAATTTCCTTCAGATGAATTTGCTTGTGTCTCTGTCTTCAAATAAACAAACCAAATACCCAAAACAAAAGATAACCTTTTTGAACTTTAAAACTCACAATAAAATTTCTTCAAGAACACAGCTGTAAGTGCTGAAACAGGTCAAATTCATTTAATTTCCTTTAGAGGTATAATAAAAGTAAACAGTTATATGAATAAGGTGATTAATTCATACATGTTACAGCTGATGCCCAATGTTATTCAAAGATTAAAATCCCCCATAGAAAGCAAAAATGATAGACACCTCATCCCCCTCCTCTCCCTCCTCTCTTCAGTGGTTCTACTGCTAGGAATAGAAAAAAAGCAGGGGTTTGGTTTTTTTTTACCCTCAAATAATCAGAGTATATTGATAGTGGTGTTGAAAAGCATTCATCCTTCAAATTCAAAACTTCTTTCTGGAAAGGCTTGGTATCATTTAAAAAAAGTAAAATAAAATTAGGCAAACAAATGTGATATTGTGAGAAGGATGGCTTTGAAATTATTAATATTGTTTCCCTCTGTAATTTTTGAAAATATAAACTACCCATTTTGACACGTAAATTCCATTAAATATACATAAAAGTGGCCAAAATTGAAGTGAAACATTTGAACATTATCAGAAAAAAATGCTTAAGTTGGCTATTACCTGAAGCTGATTTTTTTTTCTTATATCCTTTTCGAGAATTCAACTTCTTATCCTGTGTGGGTATGAAAAAATTCAGAAATCTGAGAAAGACTCACATACCAGAAGACCATTTTCTCTCTTGTTGTGTTTATTAGCTATATTATTGGCAATAGCATTTCATATTCCATGTAAATATTTCACATTATGTCACACTGTATATAGTAACCCAGTTGTTCTAAGTACTTTGAGATGCATTTTAAAGTTTAGAGTTAGCTTTATCCTCTGTCAGGCTAGGAAAAATTAAAAGCTGAAATTTCTTGAAAAATGTTAAGTTTTAGCCAGAGATTTTCCAGTTAAACCACTACCTCTGCTTTTAATTATCAGATATGTGCTCCCAGGAATAAGCACAAATTTTTTACCTGCAGCTACAGTCCTGATTTTGCTGTTGGTGGGTTTGAACTAAATATTGCAATTCATCCTATATGACTTTCCTACTGGAAAAAAAAATCAAGCATGAGCATATTTCTCCTGTAGTTTAGGACATAGCATTCCATTGACTTATCCACTAAATCAATAGAAGTTTTCTGAAAAATTAGGAAGCATTGAATGTCATCTCTCTTACATATTTCTTTTTCTATATGAAATCACAAAAATATAATTTCATCTGTCATAGCTGCGAGAAGGTTCTATAATTGTGTGGTGTGGTCTCCCTGTAACAGTGACACAATCTGAAATCCCAGAGGCATTTTCCCTCTGTTAAGACAGCACTCAGGTCGAATTGCAATCTTCTTATTCAGAGCTGGTTCTAGAGCTATACTGGATGTAGCTCATCACTACCTGTTCTCCAGACAGGTAGGTTGATGCAAAATATAGTCTACTTCAGGAACACAAAACCACAAGCTGGTTTGAAAATGACTTTTTTAACTTTAGATTTCTTTAAACCCTCGCACATGCAACTTTCTGATGTGCACCAAACATACCTCATGGCAGTTCAGAATTAAATGTTCAATGTCTAAAATGTTAAGGGTAAAGAAAAAAAATACATTTTGACCTTTAAGAATAAGGTTTTTTGAAGCCTCACCTGGACCACCATCTCCAGTTCTGGGGTCCTGAGTACCAGAGAGACATGGAGCTCCTGGAGCAAGTCCATCAGATGGCTGTGAGATGATTAAGGAACTGGAACATCTCTCTCTTATGAGGACAGGCTGAGGGAGCTGGGCCTGTTCAGCCTCAAGAAGAGACAAGTGTGAGGGGATGTCATCAATGTCTGCCAGTATCTGAAGGGAGGGTACCAAGGGGATGGATCCAGGCTTTTCTCAGTGGTGCCGAGCAATAGGAAACTGATGCACAGCCAGTTTCACCTAATTATGAGGAAGAACTTCATTATTGTGTGAGTGACTGAGCACTGGAACAGGCTGCCCAGGGAGGTTGTGAGGTCTCTGTTACTGGAGATAAACAAAAGCTGTTTGGACACATTCCTGAGTAATGTTCTCTAGGGGACCCTGCTTGAGCAGGGAGGTGGCTCTAGACAGCCTCCAGTGATCCCTTCACGTCTTATCCATTTTGTGATTTGGTAATTCCATGACTTAGACTGAGAACCAAAAGGTATTTAGAGAACCATGAAGGTGTTTAGTCCACCCTCCCGCTCAAAGCAGGGTTAACTTCCAAGTTATATCTTATTTGCCATGGTCCCATATAATCAAAATTAAATATCTTTAAGATGATGCATTCACAACTTCCTAGGGTAACCTATACCACCGTCTAACACCTATCAGAGTGTAAATTTTTTGCTTTTGTCTTAATGGATTTCCCTTGCTTACAATTCCTTTGAGTTGCTAGCTATTCTTTTGATAATGCATCCCAGTATGTTATGGAGCTCTTCCCTGCCTTGAGAAAACACATTCAGTTTGCTTCTCAGGACCTTCATATCATTTTCTGCAAAGATGTTTTCTAGCCAGCCTGCACCCAGAATGGGGTGCTGTCTAGAGACTCTGTCTCAGGTGCAGGACTTTCTCATTCTTGAACTCAAAGAAGTTCACATAGATCTATTCTTCCTTCTTGTCACAATCTGTCTTGAAGGCACTCCTGTCCTCCAGGATCACATTCCTTGATCTGAAACCTTCTACGCAGTTTCTGAGGGTGTTTTCTGTCCTGTTGACCATGTCGCAGGTGAAGACATTAAGCAGCATCAGTCCTAGTACTGGGCCTGAAGGGTGCCACCCAGACACCAACTATAGTCTGAGTTTTTGGTAAATACCTTTTGATCCTGTGGCTGAGCCAGTTTTTCATCCCATTCCCATTTCAGCTAGTAGGACACTGTGTCAAAGCATAGCTAAATTCAAGACACTCAACTACCGTCTTCCTCTCCCTACCCACAGATTGAGTCAGAGGAGAAAACCAGCTTAGTCAAGTGCAATCAAATGCTGACTGTTCCTAGTTCTTCTTTGTTCTTCAGGTGCCTGAACACAGTTGTCATGAGGGCTTCCTCCACAGTCTTTCCAGGACTAAGACTTTATGGCCTGCCATTCCCTGTTTTTACCTTTCTGCCATAAAGGTGGATGTAATATTTGTCTCATCTCTACTTAAAGCCACCCTGTAAAGATGGAGAATTTACATTGTGGAGAATATCTTTATGAAGACATTGGGCGGCTGCCTCAGCACTGGTGGATACATCTCATCCAGCCCTATGGATATGTCCAATTTACAGAGCAGTCCCAGACTTGGTCATCCTCTACTGCAGGCTGTAGCTCTTTCACTTAAACTCTGCCATAATAGAAGCGAGAGGCCTAAAAGCAGATGTACTACCCACCCCCAGGCACAGAGGAACTCTCAGGTTTTGCCATGTGACACATCATTTCAGTGACTCCTCATTCTTCAGCGGGGCCAAGTTTTCCTTAGTCTACTGATGTAACTAAAGAAACTCATACCATTTCCAGTCCCAGCTGCAGTCAAGGTAAGGCCATCCAAACTGCATTGCTGCAGGTGTACGTGGTGAGTCTGTCATCCTCCAAGACGTCATCCTCCTTGTCCCCACTTCTACCACACAGATATATCTGTTTACATCTGAATTCAATTAGGATCAGTGTTTCTGAATTATTTTTAAAATCCGTATAACTCATAACCTAAAAAAGGAAACATTAAGAAATAGTTAACAAATAAATTGTTTTTAAAGTAAATTAGGCCTTTTCAGTCTGGCTTCAGTAGCTCCCAGGTGCCAGCCTAAATTTGGTCAACATAATTTGGACTGTCTCACTTGAAGTAATTGTTTATTTGCACTTTTCAAGATAAGGTTAATCGATGAAAAAAATGGAATTTAGTTTATTGTCAAGTGGTTCTACGACATGGACTAGAAAGATCAGGTGGTAAAACAAGCACAGGACTTAAGCAGAAGTTCTGTCCTTGTATGGGTTATTTCTTCCTGTTTAGAATGAATTCAAGCCTCTATAAACTCCTAAGAGCTTATAACATACAAAGAAAAGATCTAGTGTGTAGCTGAAGAAAAATTAAACACTGGTCTTCAGAAGGACAGAATTTCTACACTAATTGCATCTAAGTTTCAGCCATTAGTAGGAATTTCTCAGTATCTAATTATTTGTTTGTATTAGCACTAGAGCAGGATTGGTTTCTCGAGACTATTTGTAGTGGCATGATGTGACTCAGAGAGCTTTCACTTTGTTTTCCTGTGGATTTGGTAATGAGGTGTAGGGACAAATTCTCTCACCTGTGCTTGAAGTGCAATCCCTTTTGTCTCACCCTTCTGACCTGTGCTTTCCACATTTTGTGTGTCTCTCAACGGTTTCTCAACCTTTTTTATAATTACAGTCAATCTCAGGCTTTGTGCCCTTCATCCCATGTAGTCCTCTCGCCCCAAACAGTCCTTTTTAAATTACTTCAAGTTATTTCATTGAGTATATTACACGAAAATTCACCTGTTCTTTTACTCATTAGCATCTTCCAGGTCACATCCCTGATTCACCATTTCTTTTTCTCCCTGGCTTTCTGCCTTACCCAAATATCATCCTCTCCTTCAAATGACTTATCCCAAACTCTCCCCATTCCACCCCAATTGTCCCATTGACAAAGGAATCTTATCTAATTGATTAGATAATCCCAAAGTCCTTGTTTAGACAGCCCTTACTTCTATCTGCCCAAAACCTAAAATTTCCAGCTTCACATTGAAAAGTGGCATGCCTCTTCTACGCTAAAAGATCAAAAATACAATGTCTGTGGCCATGGTTAATCATTATAGTAAAGAGGACATGGAGGAACATACTGGACTCTGCAGATTTATTTATCTCCTTCTATAAATCCTAAAAAGAATTTAAAGATGTGCTAAATTTTAACATTCCAAACATACTCAGCAGATTAGCCAGATAAGGTCAATAGTCATATTATTTGAGTCCAGAGGTTCAGCTATGCAATACTTAAAATAGAACATCTCAAAAATGCATTTAATGTTAAAAGAATTTCCAGTCCAACATAAAAGTTTACAAGAAATTAATGCATCATGAACACGTAAGTAGGTTTATGTGTACATAATTTTATATATTTATTAATTATTTAGAATATTCAGTGCTTCTGCGCTTTTTCATGTATTTGTGTCAGTCCTGCAGCCTGAATTTTTCAAACATTTACCCGTTGGCGTATTCTATAAAAGCAAACTTCATGTCATGGAAATTGCTGGAAGGAAAGCAGGATTTTTTGTGTGGTTAACATCAGCTCATAATTTTGGTACCCACGTCTGTATGATCCTAATTCAGATTATACAACCAAGTAGTCATGTATTATTCCACTACTTCTGTTGAGTTTTGTTGGGGCGTTTTTGGTTTTTGTTTTTTTTTTTAAATGAACCTCTTCAGCAATTGATGGGCCTATTTTTGTATGAGTTCTTGACTCACCTGTCTCATGTGTCTAGTTTCCTTGGCTTTTTTCAGCTTCCAAGTACCTTTGCAAATCTGTCTGCCAGACCTCAACAATGTAAAATATATAGCATGAAAAGGCTATTTTTAGTGCATCAAGTCTTATTGAAAGGCATAAGTGCACTGGCTGGACAGGAATGGATTGTCAAATTGTATTAAAGAAATTTTAGAAATGAATCTAATTATGTTGTTGCTAGAGGGAATCAAAATGTTGGTAGGATTGTTCAACTGAGGCAGAGTTTTGACTCATTAAATATTGCAGAAAGTACTTTCCAAGGAGAAACTCCTTGGATTATTCCATTTAAACAGAGATATGTATTTGAACATGGAACATGGAACAACTGGTGTTATAGTACACTGACATCAAAAGGATTCCCCAGAGAGGGGAGTGAACTCATTTCTCTTTCAGTTTTGGTCAGCACCAAAAGGTGAAGGACCTTTCAAGAAACTTCCTTCTCTTCTTTTCTCTCCTACTACCCCCTAATCTCTAGGTCACAAATACCAAGCAACAACTCCCCTTCCAGAGCCACAACATACAACATTTCTTATTATGTCTAATGAGTATGGGAAATATGATTTATAGCTCATTTATGATTTATATGATTTATAGCTTATAGCAGCAAATAATATTTATTTGTACCTATTGCAAATAGCAGTCTCCTATTAACATATTAAATGACTTTTTAAAACTCAGAACTTGAATTTAAATTAAAAATTAGATAAGAAATACAATAAGATGTATTTCTTAAAAGTTATCAAATATTAAATTCTGTTTTTACAATCTGAATAAAAATTATCTCTTAGTCTTTTTCCTCAGCATTGTGTGTCATCTGTCCTTATGATTTTCAATTAAAAAACAACATTCAGTATTCATGGCATTTCTTATAGTGAAAGAGATGTGACAAAATAACAAAAGCTATGTAACATTAGAGAAATAAGATGTAAAAATAAATGGAAAAAATTGATATTAAAAATATTGTGGAGTCAATTTCCAAGTTTGAAACTGTCTCATTCAACTTGATAGAAAAAGGATTTCTTGTTTTTTAAATAAAATAAATTTTGGAATATAAAATCCTAGCAACTTGAAAACTTGTGTTAGAAATTGATATTTTGTTCATTTTAATAGGAAAGGTTTTCATTGTTTATGCATTCAGTATATTAGAGAAAGGCAAAATTTTATCTGGCACTTGAAAATACTTCCAAGCTTTGCCCACCCAGACCAAGAAAGAGGCATTGCTTTTGATCAAACAGCAAAGTTTCACACTGACTTCAGTGCTTTGGATTTTACCTCTTATACATAGAATAACTTTATGTGTGAATATTGGAAAGAATTTTCTTTCCAGTCTCCAGGGATCATAAACGAAATCACAAAAGAAACCTTTAGTCAGAGCCAGAGGCTGTGATGGCGAGATAAGGCTGAGGAACCTGGCCTTCGTGGGCTTATAGCACTTTACAGCACCACTGGCTCTTGGCGTCTCCATGAGGTGTAGATGCCACACTAGGCTTGTTGTCCACCTGCATCTGTACACAGAAATAAAACTGTTCTCAAAGAAATAACCCTACAGTTTCTGAAATGTAGAAAAGTATGAGTGTTTCAAAATAAAATGAGCACTTGTGAAGTGGGAAGTTCTTTCTTCAGCAGACTAAAAATAGTTCAAGCTTTGCCAAAATTCCTCTTGGATATCTGGAAACGGGTCCAAAATCAGTGGGGTTTAGAAATTATTACACAGTAAGAAACAGATTGACTTCTGCTACTAGACTTAAAGAGATCAAACCTGTACCCTTTGGAATAACAAGGGAAATTGTAAGCTCTCAAGAAGTTAATCAATACTGAACATGAATGAGGTATTTCTGTGGTGCTCTCCTCTGAGGTGCTTAAATGTAAGCTGCCTTCACAATCTGCATGGGACCTATGCAAAAGCCATGAAAAACAGGATATATCTAGTTTGAGCATTACCTGAGCAAATGCTTTCATGTGAGAAATGCCTTAAATTTGGAGATAGGAAATTACACCTCTGTAACTACAGTCAAAATCTTATTTATTTGTTTGTTTGTTTACTTATAGTTTCTCCAGCCTATTTAAAATTTCTGCAGTTGTCATTTAGTTACGAATAGGGAAGATGTGCACTACTTCCTGCACAGTAGTACTGAAATCATTACACATGGCACTTTCCTTTAGAAGACCTGTCAAATATTGTGTCCAGTTGTAAACTCCTACTTCATATCTAGAAAAACAATTCTTTTCCTAGTGTGAATTTCATGAGTACTTGTCTGTTATGCAAGTGTTGTAGCTGTTGTAGTCTTTAGTTCATCAATATACAGACATGTCTTCTGCAACAGTGTGAACAACTTTTCTTCCCTCTTGCTGCATAGAGAGAAGATGCTTCTCAGAGCAGTGTTACACAAAATCATAACAGTAATGAAATATATGCAAAATAAGAACAAGGAGCTTCATGGTGATCATGATTATAAACACTTTATCGGATTAGAACTTATTTTTTTTATAAAATATCTGTTGTTTTTTACTGCTTGTATATAGATGTTTTGAGTTAACTTTAAAATATTAATAAAATTAGAAATAATCTTGACAACATCATTCCCAGCTTAGAAATACCATAGTGTTCACATACGTGGAATTGCTTACTCACCATAATGGCGTGTGAAAATTCCTTTACAAAAATCACCTAGATGTTTGGGTTTTTTCAATAAATTAGGTATAACACCAGTATTTTAGACTGAGAAAAAAGAGTGACATTATTGGGAAGAGGTAAGGGCGATTTTTTTTTTCTTCTGAAAATTCCATTCAAGAGTCCATTTTATATGAGAGAATTTTTGTGTCAAAATTATTCTCAAAAATGTATATATGTAAAACTGTGACTCTTTTTTCTTGATTCAACTATCCACATGAGAGTTTCCTGCATGTCATTTTTGTGGGAATATTCCAGGGAGAAGATTAGGCTAAACAGAGCTTACAAACCCTCCCCCAAGTGTTATAAAACCTTTAACACCATAAACCATTATGTTGGACTGAGGACTCTGGCAGTGAACCCCAATGAATCAGGAATGAACATGGACTGTTGAATTTGTTTACACAGAAGGAAAGGGACTGAAAAAGAGAAGGGAGAAGAGAGTTAATAGTGGTTTCCACTTTTTAGTCCTGAGACATATGATCTGTTTGGTTATGTGGTGTCCACACATGAGAGGCTAAAAATAACAGGATACTGCACTAGTATATCTAGGTATCATTTAATCTCTTGTCTCTGGCATAATACAGTAAAAAACACAAGCTATGAAAAACAAAAGAAAGAGTGCAAATAGCACCATTGGTCAAAAAATGTCAGCAGAACTCTGAAATACACTGACTTTGCACCATACGAACCATTTACAGTCTTGAAGCACAGCTTTTGCCACTTGTTTATTTCAGCTGGGTGGGTGTCATCTTGAGTATCAGCTTCCTACCAAACCTAGACTTCAGTCAGGCTCCACAGGTCCTAAATCCCTTCCAGTTCTGACCCACACCCATCTCGCAGTCAGAACTTCAGGTTCCTCATTTTGCCTGAAACCACACTTAAAGCAGAGTGTTTCCCCAAAAGCAAAGCCCACCTCCTGAGCAGCTAGTGCAGAAGCAGGAGAAAGGAATTTGTTGCCTGTCAGTACTTGTGGGTCTGTTGGTTCCCAGTTATTAAAGTGTCTTGCAGCCATGTTGAACTGGTAAACATGTTTCCAGAAGAGGGTCTCATGGATGAAGCATCTCTTTCCTTGAATTTTTGCTCCTTCGTTATGTGATTATAGCCATTCACCTGATTAACAGTCAGCTGTGCATCAGTTTGTAAATATTTCATATTAAAAAACCCAAACAAACAAACCAACTGAAACCGCAGCATTCGCTTCCGAGAAGCCTGAAACTGAAACCCCCCACGTTTAACTGTGAATTAATTTGGGAGAGAAGAGAAAGATACAATATAGCGAGGACATTTGATGAAAAGCCTGAGCTCTGTGGTAGTTGCCTTAGATATAGAATGAAGACTAGACCCACAAGTCCTCAAGGAATATGCTCCCCAAGGAACGTTTGAGTTGTTTTTTCTTCTAGCCCACAAATATTTAATTACTGACATGAACTGTTCATAAAAGGAGACGCTGACTAGAACAGGCTCATTGCATGTAATTTTTGGTGTGCTTTTGGCCACTAACACCATCTTTCCATGTCAGACAGACCTTTTTTACACTGGGGTTCTCATTGAAACTGGATAAATTCCCACAAAATGTATCAAAATAATGATAATTCTCCAACAGGTTTTACTTTATGCAAAGTAGTTTAATCTACCTAAAAAAAGATTTTTTAAAAGTGGGTTTGAAAACAGCATAAATTGATCCTATGATCATCCAGGATTCAAAATTTACTATCTATTCAATGTATAATCTTGAATTACAGGAAGAAAACATTTTTCTTTCTCTTCAATGCTTCTGGGGTGCCATGACCTGCTGTATAAATATGGGAAAAAATGGAAAAAAATATTTTAGGTGAATATTTTGCATAAAATACACAATAAAACACTTTTAGAGCAAAGCTTATGTTTACATTATTAGTTCTGTGCTGCAGTTCTTCAAAGTGCTTTTTGTAATCAATATTTGAAAATTAAATTATTTTATTCTAAAATATCTACTGTTAGGCTTTTAATATATCCTTACACACCATGGTCATATTTACTGCCTCCTGCCCATAGCATATATTTTATTTACACAGAATGTACCTCAGTCTATAAAGTCATCATATCAATTTTCAAAGCCTTTGTTCTGGAAATATGCATCACATCTGCTACCTCCAATACAGTGATTTGAGTCTATTTATGTTCTTTAGCTGAATAGTACAAATATAAGCCTGTTTCTTATTTGCAAAATACAAAATAAAGCATTCATATTGGCAGATTTCAAAATTCATTTTCCCCTACATTTATTTAGCATTCCCTACTTCTTTGTCAAACCACCTTCTTCCTCTAGAAGGTTTATTTGCCCTTATTCAGAAGTAAATAACTTGCTCATTTTATTTAATAATTATACCTAGGAATAATTTTCATCTAGCAACTAAATAATGTCTTTTGCATTGTTATTCTTGAGTAGTTAATAAGTTTAGTTTTCAGAAGAAAAAAAGCCCAAAAAACTATATCAGATTTTGCCAAAAAGTCCAGAAAGTGAGATGACAATAGAAGGCTCTTTCTCACAAATTCAGAGATTTTGGAAATCTTAGCTGTCTAATTAGATGACACATGTGGTGGTCTTCCTGTAATAATCACTAGCTAATTCACCTTTCATGTCACATTGCATTAGTGAAAGTCATTCTGAGATTTCAGCCAGCATGTTGGAAAAATTCTGATGCTTTACCTGATATTTGTTACTGCTGCTTTTAAAATCAGTGTACAGCACAACCCTCTTTTAAAAATGGAGCTGGTTATAGTATTACTGACACAACAAAATATATGTTAGTGCCATTTAAATTTTTTGAAGTTGGATTATTTTATTTTTTAATTATTTAAAAAATGTTTAGTACACAGGTAGGGATTATCGATGAACCACCGAACACCTACCTCCTAAATTATATGCTTGGTCAGGTTTCACTGAAAGAAAAATGGCAAAATGAGCTCAGAAGCTTGCAGGAGCGATCCCATAGCTTTATAAAAATAAGAATTCATAAGCTGATCTAATTTAAGTAAAAAAAAAAAAA
>VZDJ01007755.1:62118190-62149845 GCA_008694505.1 Cyanoderma ruficeps
AAAAAAAAAAAATTCCATGTTCAAAGATATTCATTTTTTACACTTAAAATCATTTTAGGAAAAAAAAACCCAAACCACATACACCAATGCCTTTGATTTTTCTTAGAAGAATACTTTTTAATCTCTGAAAAATTATTTTCATCTCCATGAAAAAGGGAAAAGAAAAAATTACGAAAAGAACCTACCTCAGAGTGAGTCGCAAAATATTTTTTTCTTTTGGGGAGAGAGTAATTTGGGAGTAATGCCATCCTTACTGCTTTCCCCAGAATTGCTATTATATTTATTTATTTATTGTGCAGCTAAAGAAAACTCGCCGTGGGTATGTTGGATCACCCTCTGTGATGTGGCAGTAGGCATAAAATCAGTGGCTTTCTGTAGCTCCCCTGTTTAACATTCAACAGAGAGGGAGAGGATCTAAATGTAAAACCTGGCTCTGAAACACCACTGTCAACTTCCTGCCCTCCGACAAATGATCCAGAGCTACTCCACATCAGGATGGAAATGTGTTAGGCACTAAAAACCACTGCTTGCATGACATCATTCCATAACAGATTACACTGTAATGTTAGGAATGTAATCATTAGCATTTAAACATGCATAAAATTTAATTAACCTACTTACCAGTTTGCTTAGAACTTTTGAAGGGCTACCTAGAGTCCTCTCTAAGCATTTTATTGCAGAGTTTTGGAAAGCTCACAAAAGAGAGAAGTTCACTGGGATTTTTCTCCCTAAAGCTGATGAGCCATGACAGATGAGCAGATGACCCGAGTTAATTATTATTGAATTCGTTATTACTGCTTTGTTGTCACCCAGCTCAGCCAGGGTAAAATGATGACAGTAGGTATCTCATTAAAACAGCTGTTTCAATTATGTAGCGGCAAATATTTAAAAAGCGGGCCTTCCAAGTTTAAAGCTGTTAGCAAAGTTTGTTTGTGCTGGTTGTGCCAAGATCCTTTGACCGAAAAAGGAAGGGAGAAATATAGTGTTCGTCTTAATTGGTTGGGGTAGGAGGAGAGGGATGCTAAGCAGCAGAACATAAAAGGTTGAATATGAGCTCCAAACAAATTTCCAGAGTTTGTGGGTGAATTTGTTTTTTCTCATCTTTGGTTAAATTCAGTTTTGTTTACTGTACATCAATTACATTTAGACAGTATGACAAAAGAGGAGTGTTTGTATTGATTTCCTTCCAGCTGGAGAAAGTGATATGACTGTAAGGTTTGTTTGGGATATTTTTTGTTGTTGTTTTGTTTTTAGTTGTTTGCTGTTTACTAGTTGACATTAATATTTATTAATTTTAAGCAGTAGGATGTTATTCCTTCCTTCATGGACAAAAGCAAGTCGTATCTCAGATGCTGTTTCATAGTCTCCCAATAGATATTTTGATCTCTAATAGGAACAAAAATTGATTTGATTCACCGTTTCCATAATATGGTTTGCATGGTCATGTTCAGCCCCTTAGAATCCATGTATTTCTCTGCAATGAGTGCATTGATGTCCCTGTGTACTTAGATTTACACCTTTCTGCTTTCATTTTAGTTATCTTTCTACAGGAAAAGTATAAAAAACCAAAATACTTGACAATGACTTGACTTGAACCTTTCTCAGAAGGACATCCTACAGTTATCAGAAAATTTCTGGCTAAGATGTATTCTGTAATAATATAATTCCTCTGACAATTATATTGCCAGCAATAACCTCGAAGTCACCATTATTGATGTAAATTACTCAATGTCCAATGAGAATGCATCTGGGCTCGGAATAAGGTGTCTGTCCAAGGTGGTGGATGTCTACTTAAACAATTTCTATAGCTGCAGCAATCAGTAGGATTCCCTCAGTGGCCTGTTCAACTCAAAATCACCAAATTAGAGAGGGTTGGGTGCTGCAACTATGTGAATTTGAGAAAGGAAAACGCTTCTGCATCATTGTGCTTCCCCCTGACTGCAGCTGCCAAAGTCAGAATTTCCTCAACCTGCCTTATTTCCCAATATCTATCTGGGTAAAGAAAGAGAATTTTTGGCCACTTTATTGATTTATGGACATCCAACAGCCTAGTTTTAGCAGCTGTTGAGTCATTGGCAGCAAACTCTAGACCACTAATCATTGTGAATATGAAGATTATTTCAACAGCCTGAGCTTGATATGTCCAGCATGTCCAGAAGTCGTGCCTAGGGTCAGGAGATCCATTCATGGTAAATTCTGTGTATCCAGATAGCGTCGGCCTTTCAGAAAATGGGCGACATGTAATTAGTCCATTTAAAATGTTGCGTGTAGAAATATGGGAGCCCAATGACAGTTTCTGAGCTTTATGCATTTTCCTACTCATAGAAACACATAAGGAACATCTTTTAAACTTATTACATGAGAATTTTACTGTCAGCCCAAAGGAATTCAGAGAATGGTGTTTCCTGTTAAAAGGGAAGTCATGTACTTGATCAGAAGCTATAAGGGGCTATACATAATATTCTTAATCCTGAAAGCATAAGTCACTGCTGTTTCCCTCAAAAATTTGATTATTATTAAAAAATAAGTATTTTTCAGAGACAACCCAGAAGCCTATCACCAGTATTTTTGTTTATTTTTAAAGTCAAAAATGCCTGTATAACTTCATTTTGGCATGTGTTTGATTGCTAATTGTTTCCATTTCAAAGAATCTAATGTAATTGCTGCTGAGTGGATCTTCTTTCCCACTAGTCCCGTTTTGTCTTCTTATGAGAAAAAAGCATCCTCGACCAAGATTTTTTTTTTTAAACCATATATACATTTTGTCACTGCAGTGAAGAGCTCCTACCAGGTGTCCAAGCGTCTAAGTTAATTATAGCTAGAGGACAAAGCTCTGTGCTCATAAAAGTTAAAGATGAAACTTGGAAGTGAGGGGGAAGGGTTGTCTTACAGGTATCATTATGTTGAAGCAGCTTTTGAGATAAAAAAGAACATCTGAAGTCTTCATTAGGAATTATAAATTTCCAAGTCTCATCATTCCAGTTGCAGCCTTTGGGCACAAATAAATACTCCAAAATGAAGTTCAGCCACTTTCCTCTGTTTTCTACATAGACTTTCCTATGCTTTAATGTGGTTTTCAGCAGTAATCACAATTATTCATCTCTCACATGGTAGAAAATATGCTGTGCATTTGTACTAAATTCAGGGACATGGGACAGCCTTTACTATATAATAGGAAATAATCTGGTCCCATCTAATGCAAATTTTTTGTCTTTGGAATCCCTTTCAGCTGAATAGTACATGCAAGGTAGAAAGGCAGAAAAATTGCTTCACTGCAAAGAAGCCCTACAAATGAAGTCAGACCATATGGGAGATGAGAAATATATCATATTCCTTGCGACTGATGGTAATGTACCTGCCTTTCTGCTGGTTATATGCTAAGCAGAGAGGGAGCAATGCCAGGTAGGAGCCTGGAGGCAGACTCATGCTGAAGAGAAAGGGGCTGTGCAGTGGGAAGAGTGATGGCTGGTGCCCTTTGCCAAAATACTGGCATAAATGTATATAATATTGGATAGACAGACTGCTACTCCTTCCACTGCTGTGAAACAACTGTTTCTGAGAAAAGAGGGTTAAAGCCCCAGAGCAGTTAAGGGAATTTATACACTGGTTGTAAGTGAGAAGTTGGACTGATTCTTGGAGTAGGAGATGTAGCCAGCTTTCTGATTCTTTTGGTTTGTTGGTTTGGGGTGCTGTTCTTCCCCTGGGTCGATTGTCAAGAAATACAGACAAGAGAAGCTCTGTAGAAGAATGGCAAAATGCAAAAGAGAGACAAACGTCTTATAAAAAAGTCTCGTCTCTTAATGACATTTTGAAACCAATGACTTCTCCCAGGAATCAACTCAATAGTTCATTTGATCTGAGTTTTGAGTTCATATGGTCCCACAATAAAAAAAAATGAAGTTTCAAAGTAGAATCTCAGGGAAAAATACAGGCGATTTGGAAACATTCATTAAGAGATTTGAAGGTAATCTGATTAATTTTTGCTTGTTTGAGTTTTGAGAGCCTTTTGTTTTTCTTGTGGACTTTTACTTTCTTCTTTGCTCTCTCCAGTCTCCCAGTTATCATTTAGGGCTCTCATGCTTAAATAGGCATTATTGTTTATTAATTAGGGGATTATTATTTCTTACCTAAATTAGATAGAAAGCTTAAAACAATATTAATTTTTAATTTAGGAGTTACTTTGGATACTTTCATTCAGCCATGTATGTACATAGCTTTAAACTACTCTTGTGTTTTACTTGATACCATGTTTTTGGCATGCTTCTCCAGTAAAATTTTCCATAGTATTTTGGGTTGGGTTTTTTATTTTTATTTAGAAAGCATTAAAGTACATAAGAGTGATAACCTACTATATTATTCAATGTCTTTTTTTTTTTTGGCAATGGCTGCCGTGTATTGAAAAGTAAATAAGTAAATATTCAAGATATAAAGTCTTCATATTATGTCAGGTTGATTTTCTGACATAACATGTCAGCTTCACTGATGAGTATATGGCTATTATTTTCCAGTCATTTTGTTCTGTAAGAAGAGTGACCTGTGAGAGAAATTTTCAGAAATGCCTATGGTATTGAGAATTGTAAACCCCACTTTTCCATAGCAACTTATGAAGCACTCAGGATGTCAGAAGTGCTGTCTTTAGGAGGCATGTTTCTGTTTAGCTTGAATAAAATTCCAAAGGACTCCTGCTCATCAAAATAAGTAACTTTCATTTTAAAATCAGGTTAAATATTACTTTTGATATAGCTACAATTTTATTAATATAGTTTGAGTGACCTTTGTCTCAGTTTAACAGTCTTATGTGCAAGGAAGAATGGAAAAAACTTCACCTGAATTTATGCTTTCCTCTTTGATCACTGCACATTTGTTTAATGTTATTTTGTCAGAAGTTTCAGTGGCAAATCAGTAATAGTGTGGAATGGCTAGCCTGTTTGGTGGGATGCAATATTTAAAAATTAAACTGTTGTTGGTAGCATTCTATTGCTGCCTCTCTGCAGGAATAGATTTTACCCAATAGCAGGAGTTTCAACCACATTTGTAAAATATATAAAAGTTTGTTTTATTTTACCAGTTAAAGCATTCTGTCTGTTAAGTAGGTTTTTGTACCATATTTGCTGATTAAAGACAGCCCTCTTAGCTATGATCTAATCTGGGTTATGTTGATAAATTTCCACCAAGAACTTTCACCTTTCACTCCCCAGCTGCAGGCCTTCATATTTGCAGCCTATGAAACCTAAAATCTCAGACCAGTGAAGTGATGCTTGCCATTGTGCATCCTGTAAGGCCTTTCTTTTATTTAATTTCCAAACTTGCTTAGAATGACTTCAAAAATAAACTCAGAGCTTTTGCAGTCCTGTCTGATGTTGGAAAGGTAGTTCCTGTGTAACCTTGTTCCTTCTTTTGAAAGCTTTGGGAAGAATTGATCAATTTAGCATCTGGAAAAAGCCTCTGTTCCAATGTCCAAGGACATAATCCAGGTTTAAGTCCATACCTAAACTTAAGCTACATTGTGAGCAGCTCTGCAGCTTTCCAATATTAACAGCATATTATACACTAGAAGGAGAATCTGTCCAAATGCATCCCCTCCTCCCAATTTGTATTGATACACAACTTTCACATAAATATGAAATATATTCAGTGCCAGGAAATTACAACGGGAAGATTCAATCTCAGAAAGTGTAACCCATCATCATAGTAAAAAAAACTCTCTAGGAGATTACTACATACCGAGCATGGAGAAATTGTCAATTATTTCTGTAGTTTGCACCTCAGACTTTTTTCCTTGATATATTTCTTCAATCCTGTTTTCTTGTTCATATTTTGATCATGTTGCTAATTATTCCCTGTGACAGCAGCCAGATCCCATGGAGTCACTCTCCTTTATGGGGGCTGAGCGCACCCACCTTTGTCTCAGTATAATGCACTGCAGCACCAGCATTCAACATCCCAACCCCCTCCTCCCTTTTGTTTTTTCCTCTGCTCTCCCCCTCCTCTTGCTCCCCAGGTAGTCCATTCTCCCAAGGAAGCAACCATAGCAGAAGTCTCTCCTGATTCATTACCATTTCATAGTAAGAACGGCACTTTGTAAAACCATAGGCAAGCACAAATGTTGAGGAAAGGACATAATACATGCAGATTTGTCATGAGTTTTGTAATTACCTTTGCATTCTTCAAGGAATCCCAAAAGCATAAGGAAGGAAGGAAGTAGTGTTGTTTTGGCCCCAGATGACTTTAAAACTATGGTGCATTGCATTGCGGGATCCTATTAATAATTAAACTATCTGTCACTTACCAACAACATACATTCCAAATTAAATTTAAGCAAAAAGAAAAAAAAAGATCATTTGGGACTGAATTAGCAGGCTTCAGAGAGAAATAAATAATAATCAAACATCTGTGTTCTAAATAGTACGTGCTTTATCAGACAAACAACTGTTACCATCTCATTGCATAAAATGGCTTGGGGAAAACACCGTAGCTCAAAAGCAAAGTCTCAGTTAGAAAAGAAAAAAAAAAGTTCATTAACAAGTCAGGAAGTGATTGAAAGTTGCCATGTTGCTGTATTGCCTTTTTCCTCTGTTGTCTCTGCTGGCAGTAAAACTGTATTTATTTTAGTACTCGATTCGGTGGACAAATGGCAACTCCAAAGCTAAGGAAAAAAATGCTACTGGCATACATTCAGAAAGTACAGCAGTTGAAACTTCCAAATATTCTGAGCATCAGAATATGATCCTATCTTCCTTACTTGCTGACTTTTCAAGCACCGTGACTCCAGTGAAGGTTACAGGGTTTATTTTTGCCAGGGACAAGATAAAGGATACCAAATTAAAAAAATAGGAAAGAGGGAGACCTTACTATTATCTCCATGCTGCCAAGACATGCTGCTAGGGTGCACTGCTGACCAGACATTAACATATTGCTAATATGCACAAGGGGGAAAAATGACCCAAATAAACCAGTAATAAATAACAATGCAGTACACTAATTAGCCTAGTGCAATATTTCATAATACACAAGCTATTTTTGTCCTTCCTCCTCTCCTTACATCCATCTTTCAGCCTCTTGGAAGCCATTGGGATAGCATGAGTTTGCATGATAATAAACCAAAAAAAACTCATTATTGGAACTATAACAGGATGACTTTCTCTGTGTCTCCTAACATCACAGTCTCTTTTTCCACACCAAATGATGCTCTCCACTGTATCACTTTGACTAAGGAACAGTGGTGGATAGCTACAAATGATCCATGACAAGATCACACACAAAAATCTAATGACAATACAGAGAAAGACTTGAATATTTCACATTATTGTTAGGAGGTTTTTCTCCTCTTTTCCTGAACTCCAGCACTTGATAGCCGCTATGCCTGCATGTCTGCAGGTTAGGATTCTGCTACCTTTTGAGCAGGCGGCTGTCTGTTTGTCTACTCCTTAGGTAACTGTGTTAAAATATCCTATTCCAGCTGTAACACTTGTTTTACAAGAGCCCTGGTTTTGTCTGACACAATATGGAACAACATTTGTCATTCGTTATCAGGGGTGATATATTTGTTAGCCTGCAGAGAAACATCTGCTGTGCTTTAATCTCTAGTGTGCAGGCCAATATTCATAGGATACAGCTGCATAAAATCACAGTATTAGATGGGGCTGTCCAGTCTGACATGAAGGCTAGCTGGCAGGCAGACAGAAACAGATTTTATTATCTGCCTTTTACATATTTATTTATGTCAAATATTTCTGAGAATCCATACATTAAAGCCCTTTTTATGCATTGTTGTTTTGCGGTGACAAGTCATCGACAGCCAAATGAGAAATTTATGTTACATATTTAATATGGACATCTGAATGATTATCAAATCTATAGAAGCCAAGCCTGCCCAATCACCCCTAAATAATGGATGAGAAGTGGATGTGACTCAATTTGTTCAGTATAAAACCTAGACGACCTCTGTCTCTCATTTCATCACTGCAGCACTGTCATTATTTGCTTCTATTCATCTCACTTGGCATCACTCAATAAAATCTGCACATGATAAAGAGAATAACCTTGGTCAATAGTAAGAATGAACGAGGAGGAAAAATGATCATTTCCTCTCCTCCACGATGGTGCCACAATGTACACCACCGTGGCTGTATGAACTTCACATGGATGTTGATATGTCATAATAAAGAGGAGACAAAAACTTCAATGAAATGTTTGGATGTAGGGAGGAGGAGGGATCGGCTGGATTAATGTCCTTTCATTTAGTTCGTAGATTTATAGTGAGGAAATTTTTAGGAGGGATTTAGAGCAGCAGAAAAAAAACCCACTGGAAATATGGCTTTATTTAAAACAATTGCAGAGACATTCATGCAACAGAAAGATGGTAAAAGTGTTTTATAAAAGTTGCAACAAATTCTTCTGCTGCTATCTAGCAAGGGTTTGATGGCCCCAGAAAACATTTTTTTCATTGAGACTACCAAAAAACTACTTGTAAGGACAGGCCATGTTAAAATAGCATCACAGCAAAAATCTGGCAAAGAGGAAGGAATAAAAGAATCAGTTGTTCAGGTTAGATTTTGAAAGCAAATACTGCTCTTTGAAAATAGTTCAGTAAGCTGCCTGTGATAATGAAAGTGTCGTCTCTAACATTATATATTCACTTCCTTTTCCAAAGGTGCCATAGTTGGGGTGACATGTCAAAAAATGAATGCAGGAATGACAGAGGTTAACTTCATATGCATCAAGATGAGAAGGCTTCTGGTCACAGAAACGTCCAAAATGTGTAACCAGATTTCATGGAAGCAGGAAAGATGACCTATGTCATGCTCAGTAGAGCACACTGTAATTTTATATCTCATTATTCATACAAATACTCTATGAAAGGTTTACCAAAATGGACAAAGCTGTAGAAAGTTGCAGTGAAATATGATAGGAACAGAAGGTTAGGAGGGGCATAAAGGATAGGAAATTGTAAGCAAAAAGCAGGCAGAACTGGGCTGCGGTGTGCTGATTGAAGATTGGGTTACTCCTGCATTTAAAAAAGGAACAGAGTCAGTGAGTCTGAGGATGTTGGCTAGACAGTTGCAGACTGTTAATGCAGAAGCAGCAGCAATGTATCAACCTGCAAGTTTGAAAGGGATGAGTAAGAATCATAAGGAAACTAGGCAGTAAAAGAAAAAAGGGAACCACTGGTACACAAGAGGAGATGGGATCATAACAGGTCAAAACATAGGTTTTAGTATTGAATTCAGAGACTCATGAGGAACACAGAAGCATCATTGTATAATATACAAATGAGAAGTTACTGAAGTGGTTTTGCATATCCATGCTATGTAGACATTTATCATAGGCTTGTCACGTTTTTTTCTCAAGTAGTTCAGGAGAGTAAATTGCAAGTCAGTGCCACATGTGAGGGAAGCTGTCATTTGGTAGCCTCTGAGAGCAAAGCAATTTGGTTTCCAAAGAAGAGTTTGTGGTGGACTCTGAAACAATTTTAGATGAACAGAAGAAGCTCCCAGTTGAGGAAAATATTTGAAATGCAGCTATCTTGACAAAGGGTCTTTTCTTCAGCAAGAATTAGCTGAAGAGGATGAAGTGAAAGGCAGGGGTAAAACAGGATGCGGCAGAAGAAAAGGAAATGGACACAGGACCACTAGAATCAGAGAGAAAATGCTGATATCTGTTGTCAATGAGAAAGTCAGTGTAAATTACAAATAATTTGGTACATGTAGGGAAGGCAGCAAAGAGAAAGGGAAATCCCCGCTTCAGCAAATATCTAAAGAAAAAAACCAAAAAAAACCCACGACCTAAAATTAACAAGCTGTTCACCTAAATTCAACTAGCACGAGGTAGAAGAAGTCCCACTGTTCAAGATTACTCTTCTGTGAAAACTTCATGGAAGAATGAGGAAGTGAAGGTCAGAGGAGATGAGGTCTGGAAAAACCATTTAGACTTGTAAATCTAGTAAGTACCAAAAAGGGGATAAGTAACGAAAGGGTATCTGGTGGGAGTATTCACAGATAGAACCTGTCAGAGGAAATAATCATATTCAGATGAGAAAATGATGTTGAATACTTAGCCATGTGGGTCTCTAGAGAAGGAGGTTATTTGGGGTTCTTGAAATGCAGTAGATGATGACACAGATGAAAGAGTAGCTGAAGAACTACGCAGAGATTACTAAGCAAAGTGCAGGTTAAGTATTGAGTATCTGCAGGGTATCTCTGGGGGGTGAGGACACTGGGACAATTATCTTAGTGAGAGAAAGAAGATGGATCACAGAAGGAGATGAGGTTGTAGAACAGATGAGGAATTTCTTACAAATTATAAGAAATTACACATAATATTTCTGACTAGCCAGGGCATAGATAAAATTCATTCTAAAATGATTTAATGAATAGTGTAGGGGAAGTAGAAATTGTAAATAAAAATGAGAATAAATATTCAACTGAAAACAAAAAAAACTCAAAAAAAAATCTCACTTGTTTTGAATGTAGCAGTAATATTTGTACATATATATTAAAGTTCCTGAACTGCTACATCAGATTTATTTCCATTTCTCCATAAGGACAGTGTCATTCTACCATTGAAATTAAAATTAATGGCAAAATTAAAAAGTTGTTACTTTCCTTCTTCTCACCTCTATGCACATAGATGTTACTGATGTCTCTAGGTTGAAATAACAGGGGTAAATCTAAAAAAAAGCATATATATCATGTTAAGTTTTCTAGGACTGTGCTCAGTGAGAGCTTTAGTTTTGTTTGTTGTCAGCACTGTAGGAATTGACTTGACACGGCATGTCTGCATATTCAGGAATTATCTGGGAAAAATCACATGCAAAGGCAGCACCAGTTAGGAATGGTGAATTGCTTGAACTCATTTGTAATAGTCATGAACAGTTTGATCGTTTCCCCAGCCTTTTGAAGCCATGTGATTTGTGCTGTAAAGCTAATGCTGGCAATAAAGAACCCGTGTCTATCTGTTAATCAGGTTGAAGATGGCAGCTGTTTCACATCAAGAGGATTTTAAGACAAAAGAAGAATAAAATACAAGACAGAGAGAGAAAGGAAAGTTCTATTCTTTGTCAGAGTCTAAAATTATTCGTGATGATTTAAACAATTCCAATGAAAACCTTTGTACAGGTTGAAGAGATAGTGGGGAATATTGTGTTTCATTGATGAAGCATTGATACAATCAGCTTCAGGGTTCATTGAATGCCTTGAAATCTTTTCAAATTCTTTTACTTTTTAAAGTCACTAGCATGCTGGAGAAAGTTACCATTTCATCCTTTGTTGCCGCAGCCTTCTAAATGGCATTAATTATTGTGGCTTTTAATCTTACAGTTAAACAAGAATAAAAGTTATTGGATATTATCTTTCATTTAAAGGAAGTTTTTTTTAATTCTAGCAGAAGGTTTCTTGATTTATTCCAAATGTTTCTTTGTTTATATCATGTGGTGACCTCATAATGAGACCCACTAGGAGAAAGGACACTTCTGTTTTTCAGCTTGGGTGAAGTTGGAAAGAGTTCTGAAGGGTAGGATTTCAGTGGGGGAAATCCTTGTCTCTTTGCAGTCAGTTAGGTTTTTCTGTTGTCTTCAGCTGAACCTAAACTTACCCCACCATACATGAGGGAGACCAGTGCTGTGTTGTTTTGGATTTGAGCAACTCCAACAAGGTTTTATTATATTGGTTTTATGACACAAATGAAACACCACCAGCCAGAGGATTCTGGTTCAAATGCCCACTATTTAAAGACTGTACTGGGTGTCAGTTGATGAATACCTGAATTAATATTATTTCATTTTAGAAAAAGAATAAAGCAATTAAGCCTTACTGGCAAATATTTAATATACTCATTGCACCTTTTCTTTCCTTTCCCAAAAGCAGGTGTTTATGGAGTGAATGTTAATTTTATAGGTAAATTATGAGTTATAGAACCATATAATAAAAATGTCTCTCTGCCTAACACATCTAGCCAATGTCTTGCAATCAAATTATTTTGAGACTCACCCCACTCTCCAAAAAGCATCATGCAGGCAAAACAATCCACCCTACAATATTTTATCTTTTTGCTTCCACAACTTGCACACACCCAAAGGATAAGAAAGGGTAGGATTCTAACACTTTCTTGTACACGGAACCATTAGCAGTTCTCAGTCTCATAGTATGAAATATATAACTAGAACTTTAAATGGATACAAGTGGGAAGGGCTTGGGATCACTCTTCAGTGAGACACAGAATGTGTTTTTAGTCCATGAATGGCTCAAGATTACGGACTTTAAGTTCACGGTGGCTTTAGGTTTTTTAAAGAGGGCTTTTATGGCTCTCTCTGGGTTTTGTAGAGCTGGACGAAGGCACCTGGTTTTGCAGATGTAGGGAAGTGAATGAATAGTGCTAATAAAATCTTAAACACTCATCAAGAATTTCCTGATATATTTCCTAAGTAACATGCTTGACACATATTTGCATTTATTTTGTCATGTACACCAAAAAGATGGTGATGAATATATACTCTGTGATGTATCTTTGTAGATATAGCATGTACTTATTAAAATTAACAAAAGTCACAAAGAATGTCACATATGCAGTCTCTAGAGAGAGAAAAAATTAAGCAAAGTTGAATACATATTCCCAAAAAGCAAGGTTTTATCTTATAAGTTGCTAAACAGATTTAATACATATGATAGCTAGTGCAGAAACCCTAGTTAAACACTTGGCAGTGGTGACTTTTGACCTTGTTTGTATCACAATTGTACAGTATGCATAGATAGTATACTCATTTATGTGCCTGTATATTCATTCAAATGCTTTGTTGTGTCTTTTTTTACCTAAATGAAAGTGGTTTCTTTTTGTTTTCCCACTTTGTTCCACTCTTAGTAAAGCTGGCTACAACTATTACTGTAGCTGAATACATGGGCAATTATTCTCAAACAGCTGGAAACTTTTTAAGACTCATTTTTCTGCTCTGTGAGGTATTAGTGGGTAGCTCTTCTTTCATGATGGATTGCATGGCCCTGCCTGAAGACTACCTGTATTTTCAATCTCCTTTTGCTTATACTTAACAGTGAAAAGGTCTGTAACTTGAACCACACATCAGGTTCCACACAGGAGCCTCACTATTTGGCAAATTATTTGCCTTTGTTGCATTCATTTTTGTTTATAAAATACTAATTACCTCTTTTATTGTTTGAAGAGATTAAAAGTTAATAGGAGAAACTAAATAAACAGAATGCCATTCTGCACAAACTATATAAGCTGGTAATTAATTTCTGGCCTCCTCTGAGCTAATTAACTCATATAAAGAAATGAAGTTAATGAACCATAATTCTAGTCATACAAGTGTAGATACAAGCAGTTTGACTTAATGAATTAATAAGATATTTCCTTTCTTAGAGGTTTTTCAATTGTCTTCCTAGTCTGTAGGCCTTCTTAATGTTTCTTTCTGGCTAAAATATTTAATAAATGTCAGGGCAACCTGGAGATGGGACTTCACAAATTTTACTGTCATGCAGGAGACGACAATTTCAGAGTAAACAGGGAATTCTAGCTCAGCTGGGTGATGATACACAACAGAGATGTTTTATTCTGACTGGAGGTGATGCAGTAACCATCTTAGACTGAAAAGTAACAGTTTCTGAAAACACAGTCACTTTGCTTTATGTGGAGTAAAGCACAAGGAAAAATGAAATAATTAATAATTACAGTGATATCTCTTTGGCTGTGTGAAAGGATCAATTGTTAGTTTAGACTGCTGACAGCCTCATTTCTACCAGCATTTCATCTGGAACTTGACTGTTATCTGTGCAGGCTATAATCAAAACTTGAGTCGGATGTATAATTCTTAGTTAATCTTGAGAAAAAGATTGTTTATCTCATACTTCCTGATTTTCTGGAAAAAAGACTTATTTTGCCTGTTTTGCTACAGTAAATGTTAGCTTTTATTGTGCTAAATTGATATCAAATAGACCCCTTGCTAAAGAAAATAGCATATCCACTGTGACGGTCCTTGGAAAATCTTTTCTCTGTGGCTTTGCATTACATCCCCCATGCAAGTCATCCCCCTGTAAAACTTTCTGTGATGCCACTGATACCCCCTCAAACAGAGTTGAGTCTTACGAATTTATGAAGTACCAAAACCCCCAAAATTCCATGGAGTACAGTTTTCTGCAAGAGAGATTTTCCATTTTTTTGGATTTCATGGGTTGAAACATGATTATATAGATTACTTTACTGTTACTATTTTACAAATATTTTAAAATTATTTCTTCATAAGCAGTCTTGATACCATGATGCTTCTAACACTTTAAGAAAAAGAAGATAAACAGAGGAAAAAAAATTAAGTTTTAAAGCTGATTTTTCCCTTCAGTACTGGAGTACAGAACATATTCAGACACCGGTAATGAAGCCTGGAACTTCCTGAATCAGTGAAAGGATGCTGTTGATTTCAAATGGATTTGCATCTCTAATTATTTCAGAAGAAGTAAATAAAAGAGATAAAAAGGCTTTACATATTTCTGAAGGTCACACTGCTCTATATACATATATTCCTTGCTTCTTTTCCCTTTCAGATGAAAACTTCTCTTATGCTATTGTTTTAAACATGTCATTTACCTAAGTGTCAGCAGCCTCTGTTTCAGACCTTTGACCTTGGACTGTGACCAGGTGATCAATTTTGTTTTCCTTGGGCCTGAAAGCACAGCTGACACAGCTTTAGAAATGTATTTCATCTTGATTTAGTAACTTTCATTTATCCATCTCCATTATTTACTTAGATGCTAAGACTACATCCTTTCTGGGCTATTTGTTTCTAATTGTTGAGGTAGACACATATAAACATGCTGCAGTCACTAAAAGTAAACAGTGTCTGCCTACTGATAGTCTGAACATAAAATGACCAGAGTCAAAAAAAATCTCTTACATAACCATGGCAGTATTTGTTATTAATGAAAAGAATGGCTGCTTAGTACCAACATGAAATGTAATTAAAAAAGCAAGATTCCAATAAAACCAGTTTCAAAGCAACTTGTCAATATAAAACTCATGAAGGAAAACTTAAGCATGACAAAATATGATTCTCCTAAAGAAAGCATTGGTGCACCATTTCAGGTTTTGCACAAATCAGAATACAAGTTGTTTTTTGTTGGGTTTTTTTGTTTGTTTGGTTGGTTTTTTTAGTTCTGAGTCCATTTCTCTGATGCTGCCTGTTAATAGATCCTTAGTATTAATCCAAATACTTTGTCTATCCAAATCCATGCATAGCAGACTCAGAGGGCTGGCAGTATCACATGATGTTCTACCATAGCCACACATGGAAGGTATCTGCAAAGAAAATGCTGCAGAATCTCCTTGAGTAGGCAATTGCATTAATTCAGAGCATAAATTATAAGGTATTTCATATCATCACAAGGGCAAATTTTATCCCTCATGATAAGTGTATGCTTCACCTAGAATGAATTGTACTATTGTAAATTGTAGAATGGTAAATTTGTAGACGTTTAAATTTACTTATTTACTTATTTAAGAAAGGAAGGTAGGATGGTGCCCTCACTGAATACAGCAGGTATTTTAGGAAGCAAATAAGGTTCTTGCTGTCCTTAAATCCTTTTAATGATGTGTGAGATACTGATGGTTAAAAACTTGCATCTTATCTTACAAGCTCGCTGTACTGCCTCAAGGACAACCACTAGAGTGCTATCCAGAACAGCCTCCATCTACAACCAAATCTTTGCCAAATCAAATTCTTATGTCTTCCAGACCAAGCCAAAATCACAAAGTTCAGGCATTGGCAGAGTTCATCTCTGATTCGGTACCTAGCTGAGGTATATGTTGTGTCTAAACTTTCTGATTAATATATTATCAAATTATTGTCTTTCATAGTCTTTGCTGCCTGTAGATTGCTGCTATAAAATGTCCATCTTCCTTGCCTTCAATCTTTTTTTGATCTGCATCACAGTGCTAGAAATACGCTACTGCACTTGGCTATGCTCAGAGCTTAGACTACAGATTTCAGAAGTCTAGGCCTATGTAAATCACAGATTTAAAACTTCTATATGTATTAAAGCTAATCTTCTCTTCCTTTAGAAAATGACATGTTTTCAACATATGTCAATGGACAGTATGAAAGATCATTCTATTAGCAGATAAAAGTAAATCCTGGTCCACTTGATAGGAAATGCCTGAACAAGGTAAAATTAAACTGCAGCTTCCTGTCCACGCTATGAATAAACATATGGGTGTTCTGCACTAAGATTATATCTTTTTTCCCTTGTTTTTTGTTTGGTTTTTTTTTGTAGGCTTGATTATTATTAAAGACTAAACCCTATGTTTAAGACTGTGCAAGTTAATACTCTTGAATTAACTTTTAACTTGTATTTTTTCCTAGTCCATAATCAGATAATCTATAAGCAGGACTGTTTAATAACTTTTAATTTTAGGATTTTTTTTTTCTAATGACCTTTAATATTAACACTTGTTTGGATGATAAAAGGAATGTATTTCATGTACTATGTGTGCTCTATATAGTCTGTTCTACTGCTAGACAGATGACATAGAAGTAATAATTGATAATAATATGACCAAGGAGAATACAAAATGGGAAAACATTCCTGAAAGGTGATATTTGGTGGCTGAATTTACAGGAGAGTCGTATTTCCATGTGGTGCTGCTGTAGTCATGCATTCTTTTCAATAGCCTACTTCCTGTGGCTGCCTGCACACTTGACCTGCACTTACAGATTTGATCATTCAATTCCAAGTCACACCACAAGCAGGCCACCTTCAATAAGTGCAGTTTGAAAAGTCTGCAATCTCTTCGGATTAGATACTTCTGTGTGGAAAGCTTCCCAAAACTTTGGCACAGGGAATAATTTTACAACTTGTGATTACTAGATTCCTTTAACAAATTCTGGCCATCAGTGAGCAGGAGGGAGCATCTGCATTCTAACAACCATGAAGGGCAAGCTGGGAAATGGTGACAAGCAGACATCTAAAACCCTGGCAGGCTTTTTCCACCATGGTTCATGCAGCACTGGACGTGCGTGTGTTAGCATTCTAAAAATAAAACAATGGTTATGATCATTATTGGGAGGACATGGTTTTAGAGAAATGAACTGCTCTTAGAAGATAGCTTTAGTGACATAAACATATTAATGCTGAGATATAAATCACAGGGTCCTTCTACATTTTAATTATCTTCCTCTGAGGATTTACCATGCTATAAATGAGATTCTATAGGAAATTTACCCATATATAAAAATTTATAGTGTGATGTCAAGCCTATAAGGACTAACACTCAAGTCATTATATCTATATTTTAATCATACTTGTAATCAATTATAGTTACATAATTTTGACTTTTCTCAGTCCATTTTTAATACATCCTGGCTGCTGTATTAATACTTTTTTGGTTGAGAGGAATCACAAATGGTTTCTTAAATTAGAGAAAGAAAAACATTGAATTCTTAAGCAGATAAAAAAGGCTTAAATACATCATGATTAAACCATATGTCTTGTACGATCATCTCTTAAGCACTATAAGTCTTTACAGATGTACTGACCTCTTAGATTCCACAGCACAAATGAATCCCATTGCAACTGTGATATATTAATATTTGTCAAAGTCCTCCAAATTGAAAAGATTTTCTTTTCCTAGTACATGTGATTGCTTAGTTGAAAATTAAAGTTCTTGTCCAAATAGAGCTGACAATTTGTTGCCTTCTATTCTGGGGAAATTTCTCCCTCCTTCTGTTAGATAATATTTATTGTGTTTCATTTTTAATAGCATGAGAACAATACTGGCCTGTTCATAGTTACTAGAAAATGTTCGTCTTTAGGAGCAAATGAAGTTGAGAACACCTAAACATCTTCAAGACTATCTCACTTTCATGTATAGAAACTCTGACTCAAACAAGAAGTAAAGGTAGAACACAATAACATCATTATTTTCATATTTTCCACATGGTTATTCTGTTTCAGTGGTGGCTTAATCAACAAGAAATTAAACATTTTTTGGAGATGTACTTTCTCCTGAACACTGTTATACCTCTGTAATATTTGTGAGGATTGTAATAGATCTGGGAGAATAGGAATAGAAATTTTTTCCCATATCTACTATTGCAGGCTCTCTACAGCACAGGAACATGTCATGACAGCTAACTTTCAAACAGTAGAAAACGGAGATCTCTGAAACATAAATAATGTGCATTGATTTTTGAAATCTAAAGGTTTCAATCAAAAAAAAAAACAACCAACCAATTCATCCAATCCACCCCAAAACAGACTAATTCAGCCCCTAATCTTTAAGTCAGTTGGAATCTAGCTAAAAGTCAGTTGGAATCTACCTAGGTGAGCCCGACACTTCCAATGCGATGAAGTTAATGCAAACACGAGGCAGTTCATTTTAGGTCACATAGTAAAGTGATTTATGAAAAATACCCTCAATTGAGTTTGATCACTTAAGAATTTGCTTTTTAAGTCATCCTCTAAACCTTGATATGTAAATAGTAGTGGTATTTTGAGCCTTAAAACTTGCATCTTTACATACTACTTTACACTTCCATTCTGACTTATTTATCCCTTTTGAACTCACCAATGATTTTCTTTAAAATAATTTTTTTTTCTGAAAAATAGTAACTTTTGTTGTATTCAGAATGAACTTTCCATACCACCTAGGAGACCTAGACTAGGCAAGTTTTCTACGTAAAAAAGTTCTGCCTTGACCATGCAAGGATCAAATATTAGAAAATTTCATTCCCAACGCAAAATGGACAGTGATCAGAGGATTGTGCATTATATCATGGTCTCTGTGGAGTGTGCAAGAGTTGCAAGTCTGTGGCAGATTGTGAGCTAAAAGTGTGAATTGCTAGTTTTGCATTTAGAGGGGTAATTGTGGAGAAAAGGATAAAATTTTGTGTTGATTTAACAGAAGACTCTTGCAGTGTGATAAACATAAGTAATTTTTCTAAAATGATGGGTACAACAGAGCACATATAAAGGCTAAATTACATCTTTAAGAAGACATTGTCCATAGAGTAGCAAAATGCATTTACAAAAAAATTACCTGATGCCTTTTAGTAAATGGATTATAACCATAAATAGAGACGGACAATCGCACACAGAAAAGTAAGGCATAATTAATATAAATATAAGGTTATTGAATGCATGTCATTCATTTTATGCATTAAGTTACGCAAAATTCTTCATAACTAAGTATTTGTAGCTATTCTGCATTAAGAAAGAATCTGCAATAGCTGTGTCAGTTATACAAATAAACGTCTGCCCTGTTAAACCTAATTGCACAGCTTTTTGTCTGAATTTGTCTGGTCCTGGTTTCCAACTGGAAAGGATGTGGGACAGAGAATCTCTCTCAGCTTTCCCTGAAAAAGTCAACTGTTAACTCAGCAGAAAATCTCTGTCAATTTATACTTAAATAGAATGCAATAAATGCAATGCAATAAATGCAATATACAAAAAGAAATGTCTGTGTCTCTGTGTGTCTCTCAAAACTTGCTATCAAAAACTGTTCATGGAGGAAAGCCAGTGGATGTACTATATACTCTGCAAGAGCAGAAAATCTGTCAGAGGGTTGACATAAAAATAGACACAGAAGTAAAAATTCACTTCCTGCTTGGTTTCCCAAGCATGCATGGATCAAAATAATAATGGCAATGAGAAGCAGCCTTACTTCCATAAAACAAAGAACAGTCATAGTCTCTGGCCTTGAGTGCTGAGAGCACGCAAGAGGCAAACAGGGAAGTTACAAGACGTGATTATTCTAATGGAGCATTGTTATGGAACCAGCAGCATACCATGCACCATCTATCTCATTGCCATAACCAAGACCAGAGAATTTTGAGCTGAAAAATAATAAATATGAAATAGGGTGAGATGTATAATAATGGACAGATCCCAGAAGAGATAACATTGGTGAGCAGACAGATGGGATCTCATGGCAAGAGCATTGCCTTGTAATTTTGTGTGAAGTAATTTCTCTGGATTCTTAATTTGGCTACCAGGAAACAGACTGAATTATATATGGTAATTCCTGATGGAGTTTAAGACTTTGTGAGAAATGGATAGATTCACTTATATATCTTCCAGCATTCCCTAGAGCCTTTAGAAGACAAGGGAAAGCCAGGATAAACTACTCAGGATTGTAGCTGTGCTGAATACTGTATAATGTGTGAAGCTATCTGTGAAAAAGATACAAAACTACTGTTGAATAATTATTATGAAAAAAATGTCTGTGTATACTTTAGACACTCCTGATTAAATTACAAGGAGGTCAATTGCAGTAAATATGTGAGATTTTTTTGTCAGAAAAGGTTATCAATCATGATTCTGCAAAAGTAGCAAATAAAATTGAGGAAACACTAAGGAAATTCCTGCTTAATAAAAGATAAAACAAGAGCTGTATGTCTGCTTTTTACCATTATCAACAATATTTTTTTTACACTATTAGAGTTCTTTTAAGGTACAAATTTGTTTTAGTAAGACTACCAGTAGTTATTTTCTTTTTTCCGTGTATTGATCACAGTCTAGAAAAGGAACAGTTCAGACTTTAGGACTCTGTTACTGCACAAAGAACACCAGCAGTTTAAATATCTACATCTTTTATATTATCTGCAAAAGAATGTGAAGTGTGTAAGAGAAATATATTCTGTTTTAGTCTACCATGTATGTTTATCGACATATTCATGGGAGCTGAGTAGCAATGGAGTCTCCAGAAACAGCAATTGAAAACACTTTCCTGATGGCACCATTGGGACACTTAATTATTCAGTTTCACATGGAGAAATAAGTTAGTGTAGCTAAATGAAGACAGGAGAGAACACAACACTTAAAACAAAGTGTTTCTCATTTAAAGCATAAATTCACATACATAGGTCGAGTTCACTTTTGTCAGCAAATGTGCAGCTTCCAGTACCATTGGCTGGTCAAAATAGGAATGCTATTGACAAAGGCAGAAAATAAGGTGTCCAGTAACATACACATCTCTTCTTCTACAGCTCTGTGTCTGTCTGTCTGTCTGTGTAATTTTCAAAGACAGAAATCTCCTATGTAACTTATGAAAAAGCATTTTGGATTTGGAAAGAAGGATGTACTTGAGATACGCTGTTTTGATTTCATATTACTTCATACATTATCTGTATTCCAACATAGATATTTACATCAATGTGTTGAATAGTAAAAAAAAAAAAACAAACAAAAAATGTATACAAAATTTTGATCATATGTTATGCCATGATATAAAAAAAAAGAAATTCAGAAGATTTTCCCTACAGAGGAGAGACAGTATATTAGCATTTCACCTTAAAACTCAATAACCAAAAATTTAGTAAGTTACAGTATTTCAGACTTTGCAAAATTGAACTGAATTTAGCTCCCATTTCCTAAACACGTAATAAATTATGCTTACAGAATATATTTATTATATTCACACATAGAGAGGTTGCAGCCAAAGTCTATTACCAGAATTATACTTACTCTCTGTTGGCAAAAACCAATAATATGCACAACAATGAAAGAAATGGTTCCTGCAACATTTTCTCCATATTTCTGCAGTCAAGTAGGGCCATTCACATATTCACAGTATCCTCCAGTATGGAACTAAAAAGTAGATAAAGAACCATCAGCAGCTAGAGAACTAAAAATTATGCTTTTTTATTACATTTTCATGCCCTAACATTGATTCCAAAGCCCACTGTGGAGTATCCTATCTTTTTCTTACAGGCTTTTATGCTTTTTTCCTACAGAAGACATCCTATTTCAGTATTACTTATTTAAACCAAATATGATCTGCCTTGAAGAAGAATTTGGCTTCCACTTTCAATGCTAAGCTAGAAAAAATTGTGCACCTGAGTTTCCAGCCTACCACAGCATTTGAATGAAATATGTTTCATTTTTAACATTTTGAGTCATATGTTATTTGGGTTGTAAGCCAACATCAAGAAAGAATTTTCCAGAAATCTCTGAGAAGTAGATGTTCTAGTTCTGCGGCTCCTGTTTACAGGTCAGGAATTATGACTTTTTACAACTTCTAACTCAAATTATACAAAGAAAAAAATCAAAGCTACTCAGCATTGGTTTATGTAGCTATTTTTGGCATTAGGAAAATAAGTCACTTAGTATGCACCACATTATTGTACTATTGTGCTGGCACCAATTTGTTTGTTTACTGATTGAAGCTAATTTAGCCAGTTTATAACATGTCAGAATTTTTCCAGGGGTTATAGAATACATGCTTTTTGGAGGCTTGCACAACCACTGATAATTAGAACATTAGCCCTTGGGTTGTTTCCTTTCTGTTTTTCCAAAAGGAATAAAAAACCACCTGGATGTGTTAAAACACCTGGGTAATTTATATGGAACACACACAACATACACATACACTTTCTTCTCCAAAACAGTACAGCTTCTGTTTCCATGCTGGCACAGAAATGATTGATATAACTAATGACTGATGAAGTAAAACCACTAGCTGTTAATAATTTCACAGTAAGCTTGTGTTTGTTGTTACACAAAACAAGGGCCCGATTCCTATGTATATTCTTCATTGACGTTACACAGAGATAGAAAATGGCATCTGAAATTGATTTTTTCTATTATTTCTCATAAGAAAGATTGCAGCACTGCATCTAAAACTACTATCAAATATTTTCACAGAAAAAAATTCTACTCAGACAAATGAATAATATTCATAAAAATTCTATTTTAAAAAGCAAAAATTTTTTTCACCTAGAAAAGACTTCTATGTTTGAAAAATAATTATAAGACTTCCTGATGTGAAAAGAACTGTTTCATATTATCATATTTCTGAAGTAAATTTAGCCAGCAATCAAAATATCCTAATTTTCCTGCATACATTTTTAGGGAAGGAACTGCTTGATAACTCACTATAATTTTAAATGATTGATTTGTGGGAAACAAAAAAACCGCTGTTCATTTGGAAATCACTTTCTACAAAACCTTTCTACAAAATCGATTTTTATAAATTAAGACAGGACAAAGGAAAAATATTCCTCCAAGTAATTGAATAGGAAAGTTTTTAGGACACAAAAAGCATGACATTTTCTTTGATTTGGTTTAAAAGCTGTAGTCAATTCACAAGGCTCACAGTGTTCACACATATAAAAGGAGTGGGAATTGGACATCCAATACAATTTTTTTTTTTTAATGGACATCTTCTGTATCTATTGAGAGAACAGTAATTCCCGGAAAACTTCAAATGTTCCAAAATCTCAACAAAAACTAAGAGAGAAAAAGATATTACTTTTCTCTTTCTTTTATGACAGACTTATGGCAAGAATGCTAAAGGTGTTTTGCCTTATCATACATCCTATTAAAAAAAATTAAAATTGCAAAAAACACATATAGAGATTTCAGAGAAAAAAAATCTTAGTACGTATTATTCCTGGGTGATTTATACCTAATAATTAAGTTAAGGAACAATTTCTTTATTCTTCTCTTGTACTGGATCATGATGATGTATCCATGTTGTGAGCACATGTGGGTACAAAGAGATCTTGAAAACCTGGTTTATGCAGCTGAGTGATTTCATGTTTATATAAAGAGAAAAAATCTTGCTGCCTTTACTCCTGCAAAACCACAGTTTTGCTGCAGGATTCGAGTACATAAATAACATAACACCCCTTGAAACAATCAAGAAAATTCTTCCATCCAACTATACACATTGGGAAAAAAAAAAACCACTAACCATCCAAGTCTAAAACATAAACATCTTTATTCCAAAAATGGAAAATATTTGTCTGACCTGAGCCATGCAGCATTCTCCATACCCAAGGCCTGACCAAGGCACAGTAGGTACCTGCTGCAAGCCCTCAGCCACCCTGCCCGCAAACCCCAGCGTAGGGAACATGAAACTGATGCTGTACAACACTGGCCATAGCTTTTTATGAGTTTGTGGTTTCTTTTTAAAACATTTTAAAAACACCATGATGAAGTTCCTTTGTCCTTTTCCAAACCTGGGTTGTGTTGAGGCCTCTTCCTGACAGCATTCCCTCTCCATGCACCCTCCTCAAGCACTTGCGTGGCACCAATCAGCCATTACCACATCAGCTGGTGGAGAAGGGCCCAGACCTGGATGTCCCTTGGCTACCCTGAGAGCCTACATTTTTCCACCTCCTGCTTTTAGGTCACGGAGTCAAAAGCTGAAGTGGACTCACATGAGGAGGCAGTTTGGGATGCTGGGGGCGAGCAGGAAGAGGTATGGACGCACGGCCTGCCCAGAAGTGGAGAGCTGCAGGCTGCCCAGGCTTTTCAACATCACCCCAGACACAGCCACAACTCCATATCAAAGCAAATAACAAGAACTGCAATGTAAAACTGCCTGACTTTTATTTCTGCCTTTCCAAGCTATTGGCTCCTTCACTAATAATCGGGATTTATTACTGGGCCCATCTGCTGCCTCTCTAAGGTCAAAAGGTAAACCGCAGCCATCGCTGATGTCACCATCAAGGTAGCTGGTAGCAAATGGACCCTGACAAGTGTACTTTTAAAAGAATATTGTGGCAAGAGCACTCTGAGCATGAAAGTCAAGCTGATAAAGAAAATAAAGTCCAAAATACTAAAAAGATGTCAGCTTTTAACCCATTAATCCAAGTGATGGAGTCCAGCTGTCAGTCTTCTATCTGAGCAGTAGTCAGAAAGAAGAATGAGCTACTATGCCCAGTGAAATGTAATCAGGTCAATCTCTCTACAAGGAAATTCCTAGCACATCACATTTTACTGTATTCCTAGTGCAGAATGCTCAAAGTTACCAAGAAGTAAGAGTGGAAAGAAGATGAAGTCCTTGGCACAGTATTTGCCATTTCTTCTTGACATAACGATGTTTCATGAAGAGCCATCACTCTGATTTTGTTTCTCAGCTTTTCATTTTCACTCACCAAGACCCGGCTCTGAGGCATTTATTTCTGTAGCTAAAGCAACATTTTTCAAGTTCAAGGGATAACCTCTGTCCCTTGCAACTGCAGCCCTCCTGATTTCTGACACTGCTGTAATAAGGATCACAGTTTTCCTTCTGCATTGCTCCGTGTTTTTATTCAGGGTGATGTAAAGGGACCGCAGCTAAGGTTAAACTCTCCAGATAATTTTGTTGGTACGTTTTATCAGTTTCCGGGCAGGAAACTCCTTTTTGACTGCATTTCCAGCTGAGAATAGAAAGTGAAAAGGGCAGAAAGACGGATGTGAGATAGAGCGGCCCTTTTTCCAGTGGAGATGGAGGATTTACCTCACAGTTTGAGAACAAATTAGAAACTGACAATGTGTCAACAAAGAATTACTTGCTTTGTCTCAGCTAATGTTTCAGAGAGGTTATCTATATCCATGCAGCAACACCGCAAACAAGCAGCAGGTTGCTGACAACTGATGTAAATAGCTACAATTCCTCTACTCTCAGGGTCATACATTACTAGCATCATTTTCTTCTTTCCATATCAAGCAGTTGGTGGAGATAGTGATTTGTAGCATATATATACAAATGAATTTCCAGTCAACAGAGACATAAAGCAGATTTTTTTTCTGATTCCAGGTGCCACACCATCAGCAAGTGCTCATGGTCTGCAAACACTCCAGCAATTTATTTTTACCTTCTGAGGCCAGGATGGGGAATGAAAATGGAAGACATGGGTAAGTAGAAGCTTGTTTAGATTAACCTTTCAGATCTTTTGCTTTTCCACCTTGCAATGTAAGGACTTATGTTCCTTTCCAGGCAGCAAGCAACAAGTACAGAGGCATTGACTCTGCATGCGATTAACGGTGAGTCTTTCTCATTAAGATCTCTTGCTTAAGGTGATGATGACTACAATGTCATAAATTCATGGAATGACAGAACGGTTTGGGTTGAAAGGGACTTTAAATATCACCTAAATATAAGTGTTCCAAAAACACTGCCATGGACAGGGACACCTCCCACTAGACTAGGTTGCTCAGAGCTCCTTCCAACCTGTCCTTGAGCACTTCCAGGGATGTGGCATCCACAATATCTCCGGGCAACTTGTGCCAGTGCCTCATCACCCTCCACCAGTTAAGAATTTCTTCCTAATGTCTAATCTAAATTGGACTTCCTTCAGCTTAAAGCCATTATCCTTTGTCCTACCACTACTTGTAGAAAGTCCCTCTTCAGCCTTTTTGTAAGCCCCCTTCAGGTGCAGGAAGTCTGTCATAAGGTCTCTCCAGAGCCTTCTCTTCTCCAGACTGAACAGCCCAGATCCCTCAGCCTGTCTTCAGACTCCCTCTAGCATAGATGCCACATGCTTTTCTTCAATGTTTATACTCCCTTGAGCATTTGCTGCTAATGCCTCTGCTAAAAATCCAGAACTGATTGGTTACACCCAGATTCATCTCCAGACAAAACTCTCCTTATGCGCTCTCCTACATCCCAATCCTAACACTCACAGACAAATATATTCCATACCAGACTGGCAGTTTTTGTACCAGTTAGCCAGAGACACACATCACCTTAGTGCAGCTGGCAGTATTTGGGAAAGGAAGTCCTCAGCAGTCCACTAGAATTTTTGTGTCACTCTGAAAAGCTTCATGAATGTAAGGCTCAAGTCAAAATATCCATTTGCATCTGAGGTGGATTGTGCAGAAGTGGACATGATAAATGTGTTAAAAATGGGTCAGCTGCTAGAGAGTAAAGTGGTATAATCTTGGGGGTTTTATGAACCACTTATGTGTTTGTACTGCCAGAGTGCATGGATCCTCTCCCATACAAGATGTACATATATGACTGACAATCAAATTGACCCATAAAAATAAGGGGTTTAAATATGGAGTCTAATTTCAGTCATTAAAGTGTGAAAAATTAAAAGTCCTGCTTTCAGTACCAATTTCAGCATAGGCTTACCTTTGAAGCTGTCTGAACACCTGGATTATTTTCCAGTGTATTTGATTCTCTAGAATAAAGGGTGTCTGCAAAGAAGGCTTAAGAGCAAATAAACTGAATGAAAAGTTAGTCACAGTGGTCAGATTGTTAGTCATAGAGGTTACATCTGTGTAAGGAATGGGTATGGCAGGAGCAGAGGGCAAATTTACCCCCTGGTACCTCACCAATCTACCTGCACTCACAGTAGTAGTAAGTGCCTCTAGAGATAATGGGGTATTTCAGTCTCTGTTTGTTTGTACCTTGGCCTCTGCTGAGGTTAGAACTGTGCCAGCTGCTGATAACTCTAATGGTGTTTTTCTGATATGGAAACCTATTCACCAGAGATCATAATGGGAGTATCAGTGTTTAGTACAAGTCCTTTGCAGTTATCAGATATTAATGGCCTTTAGTCTGTATTGACCTCACAGGCCAGACCAAAGCCAGGAATTCAGAGAGAGAGAGAGAAAAGGATGACAATTACTTTGTTTTAATAATACAGAAAGAAGAGATGTGACATGTTTGAAAATAAATCCTTTAAGGTTTACACCTTAACCTCTTTTAGGTCATTAAGGGAAAGCCATTAATTTGTTTTAAAATAGAGGAGGAAGATAAAACCACACAAAAAAAAAATACTATGCAATAGATGAACACATGTGCCTTGAGAGGAAGACAATTTATACTTAGAAGCATCATTGTACTTCTCACAATTACATTTGTTCACCTGCTTCTTAAGTGTACGCTTGTGGCTTGTTAACAAAATGGAATTGTTTGCTATACAGAGGCTCCTAGGTGCAAAGTTAGAGCTAGCCTTGTATTTTTGCCGTCCTGTTGTACTGTGTGGCAGGTTTTTAAGTTTTTCTTCCAGTTTTAATGTCTCTTCTTTATGTTCTTTGTAATTATGGAAGTAGAATCTCCTAAGTCTATTTTGTCCTTCAAATCAACATGGCAAAAATATCGATTCAGGTAATGAGGCACAGGTGTACCTTGTAGGCACTCCATAAAGAATTCTTTCCTGGGAATCAGCCCAAAGTTACTCAGCGCATTTCTGTAATTGTGCTACATTAAGCAAATTACTATATTAAATAGCCCACATGCTCACATTTCCACCTGAGTGGGGTGACACTAGGTTGTACACTTGGGTTGTAATAAATAACAGGCAAGAGGAAACGATTCGTTTAAGTAGACTTGCTAAACAGAACTTTTCTGCCTTTTTCACTCTTGTGTTTAATCATGACTCCTCATTTCTGCATTTTACTTCAAAGAAGAAAAAAAAGGTCATAGAAGTTCCCACTATTGTCATTTAGGCCCTTTCTTCATTCTTTTGTCCTTCCTTCTCCTTATCACTTCTTTTTATAGCAACAATGTGTGTGAGACACTCTGCTCCAGCTCTAGACAGTCATTTTTCAAATAACCCCTGTGTGTATCAGATCCTTGATCTGTAATTTTTTGCATCAAATGTTCTGACTGCTCCTCTGTGTGTTTGTAACTTCATCCAAAATGTTGTGAGACACTGGCACCATTCCGGTCAAATCCTCAGAAGACATTACTGAGCATTTATTTCCTAAAATAACCGGTAATTGTTTTAATTTCTCTGTGATTTTTTTTCTGCCTTTAAACTCTACTTGTTTCTCTCACTGAATAAATGTTTCCATTCCTCATTTGTTAATTTTTTGCTGCCCTATGTTAATTCCTTTCTTGTTATTTAGAAGGGATTTTTTTTTTCCTTTTAGGAATAGGCTGATAAAATTTAAGCATTATGTGACACTTCTCTTCCTTTATTTCCATCAAAAAAGCGTCTTTGTGGACTTAATCCTACCTGTCAAACGGCAAAAAAAGTTGTCATTCAAACTGGAGATTACTGTCCAGAAGGCTGGTTTAAAAAAAAATAAGTGTACTATGTATCAAAGCTCTTCAAGATCAACAACCACCGTCTTCTCACAGATCATTTCTTAAAAGGCTAATAATTTTGAGTGTCTGTCATAGAAAATTGAGCACTCAGTTGACCTTTACGTGGAGACTGTAAGTGTCATTTGTAGAGATATTTTATTAAAACTCTAGGTCCAGAAGTATCATTTGAAGAGACTGTTTACTTAAGTCTTCAGAATTTTTTGCTCCAAAATTATACAAGTATGAAGCCTTTGGGGAGCATAACTGTAAACTCATGAAATATTATACATAAAGGTGAAATGTAAATTTATACAGAAACTGATAAGATAATTTTACCCCCTACATCTTTCAGTTCAATCAGAGTGCATTAGATATACTCCCTTTTTGCAGGAAATCATTGACTCCATACTCTTTCATGACAGCCCTGTTCCCACCACTTCCTCCCACTTCTCTGAATCTGGTTCGCTGATCATAATGCTTATGAAAGAAACACCTTTGAGGAAAGCATATAACTGCTGATCAACTACTTATTTCCTTTTAATGTGTCAATAAAAAGGTAATTACATTTCATTTGTTTTTAGAGTTATAATTGTCTTGGAGGAAAAAATTTGCCTGCTGGAACCAAATCCCAGAGATTAAAGCAAAAGGAAAGACAATAACCTTGCTATTTTCTTCAAGATAGAAGGCATTACTATCAAAAAAATAAATTGACAGAATCTTTGGAATACTTGTTCTGAGGGCAAAATGACCATAACTTCTTATAGAACATGTTGTTCCAATAAATGATCATATACTGAAAAACTATATCCATGTCAAGATAATTATATCAAAAAGAATGACAAAAATACATTTGAAACCCCTTTGTTATTGCTGGTAAATTTAAAGTAATTTTAAATTGTGGGTTTTTTACTGCTGTCCTCTCTCTTCTCTCAACTTTTCTTGCACTTTTGAAATGAAAATGCACTGGAAAGCATCAACCACAACATGAAAAAGTCCAACCCCTTTCTGAAAACAGCGTCTGCTGATTTTATTTTTGGTTACTAGACTCCTTACAGCTGGTGATGACACAATATATCAGTTGTAAAATTTGCCTTTATTGGTGTCACGTGCAAAGTCTTGTTAATTGAGGCTGGGATACACTGGGTGGTTTATATGTGCTTATCTTTTTATCAATATGATATATTATTGTACAATAGCTCTTAGCACCTCTATAACTTCATTAACTTCAACTTAACCATGCCTTACTGATGCCAGTGCAAATGCAGATAAGAACATATTCTAAAAACACTGTTCCAGTGTCAAAAAAATAATACTGGCAGTTTTTCTCTTCCTTTTATTGACAGCCTTTTTCTTCCAATAGCTCTTAATTTTTACCAGCATCTTAATAACAATATGTTAGCAGTCTTTGTGGTGCCACAAACTGTTTTGTGTATGTTTTTATCAAATTTGCTGTACTCTATTCTATTCCATGTATAAGTGATTTCTCAAACAGCCTGCTACAGAGATGACCTCTTGTGATGCCATTCATTGTCATATGCAAGCACTTTCTGCTCACACTTAAAAGACTTGTGATTTTTGCATCTTGGTAATACGTTATCTGTAGGCCCTTTTGTGCATTTTAATGTAGTGTCCAGTGACAGCCACTAAAGGCTGATTGGCTCCTCACAAACAAGAATTCTCCCTGCAATCATTTGGTCTGAATAATTCAGGCTCTAGAAGATCCTCCAATTACTACTTTTTACACTATTACTGAGTCGTTTCTATGGACCAAGTTTTGAAGACACCTGTCATTTTAACACAAACTAGTCCTCTATGAAAGGCATATTTTTACCAATAGTAGTATATGAAACTGAGTGGAATTAGTAACTTACATTCAAATATTAGTTTCATCAAGAAATCTGGCAGAACTTAACATCTGTGCTTTAATTCAAACATAAAATCTGCAAAATTTCTTCCAAAACAAGTTTTTCTGAAGCCAAGCAATTTAAAGCATGGAACACATGGCATTTCACAAGGACAATAAAGAACTATAAATTAAGAGTGAAATATGCCTTCTGAATATTTCATGGTTTTGTGTGTCTGTCTGTCCACTCAGCATTGGTGTTGAAAACACAAACACGTGAGTGAGTGAGCTTGAGAGTGGCACTTTTTGGCAGGGTTACATGTCATGAATGGAGTCAATCAAGCGGGGAGTGAAAAATTCATTTTGTGACAGGGGTGTCAGCAGAATCATCAGGTGCTGATGACAACAAATCCATAGCTGGAGAAAAAACTGATGGTGGAAAACAGGAGACTCTAATACTGATCCCTTCTTTTCAGCTGTCCAGAATATAATTTCACAGCAATAATTGCCCCAGTTGGTTTTATTAACTGCATGCCTTAGATATTTATCTAGTTACAGGGCAGGATGTATAAGAAATTAAACCAAAGTGAAGAAAAATGCTGTGTCGTGAAAAAAAAAATATTTCCCCTGATGTAAACTTTGAGGAGGATGAGGTCAGCAGAGGATGGGTGCTATATGTTTTCAAAGAATCTGAAAAGTGTTATTGACCTCCTCTGAGGTTAACTCAACAGGATCTATAGGTGAGTAAATCCTCCTGTTTTGATAGGTATGGGATTTCTGATTTACATGGTTGCTGTGCTTTAGTTTATTAAACCGAGCCATAAAAGCAAGGCTAAGTTTCCAACAAAGGGATAAAGGGATGAAGAAGATGTTTTAAAGCAGTAACTTTTTGTTGTTTGTTGTTCACATGTTAAGTGCACTCTGTGGACTAGAGTGACGAGGGTCCCATTTCCAACACAGCATGGAGTGGGTGATCTCGTCAACTGTAAAATGAAGCCATAAGAGCACAGCATGAAAATGTATTAGCAACAGTTAGATAAGGGAGACCTCAGCAAGGCGTACA
>VZDJ01007755.1:62149877-62159877 GCA_008694505.1 Cyanoderma ruficeps
AAAATTAAAAAAAAAAAAAAAAGAGGAAAAAGTAGACTAAATAAATAAATAAGCACAGCTACAGAACTGCACATACAATAGACAGAACTGGGGCTGTTTTTTCCTATCACAAAAGTAATTTCATGCAGATTTTTTTTTATTGAAATTGTTTCCCAAGTTGACAGATCTTGTGTACAATGATAAATGACAAAGTGCTATGCAGCTGTCAGCCTGTGCTCAGGGAAATTGCAGAAAAACTCCCTAATAATAATAATAAATATGCATTTCTCCAAACAGAAGGTATTTTAAACTAGTAAGCACAGTAGTGTAGTAAAGTAGTATTAAACAGCAGTGAGGTGAAGCTGAGAAAAGATTTATATATTTGTACTAATCTAGCAGCTCCTTACTAGCTATGACATGCTGACAAGGAAACAAGGGTTATGAAAAATGATCTGACACTATGCTGTTAAATCTATGAATTTCAAAGTGCCGAATAGTCTGTGACTCGCCAGGATGGAATGCCTGAGTTATTTCAATGATTGTTACAGAAAAACCAGGACTGTGATAACAAATTGTAAAGGCAGTAGTACCATAAGGAAGCCAGTTAAGTAAAGTGACACAGATGACATAGCTTTTTGGAAAACCATAGAATTTCAGATAGACCATTAAAGGTGTTGATTCAATTCAAAACATCTTTTAAAAGCGGCTCTCTTTGTTGGAAAAATGGTCACATAAAATTACCAGAGGATGCTGAAGAACACGTGGTGCAATCTCTGTGCCAGATCCAAAATTAGATTGAACATTTGTAGTTAAGAGGACTTCTAGACTGTAAAATAAACTGGGGGTATCTGAGTTAAGAAAGTACTGTCCATGTGTTTTCAAGTGGACCTCAAAAGTTTGGATCTCAATTCAGCAGTTCATTGAATAAAACACAGAGCATGTTTTACTAAAACACAATACTAGTGTCTCACACGTGTTGAGGAGGTGCTGAGAATCTCTTCTGCTGAATGTGATTTATTTCATATAGAAAAAACTTTTGATAGTTTTCATTTTCTTTTCTACTGACAGTTTTGAGTACCTGGAAATGTACTGAGTTTCATTGTTCTTTGATTTCTGTAGGAATTAAGAATATTTCTTGGCATTAGTTCATTTATATTTTTTGAGACTGATATTAAACTTGGACATTTATCAAGTTTGGCATAGTGAGAAATAAATCTTAAGATCCTTTTCAATTATGACTCTAGCTTTCAAAGGGTAGGGGCAGAAAATCTCAGAAAAAGATGAATTAAATTTTGCAGTTGCATTAATTCTTCAGTGTTTTACTCCAACTGGAACTTCCTTCAATTTCCTCAAGTTAGAAAAAAAATAATTTCAGTGATATTTCTGACAAATTATTTCTTGTTAATAAACAAAACAGTGCAAAAAAGTCCATCTTTAACACAAGCTGTTGACTAAAATTGTTTGTACGAGTGGCAGACTCGTTTTCTCCCAAACATTTATGCTTTGAGGTTTTAAGGATGCTCTAGGGATCTACTGATTCATGTTTTGTCTCGTCTCCTGGCAAAGAAAAGGCATTTTCTTTGTGAGGCAAAATGGCCATCATCTGCTTAGCCATATATGGGGGAGTTATGTTTCAGTATATTTAAAAATTAAATAAAGATATAATCTTAGAAAAGAAGACTAAAGAATAAGATGAAAGATGAAGAAAGAAAGAAAGAAGAAAGAAGAAAGAAAGAAGAAAGAAGAAAGAAAGAAGAAGAAAGAAGAAAGAAGGAAGAAGAAAGAAGAAAGAAGAAAGAAGAAAGAAGAAAGAAGAAAAGAAAGAAGAAAGAAGGGGGAAATAAAAACAAAAAAGAAAGAGGGAAAATGAAAAAAAAAAAAAAACAGAAATGAAATGTGTTTGCTTTTGTAGATATTCCAGTTATTCCAGACAGGAGTCATCACTGATATTCTTATGACTAGAGAGTTAAAATAAATGGCTAAATTAAGTTTCTAGACTCAGTAATCTTTGTTAACAATGTGTGAAACCACATGCTAATGCATGAATCTGCATGCATCAAAATTACGCATGAAAGTTTTACAAATATTTTACTTCTCTTTTGCTTATTTCTTTGACTGGTATCTTTAATAAGCATGGAAATTCCATATACCTTCATATTTTAGGGCCTGCATGAACTTTAATGAGCTGTTTGTTTCTATGTTTTTGGTTTTTTCGTTAGCCTTGTGCATCTCCTGATATCCATATGCAATGGAATATTGTAATGGGATACAAAGACAAACTGAAAAAAATCCTGTGTGTTGCTAATTTAATGTGCTGTGGAAACTAATAACTCATTAAATGGTTTAAATTAATTATGTGCCCTTTTTACAGATTTGAGCAGCACTTGAAATCTTATTTGCATTCACTCAGACCTCTCTAGATTAACAAATGCTACTGATTCTTGGGTGAATGACAAACAAGAAAAAAGAAGCAATAAATCATAAACAAAATAAAGGGTGTATTGGTATTTTCATAAAATATATGTAGGATGAGACTCCATCCACTAAAAACAAGGGTTTTGTTTTTTTTTTCTCTTGAAATTACTAGAGCCAGGATTATACTGCCAGACGAGACAAGGAGGTTTTTCAACCGTTTGAAAATTATCACATGAGTTTCATTTTGGCTAGTTTCTGTCCTTCACTTTTGACTGCTCATGGTTCAGTCACCCTTACAGAAGAGGCCCTGATGCTGCATGTAAGGAGTGTGTCTGTGATTACAGCAGTCTCTACACCCAGATAAACTGAACTAACTATGGTTTAAAGTAGGTGAGTCACCTTCTACAAGGAATAGACATTTCCTTTTACAGCTGGACATAAAAGGCACGTATCCATTTCACTGAAATATCAACCTAGTATAATTCTGACATTAAAACCTTATTAAAAGAGCCCTCAGGAGAAGAGAGATCTGAAACTTACTTCCACATTCCCCTTCTCTTCTCAAAACCATATAAAAAAATTAAAATTTTAAAATTTAGTTCTTTCTCCATCAGAGTCCATATAGCAGCAAATTAGTTACAAGACATGATTTTATTGATGTGTACATATCAAAAGTTCGTGAAGAGAAAGCGCAAATGCCTGTCCTCTTTTGTTGCATTGCTCAAGAAGTTTGATCTGGTTTTCATGATTGCTGATTCCCAGCACTAAGCACAGGAGCAAATTAATAAAATATTAAGAAAATCTTAATTGTGAAATTCCAAGGATAAAGGCAATCCTGAAAAGTACAAAACAATATTTTGAGGTTTTTTTAATAAATCTTCATGCGGTTCTGATTTAATTGGGAAGTCTGTGACTTTTAGTTAAACTAATGGAAGAGGATAAACCTCTTTTCATTTCCTCAAAATCTAAGCTGTTTCATTTAGATCTTATTCATGTAGATTCATCTGTAAACTCACATGAGATCTGTCTTTCAGTCAAAATGAGATGTTTCTCTACTCTCATTCATTTATTGTGTAGTTAACCATTTTCTTTCCTGAGATTTCCTTTCTGCACTCAGGGAAGGGTGCAGTGTTGACCTTCTCACTTTTTTTGAATCATTTTTTTTTGCCAATAAAACCACTTTCTAAACCAAGGACCACAGTGTAATGAAAAGCAGCTCCATAACCCTGAAGTGTGGGTTAGAAAAGCATAACTTAGTGTTCATTTTTGGACAAGAGCTTTCAGTGAAATTCTGCTGTTTTAAAGAATGCTCAAATCTATTTTGTGGATAAATATACTTGAATTTATAACATCAAGGAGATAACTTGTGAGCATTCTAAATCATAGGATATAACTGGGGGTTAGAATTGAAATTTGTTGATTTTCTTTTAAATGTTCGTTTCAAAAGTCATTTCCATTATAGACCAATAGGAATTTTCCCTAAAACCTTCACCATGAAAACGATAGATGTAAAAGACAATGTCCATCTACTCTTTCAGAAGGTTAAACTCTACTACTTTGCAGTATACAAACCAGTGCTGATGACCTTATCGCCCTAACTAGAGAAAAAAGTCTACATTTGTATCAGCCAGACCATTTCATGTAGATACTGTGACTAAGGAATTCAAAGAGAAGTTAGTTCTAAAATTAACAAACCACCATGAGATAAATAAACAGATAGGGGTTTTTATTCTGATCTTCCATTTCCCTCTGTCTTCTCATCCCTTCCGTTCACAGCCCTGGAACAAGAGGGAAATAAGGAGTGTTAGTGGTTCCTTGTGATCACAGTGCTCCCACTTTTAATTCCAAAAGAACACTCCTCTTGAGACCAAGTCCTTCACTTCTTGCTACATCATGGCCAAGTCTCTGGTGAGTGGGTCAGCGATAGCCCCACAGGCAAAGCCTACTGCAAGACTGTGTGATGCTGAAATAGCAGCATTTGACAAATTTAAAACTTGCTGTTTGTGCAGTCGCTAAAAACTGCACCATTAGCTGGTTTTTCAGATTGCATGAGTGCAGATCATTAAGTGTTATTACAGTATTAATTATTAGAAATGTCCTGTACTAGCCAAATTAAATGGGGATAGTCAACGACCTGCAAGTTCCCAATACCATGGATAATTTAACAAGATCTCTGCCACACTGTGCAAGGTATCTTCACATGTCAGTCACTTTATTTCACACTAAATATCAGTTTAGGATTTTTAAAATAATTTAGACAACAGCTTATATTTGATGGAATGATAATGTGGTCTCAGCAAATAACCAAAAAGACACTTGTGTAAGGATTACATCCTCTGGAATGTTAAGAGTTAAAAACATAGAAATAGTTTGATGTCCTTATACAGCATGTTCTGCACTGTTGTGTACATCCTGACTGCTGTCATGGTTTCATGTGATTTCTGGGGCTATTGATGTATACAGAACTAGTGGAGAGTTTGAAATAAAAAAATTAAAAAAAAGATAAAACTATTTTAGCTGTTATTGACTGCATCGCCATAAGAAGAACAATTACTAGATACTTTTGATTGTCCAGAGTAGAATGCTTTTCAAAAATTTTTCTACAGCTCTTGCAAAACCTTCATCCAGGCAGCCCTTGGTCCCTTGTTGACCTCCCTATATCCATCTGCCTGAAAACAGTGTATTACTGCCTCTGTGCTGTAGTTATGCCTGACAAATACTGCTTGGCAGTCTCAGATTCCAATCAAGCTGGGTTTGGTTAGTGGGACTTTCCTTTCATTGAATATAAATGTTTGTGTACAGTGACTGTCCAAGCACTGTGACACATTCAGCGTTGTGTTCAACTTTTCAATTAAAGCTTGTCTTTAGCCATTTGAAGGTGTTCTTGCTTGGAAGTGAAACTGCAAAACAAAGGAAGAAAAGCAGATATATGAAAAGAAATGAAACAACTGTCATCAGCTCAATGTTTCCTAAATAGGGTAGTAGGCTGATGCAGTTCTGCTTGCTATTTCAGGTAATGTCCAGTCAAAGAGCTGACAGAGAGGAATTTGTGTAATAAAAAAAATGTAAATTTTTTTTAAAAAAGTAAAATAAATCTGTTTCTATTCCCTATGTATTGCTTTCTTATTATTAAGAGATACCTCTGGCTGTGCATATGTACAACCAGCTGTCTCCATAGGGTGCTTTCCCTTCCTATATCTCATCAGGAGTGAAACTGGACTTTAAAACTCATTCTTCCAGTGTTAACAATTCTCTTATATATCTCTTGTAGCACATGGCTTCTTTTACTGTGCCAAAACCCGTAGTTCTACACCCTGCCATTTTACTAACACTGCTGTAAACTGTTGTCCAGGAGGCCTTTTGCTTTAAAAAAAATTCCAAGCAAAACTTTCTATGTTATTTTCTAAAAGAGACTTTGGTTTCTTTAAAATGAAAAAGTTATTGTGCTTTCTCTCTGTTTAGTTACTTATTGGCAATGCAAATTGATTCAATGGCCTCTGAAAAGACTGGAAGTGAAAAAGTTATAGGGATTGACTGAAAGCCCTTTTTTATGCTGTCCCACCCACTTATTCCATCTCCCTTACCACTGCACTGACAGTTTTAGTGTCTTGAGTTTGCCTTGATGTAATAATGTGCTCTGGATGGCTGGCATTGGAGATGGATCTTTAGCTTTGACATACTCTTCCAGGGCTATCAGCTGAGCCAGTGAAGTGTTGAACTGCCTGCTGAATGTCATATGGCAGCCAACGATCATGTATTCCTCACACATCAAACTCCTGGGATGTATAAGCACCTTTGCAGTTTTGTGATGTGTTGAAACATAAGACACCACATAACAAGGTTTTCAGTAGCATCCATCCTGCATCTGACCACTTCAGAGACCAGTTATAAACTTCATGGATTCCTCTTCTTTCATCTTCTTTGACAAAAGAAGGTTTTAAATATAATTGCATCTATAAATCTTTCAACTATACTCATAAAACTTTATGACAAGGTAGCTTTTATGTATCTGGTCAGATTTGCTTGATGGCAACTTAGAGAAAGCAGCTGAACAGTTTTATTTAGCTAACAAACTCCCATTAAAGACACACTGCAACTTAAGGTAACAGATTCAGTCAGGAAGAGAAGATAAAAGGATATGTTTATTTACTTCAATCATTTTATTGTGTTTCTGTTCCTCTGCATTGTTTCCATAAGGGATAAACTTCGTTGGATGAGAAAGGAAATATAAAACAAAAGAACCCTATACTTATCTCTCAACCTCCAGATATCACAAACATGAAGGGGAAAATAGTTTTGTCTGTGTTGTTTTTAAATCTAGCCCTATCAACTGTGCAGACTGATCTTTACCACACTCAGAAAACAAACACTGAGCAGAAAAGTCAGCACAGTGGCCTGTGGGATGCACAGCCCCACTGCTCTAAGTGGATTTCAGGAGTCAGAGATGTCCACTTCTAGGAAGAGAACAGTTTAGATGTTACACTATTTAGCTATTCCTACAGGGCCCTTAATCAGGGAATCAGCAAAGTTCACTGAAACATTGCACTCCCCCAGAAACCAGATTACTAAATTGAGGGTCCATCTAAAATGCAGTTTTATTAGCTACTCTAGAACGTACTTACTTTAAAAGAATGTGGCTGAATATGGCGTGGAAAATGGGTTTCATTTTGCCTACCCAGTCAATAATTAGAAAGGTTCCCACAGAGACCTCTCTCTAAATAATCTTACTTTTAAAATTGGCTGTTATAAAGGCGTTAATATAGTCTGATAAATTTAAGATAAATCCAGTAATTTCCATTCGCTTAGCAACTATGAAAGAGTAGAGAAGCAACCTGAAGTGAACAAAGGGTCAAGCAGCAGGAAATTTATGCTATGAACACCAATTCACACCTGTTAACTACTGTGACTAGGCAGCAGACAACACCAAGCATATCATTTAAATGGACTTTTCACAACTAGGTGTGCCATTAATTCACTGATTGGGGTCATTGAATCTGTTCCCTAGCAATTGTCCCAATTAAGCAGCCATGCTATTTATCAGGGTGCTTATTAAGTTGATTTGTGAGTGTGTTTGTGTACCTTTACTTTAAACCCATATATACAATAAACAGCTGTTTCTAAAAAAGTGTATTCCCACCAGTAAAAAATAAATAGAGTCACACATGAGTGTGTTAATAATGCAGGGTAATAACCTCAGCAGAGAAAATGAGAAAAAAAGAAACAAAGAGCCATTAAGTACAAATAAATCATTGGGCACCCAAGAGTATATAATGCAAAATTTTTATAGATGCTTGGCTACAAAAGTATCTCCAATTTTTGCCTTTTTTTGGCTTTTATTTCCCAAAACTCTGACTTTCTGTGAAGCTTAATTATGGATTTGATCTTCAACAGTGTCAAATGCTGATTAAAATGGAGTTGAAAAGGGGCACAAATGAATGACTGCCTGCTGTGCGTGGGGTTATGTTCAATCATTGAGGATGCTTATAAGGGATCAATGAACAGGAACTCATTATATCCCGGCCAAAACTAGCCATAAGCCTGGGAAAGATGCTTATCTGCAGTCCAGCTAGGTCTATGAGGGTTAAATTATATATTGTTTTTACTGTTGTTTCATTTCACAAAACTGCAAAAGTCCAGGCAACATTTTGTCAGAAAAAAACAATAAAGAATATGAAAAGCCCATCTTCACAGAACATTGGACATTGCAAAACAACCTACAGCTATTATCGGATATATCAAAACTGACAAGTAAAACTTTGGCTGTTGATTGAACAATATTTCACATGGACAGCACAAGCTCGTCCGCATTCACTTTTAAATGGAGCTGCTTATCCTGGAGAACTATGGGTAGGAAGTTTATGAGCTTAATTGAATTGGTGGTATTTGGATGATTGAAAAAAATTGGTGACATTGCAAAACTGGTCGTTAGATTTCCAAGAGCAAAACACCTCTCTTGCTCAACACTGAGCTCTGGGAACGGCAGTGGATTTCAAGAGATACTAATCCCGTTCACAAGTCTTTTCAGGGCACTCAGTAGAGGTTTACAGATCAATTGTTAATGTATTTGCAATTAATTTTGTCATACCCATAAGAAAAAAAATAGGATCCCGAATGCTAAATCTTAATGGACTGACACTTACATTAGTCCTATGTCCTAAAAGAGACTCATTTTTTTCAAGGAAACATTTTGTCTTCTTTTGACATCCAGCTGGAATCTAGGCATCTCCCAACTTCTGTCACATCCCCGCATCTCTTTCTTATAAGTCTGAAAGTCCTATTTTATTTATCTCTAATTGTATGATAGTCTTCAAATAATAATAATAGTGATAATAATAACAATAATAATAGTAATAATAATAATAATAATAGAGTTAAACTCCTTTGAAAAGCAATCTTATTCTTATGTAGTCTACAGAAAGAAAAACAGGAAAGAAAAGAGGAAAGACTTGAAAAATGGTGTGTAAATTTCTATTACTCTACAGATATATGTTAGAAATTAGCTTAAGCATGGGCTTTCTGCTTACACTTATGGAGTATGTCATTAAAAAAACAACTTATTGCATTCTGTTGCATGCATTCAGTATTAAATGTCTGCCTCAAAGTGCATCAAATGCCTTGTCTTGGGAGGCAGCTGCTCTGAACAGAGAGAGGGGTGGGAGGGGTATGTCACTGCAGGCATCATGGAGCTCTGGAATGACACCCAGGCTCATTGAGACTACTGCACTGGCATCCACCACAAGTTCTTGTTTTTCTGCAAGGTATTGTATTGAAATTTTATGACTGCCATTATTGGCTGGGGTAAAAAAGGGTGAGGGGGGATCTTCCTAAGGCATTTAAGCATAACGTTAATCAGTCATTTTGCAGTTGGGAGCAGTTGGCCATTCTATTCCATTGTGAGGATAAAATTCAATTTTTAGCATGCATATACAGATTAAAAAAAAAACAACAAACAATTACTCTGAATTTCTCCTATTACATCCCAGACATTAATAGCATTTCCACTATGAATATGGGAAGTAGCTGGAAAGTCTTTGACAGCAAAGAATGGAGGAACCATCACGGTGTGCTAATCATGTAATGTAAAAGGAGTTAACACTATAAAAAACAGTTTGCATTTTGGATACCATTTCATTTTCTTAGCCTACATAAGCCTAAATTAAGTACTACTGATGGATTCTTGAGATCAAACTGACAAGAGGAGTCAGAATTCTGCATTTTAATTTATAGAGAAAGGTTCCTTCAGCAGATTTTATTTTGTTGTCTAATTGAATAAACAACATTTAAAATAAAATAAAATATTTGAGTTACTTTTGGTGTTTCCTTCACTAGACTCAGTAGATATTCTGTTTCCACGGGGCTCACTTATAAGCATTTCGTAGTTTAAAATTAATTTTAAAAGCTTATAAATAGGCACTGATTTATTACTGCTTCTGTGTGTGGATTCAGGGATGTGGAAGAGCAGAGAGGAGAAATATGGAAGGGACATAGTAGAAGAAAGCACAGTAAGTCAGCAGTAGACTGGAGAGATATATAAGCCAGACTTAGGGAATGCCTGTATGCATCCTGGCTACCAAAATTGTGAGGGGAATTCTAGTGAGACAGGAAT
>VZDJ01007755.1:62164877-62199264 GCA_008694505.1 Cyanoderma ruficeps
TTTCAAAATTGAATACTAAGCACAAGTGGCCAACTGTCAGTCAAACATATCAGTGAACTCAGCTGCATTGGCTTAAAACTGCATGCTAATGTAAACACACTCTTCAGCTCCTGTTCAAGGAAAATGACAGTTTAGCAAATGTTATAATCCTTCAGGGCAAGCCTGAACCTCCAGACTCAGATAGACGACATAAAACTCTGACATCCCAGGATGAGCTCCGGAAAGGAGCTATGCCTCCCAGGGTATGGCTTTTGTTCCAGTACAAATATGACTGCTACTAAGATTCACATAAAGTATTTTTAAGCACAACTACAGGTAGCAGGAACAATATAGCCATTACAGCAATTCTTCTCTGCATATCCAAGCAACTCCAAGTCAGTAATCTGCTTAAGAATTCTTGTGCATGGCTACTCCATTTCATGCCCAGCTGGCCTTAGTGACCAGACCTTTATATGTGGAAATCTTCTTCTTAACTCCACCAGCCACAGAAATTTACTATTAGTGGAAAGTATCAGTTTTGTAATCTTGCTCTTCTTGCCACTCAGAACTACAATCCCATTGTGTCTTTGGAATGGAGATACCCTCGGTTCTCTCTAATCCATTTGAGCATCATAGCAGAAATCTGAAAAGTTTTGCATTATAATGTCTAATATCTTTGGATTACATGTTCCACATCTTCTTTCTCATGGAAACTAAAATCATAGTTGAGGCTTATTGGAATAGAGTCTCCGAATATGAACAGAATATGGCAGACCCAGAGATGACATGTTCCTCTGTCTCATAACATAAATATAATCTCACTGTCTTCAGTGCCTATAGACAAGGATTTGACAAGTTGTATTAACAATTCATTAATAACTGTCCTATGTTAAAAAAAGTCTTGGAAGCTAATTATTCCCTGAGGAAATTTGTATTAACTTGGTAGCACTACAAAAATATTGCAAACAAAAACACCAAGAGCATACAGTTCATATTAAACTTCAGAGTAAATCTGAGGTCACTAAGATATTTGAAGGGTCTTAATGGGTAAAAACCAACCAAGATAAAAAAGGTTAGCTCAGTAGCTAGAAAAATTTTATACAAGTCTGCAAATACTCAATTTGGAATATGCAAATGGAATTATTAAACTTCACAGAAAAGATATTACTCTGATAACCAGGTCATTTCAACAGTACTGATTTTCTTGACCTCTGATTTACACTGAGGCTGGTAAGAAGACAATCAGGCCTAAAGAGAATACTAAGACAGATTTTTAGATGACAATACGACAAAATCTTGTTAAAGCTATTTGTCAGCAAGAGGGATAAAGGCCAAACCAGAGAACGTAAATCCCAGAAGAACATAAAATTCAGTGTTTAAGGAAGATGTCAGTTTTTCATCATTTAGTGCCTCATGTCCCTTGTTTCCCATTTCAGACATTTCTCTATAAAACTACTGAGAACCTCCATGTTCCACCTGTGTTATTCATTTGTCCTCTTGTCACTAATTTAACACTGCTCTATGAAAATACCTCCTTTTGCTTACTTTCAGTTTCCTTTTTTAATGTCTTTATACAAGTAAAATGAAAAACACTGGCACAGAAAAGAGGATATATAAGGATTCTTACTGAACAAAATTAATTAAAATAACAGAAAAATTATATTATTATCCCCATTAATTCAGTAAAGCAGATCTTGATTGCATATTTTTTCAGTCTGAGTAACTTTGAGATAAATAGCTATCAAATAAAGCTCTTCCTCTTGCATCAATATTTTAAAATATTTAAATTAAGTAACATTTATTAGCTTCAACAACTTTTAACAATCAAAAAATTTGCATTTGTCTTTTATGCTAGTTATAGCAGAAAGAAATATTTTATAAAAATCTCTCAAACATTATTCCTTTTCTCACATGTATCAATTATGAAGTACTATTGAGTCCTGAGTCTGACCAAAATGTCTGGAGGCCACATGAATTTCAATAGGCCACTATTGTAATAGAGCATATGCAGAAGTGACATAATGCATATGTCTCTTCCTGTAAAATCCACCAGTTGGTGTTGGTCTGTACTAACACAGAAATGTGGCTGTTCCCATATAAAACTCCCCCAGGTTTGCTGCCATGGGCACGCACAGCTCTTCCAGCAAACAGAACTAGAAAGAAGGGCTTGTGATCAGTCCACACACAGTGATGAAGGACGTGTTGACGTCTTTTGGTTGAGTCAGCTTTCACCAAGGATGTGATCTGATTCCAGTAATCCTTCAGCTGTGGCGTTTTCCTCTGTTGCCGAATCTCCATTGCCCAGTTCTGCAGTTTTGTTCTTCACTTGTCGCTATTCACCCCTGAGCTGTACCATGATCTAATTCAGACTTGCACAATAATTTTTTTAAAAGAATATTTTTCAAAGGCTTTTAAAAAAATCAGGCAATTTCAAAGGGCTGGTTTATGGCATGACTCTGCAAAGTGTCCCTGCTGAGGGTGTACCTGTGTTTGAGGAGTAGAAGTGCAGTGGTGGACAGCCAACTTCAAACTTGGCAGGCTGCCTAAAAACCTGTGACATGGAATCACACCCAAATAGGAGCAAATACACTGACTTTTTAAGCTCAGATAGACCTTTAGACAGAAGACTTAAATGCCTCACCAGGCAATCTGCAGATATGAGCTAACATAGCTGTCCATAAACCTCAGTTGTTCTCTCTGCTTCATAGTGCTATTTGACTGCTCACACCTCTGAAGATGTGTAACTTTTCAGAAATCACAAAAAGCATTTTTTCATAGACCTTCAACAAAGAGGTTCATCATAAATCTTAAAACATTAAAAAATTGAAAATATTGATATTATTTTTAATTTTAACCAGGACGAATTCTGCTCTATAATAATATAACCTTTTAATAATGGAGAGCATGTATGTTCCTTGAATTAGTTTACAGACTTCACAAAATCTCAGAATAACTGCATTTGGTTTTTTTAATTTTGCTTCCCCCACGGAAAAAAATATATTCAGAATAATCTTTTTCTTCACTCTATAAGAATGAAAAAGTAAGACCTCAGAAAGTGTAATATAAATAACTGCACAAGTATCATGGACCTGAATCAAGAAAATAAGAAACTCAGTCTCTTTCTACCTGTATATTCTGACTTCTTTTGCTTCAATAATAAAGCTTTTTTTTGTTATAAAGTATTATCTTTAATATTGCTGTCTAGACCTTCACATTACGGTGAATACACAGACTGTAGATAAAGTTAGCATCTTTATAAAAACCCATCCCATAGAATATTGAACAGAGAAACAGTTCTAGTCAATAATATAATGTCTTACTTATAAATAAATTGCATTTAAGTTATTTATATATGGTATATTAATTCCTTAAAAGGAATTAAAATAATTGTTGTTTTATAAAAAATAGAAAGGTTTGCAAACCTAAATTTTGTTTATTCTTAATTATCTTTTTTGTTTGTTGGTTTGGTATTGGTTTTGTTTTGTTGGCTGTTTTCTTTTTTCTTTTTCTCTTTTGGTTGTTGGGGTTTTTTTTGTTCTTTTTTTGTTTTTGTGGGGTTTTTTCCCCCATAAATATCTAACCCCAGGACTCGCCAGGACACTATACATTCCATGATTTGTTTAAACATAGGTCACCTGCCAGTAAAATATGTTTGAAATAAATAGTGTTGAAAGCAATTTTAAATAGTACCTCTTATCCTAAGGGTAATAAAGAGCATCATGCGAATTAAAATCAGAAGGCACCCTACTACAGTGTTCCTCTTCCTCAATCAAGCTGTCACTGCCTGGTCTCAGCTTCTCATCCTGCCTCAGCTGGGACCACGCTGTGTTTTGGAGGCAGAAGTACTCAGATCCCTGCCCCTATGCTGAGCATTAAGAGCTTGCTTTTTCTTACAAAAACTCCCAGACATGTCAGGATTTTGCAGAATTGACCCCTACATATTTTTTTAAACAATTACGGTAAGAGCATACTAGCAATTATTGCTGGTTTAGCATCTTAAATATTTCAGTCTCTACAAACAAAATGAGGCTTATTTCTGATTTTCCCCCTGAGACAAAATTTCCACTGATTTACATAAGAATTTTGCTGGAGTAAGGACCTCGAGGCACTGTCTGAACATTTATGCTTTGTACTGGCTTTTCCTCCATTATAGAGTCTCCAAATTCTCATTGACTTTAATGAGAACTCAGTAGGCAGATAAATCTTACAAGGCTTATACTTTTGGGAACTTCTGTACCACTCTTGCAAAATTATTATCAAAATTGCTTTTTCTGTATTGTAGTAATAATATTGATAGCACCAAAAATCCTGCTCAGTGAAAATCACTGCATGCTCAATGCTTTTGTTCTATTTTTTTTTTCCAGTTCCAAATTCTGTCAAAGATTGGGGTTATTTTTGTTGCTGTTGTTTTGGGGAATTTTTTCTTTCCTTTTTTCTTTAGGGGTTTTTTTGGCAGTGGCAGGGGGGTGAGGGGACATGGTGAGAGAAAGAGACTTACAGCCACAATGATAATGAGAACAGCAAAACTTACAGCCCTTTACTCCAAAGTGTTCATCTATATATCTTAGTTCTAGCATCTGAGATTCATACTTTGGGAAGACATCTGTCCTGTTTCCTCTCTTGGTGTTAGAGACATGATGTCTCCTGTATCTGCACAAGTACAACAAGGGTCCAAAGGTGTTCCTAGTGTGGTGCAATATGCAATACAAACTTACTCCTCAAAAGCAGTATATATATATATACTTCTTGTTACTTCTCTCTTCCAAACCTTCAGCAGCACTTTCTGATATTTACCATTTATTTATTCACTCTACAAACAAGCAAATTGTGGAGTTTTTTTCCCTATAATTTTAAGCAACATTTTAACGCACCAATACCATCACCTTCATGGTCAATCTTACAAGCTGTCTTTTCATTTTCAAAAGTCTATTTGTGAACCTTTTATTAATAATTCAAAGATATGTCTAAAGCCAGTTATGGGATGGGGAGGAACAAAAAAATGGGTAATGGATGGTACACTGAAGTGTGCTTGGCATTCCTGAAGATACAGAATGTGGAGTGGTTTTCATTGCCCATTACAGAGACAGAAAGCAGGAGCAAGGAAGCTGTTTCCTTCACAGCTTGTATTTCTGCTGTTTAATTGTGGAACACAGAGCTTACTCACCTAACCCCTGTGCTCCTCCCCTGAGGAAACCTGCCATCAAATGATGACCCAGAAGAAATATGGGTGATTGCTCTGCTCCCATTAAAAAAAGAAAGGGAAAAAAAAGAAGAAGAAAAGGAAAAAAGTAAAAAAGAAAGAAAGAAAGAAAAGCACTAGACTGGTATCAAGGGACCTTGGTAGGATACTTAGGAGAATATTTTCTGTAGAAGCCAACTGACCATCCATCTCCCTTTTTAACTAGTGTCAAGGCTGGTTTATTTGATGATGATTTGATGCCCAGCAATTGCTCCCCCTTGCCCACTGAAAATGAGTGATGACAGGGGAACAGCCGTCAAATAGAACAAGCTGAGATATTGTAGCAGGGAGCTTAGCCAAGCTGAGTCCTGCAAAAAAGAACCATTATAAGAGGATGAAGTTCTGGAAATCAACTGTTTTACAGTCTGTTTTTAGGAGAATGTTTGTTTTCTTTCAAGATTTGTAGGACATATTTATCTAGATAAATGATTCCTGTAGGAAAAAAAAATTAAAAAGCATATCTTACTTTGAAAAAACACCTCAGAGAGGATTTATATAGAATATACTAGCTGAGTTTCTGCTGGGTTTAACTGAACTTTGACATCCACACAAGTAGGGAAGAAATAGGACCATTGCCTGTTTTTTCAAATATCAGTTGCTCAGTGTGAATATAAGAAACTAAAGAGCCGAAAGAGCTGCTATACTTGACAGTTAGCAGTGGTTATACATACATATATATTTATGACATTCCACTATTTTCAGCTTTAGACACTGGAACACCTTTTCCCAAGTGCTCAAAAATATCAGATATCTAATACTCCTCAGAAAATCAGTGGATGCTCTCACCTGAAGTATTACTTTGCAGACGTCCAGGAGAACAATGGCAAAACTAGAAAAACATTACTGTAGTATAACAGTACAATACTACACATTTACAAATTACCTTCATCTTAAATAACTTGTAAATTGATCATATTTTACACAATACTGGCAAAATTTCTGTGAAAATATGTACATTCAAAAACTGCATGGGTTTATAAATAATATGAATGTAGAGCTATATGCATATGTTTGTAAACTATCCAAATATTGGCTATGCTGAATGCCTTTCATAACATGAATACCAAGATGATCCCTGGCTTTGCAAAAACAATTATTAAATGGAGCTAATAAGCACCAGTGTACTTGAGCTGACCCAGTTCAAGCAGTTTCTGCACAGCGACATATACCTTCTATCAAATTATTTTCCATAATTTGGGATACCTCGATTCTCATTTCCATCCCTAAATTATGCTGAATAACAGACAGTTGGTAGTACTTTGGAGCTTCAGAATATTTCTATGTCAGCCTAAAAGACAAAAAATTAACAGTATTAGAGAACCAATTTTTCTAACTCTAAAGGTGACAATTCTGGAAACCATTCTGTAATTCACCAGGACATGATTTTTTTTTTTTTTACCTTGCTTTTTTCCCCAGCAACTATGATGATTTTTACGCTTTCCTTAAGAAAAATTAAAATCTTTCTGAATCTGCTAATTATTGGGTGAACTGTGTGCCTTGTGGCACAAAGTAAGAGGAAATCTGTGGGTGTATCCTTGCAAATTTTTGCTTTGTTTTCTCACTGAATTATAAATACTCATTTTCACTACTAATAGTAGTGGGAGTTGTTTTCTTTTTAAAATGCTCTGTCCCTCTCTCTTCCAAGTCACACACTTTCTTCCTGTTCTTATCATGCCCCAGATAGTGTTTCACTCCAAATTTTGCCAAATCAACGGTTTATGTCACTGCTTTGAGAGAAATTTCCTGGTACTACAAATCAAATATCATAACAGAGTGTTGTATTTTCAGAATGATTATGAATAATCCCTGGAAAACAAAATTAACCATAACATCACTGTTCTACTGCATAGTGGAATTTAGGTTTTTTTTGGGCTTGCAGTTTTTAATGTTTTCAGTAAGAAAAGGACATAGTTTGGAAAAAAAAGAAAGGAAGAGGAAAAAGACAATTAAATCACATAATTTTAATTAATTAATTAACTATCGTTAAGTGACTTGGTCTTGAGCAAGTATACCCTAAAAATTGTTATAAGGAAGATGCATTTATGATATGAAGCCTCAATGGAATCAGTCACAAAACATCTATTTTTTACCAAGAGGCTATATGATGAATGGGTTTTTAATGAGGAAAAGTTATAAAATATCTTCTTAGAGCTTTTTATAAGAGCAAAAGAATGCTGCAATACAAATGCTGATGTCAAACATCTATAATTAAAAGTTGTGTAGTTTTTTTCTTCCTGTCTTTGATAATTGGTAGTTTTTCTGGTCTTTCATCTCTTGTGTCACAATATACTCATGTGGTGGAGTAAAAGGTATTTCCAGCTCTTCTGAGCCATGGTTGCAGGCTGCTAGAATTCATCAGACTTTAGGTTTGAATATAGTCTAGAACAGCCTCAGGGTCACTCCTGTTACACAAGGCTCTGCATTAATAGCCAGACATAATTAAAAATAAAAAATCAACAAAACAACAGGAAATGTATGTGGCAAAGAACAGCTCTGAGTATCATCAGTGTTGAGAGCTACTTGCATTACTGGCTTTGGAACATGGGGCATATAGCTAAGTTTATCTATATGTGTGCCTGTGTAAGTCCAGGCCAAGAGTACAGTAGATAAATGCGTGTGTGGCAGTTGGATTTCAATACCAAGAAATAGCTTTCTACACTAAGTGAATCAAGGACATATATGGCTAGCTTCCAAATTTGATAATAGGTAGGTTTTTTAAGAAAAAATATGATTTTTCTGTCTCTAAGCATCATCTAGCCAATATTAGGTGACTCTTTTACTGCATGTGCAACTGTAAATAGATTTGTGAGACTAATATTTACAATATTTTTCCTGTAAATTATGGCCCTTTTACATATATATATGTCTCCACATTCATAGGTTCATAACACAAGTCACATTTTACTGTTACAGTGCCACTGTTCAGCATTTGGCAAGTGAAAGGTTGAGAGCTCTAAAGATGGATTTTGGCACAGTTAACACTCAACTAAAATTTCACACTAGCTGATTTAAGCCTAACAGTGGTGGAACCTCAGCCAATAACAAGTCCGTGCCAATGAGGTCAGTGCAAGACACCACAGAGGATTAGAGAGCCTTTGGTGGTGGATATGGCTCTGGCTTTCTGTAAAAACTTATTAAAATGTAGACAACTGAACTAGTTCCATGCATGTAGCTCTCATCTATCACAGAATTAATTTCATTTCTCTTCTGTAATGTTAATGAGATATGAAACGTCTTTTCTTCCTTTTAAGATATCAGCATTAATGACACAGAATCAGCTCCAGTGAATGGAAAAGAATGAGTTCACCTACACTATAATTTGTAATTGGCTCACTCATGGGACTTGAGTCTTTTGCATGAAAACTAGAGCTGTGTGAGCTCTCAAATGTGTTCCATTCATGCCCACACTGTCAAAGGAAAGATTTGAAGGAATCAGTTTGCATTTAATTAAGGCTTCTCTGACTTATCACAAAAATTCTTACACAATATATTCATCAAAAGTTTTTAAGAGTCAGGTTAAAGGGAGGCGTACATTTGATATTGCAATCTGCTGGTACTGAGAACCTGTTGTAAAAGAGATTATTATGCATAAAATGGTATTTTTCCATAACCTAAACACAACCAAATGCATAAACTCTGCCACAACTCCCATGGAACTCTCTGCACCTTCTGAGTGGTGACAATGGAGAAGTCCACCGGGTAATGTTTTATTTTAAGTCTATCAATGGGTGCTTAACTGCTGTTAATTTGGAACAGTGGCTTGGGGAACTATATTTGAGAGTCACACACATATAAAATTATTCCATTGTGATTGGTTTTATTGCAGCAAATGCTCGTGAGATTTTGTTGAAGGGAAGAAGGGAAGCAGNTTTTTTTTTTTTTTTTTTTTTTTTTGGTCACAGCATGTAGAAGTGCTGGTTTCAAAAACCCAGACTGGTAAACATTTCTGCTTGGGTTCACTGGATGATCTAGGGTGCCTGTACTTATAAAGGATGCTCCATTTTGACAGTCAGCGTCAAGCAGTATTGCCTGGATAGGTGTATGGGTAATGTCTCACGCTGATGGAAAACATGCTTAATTCTGACATGTTTAAGTATTCCAGCTCTACAGATCATTGAGGGAAATGGAAGATTCTGGTTCAGACAGAGAAAGTGTGACAACTATACTGGAAAACTGAAAGTCCTTTAGGGATAGAAAGTATTATTCCATTTACTAATTCTAGGATTGTTCTAATTCAAACAAAGATCATAATCTTTATCTTGAATAATAAAACCACAGATTTAAAAAAAAAGAAAATTGACATCTCCGATGTAGTACAGCCCCCCTCTTTTCTGTCACTGTCAAAAAACTCCTTCTTTCATCAGTATTTTATAATGATGTTTCCAAAAAGCAAATGTCTTTCTTTTGGTATAAAGCAAGAGATAGCAGCATTCTTAAAAGACTTTTCTCCTAATTTCTTTCTGTGTATTACTCAGTTTAAATATTTACCTGGTTAGGAATCATGAAAAGATGCAGCACAAATTACAAGGGCAGCTAAAAGCTAGGACAGAGTTAGATCAGAACTACGACTGGGAAGTTAAGTTGCTTTTTTCCATGAAAAAAAAGTGATGTGGCCAGTGACTGACACGTCCATTTTGGGCATGGGGATGCTATTTTTGGTGTTGCCAAGGTTACTGTTAGATAACCTTTGGTAAGTCTTTGAGCTTTCTCGGACCTTAGTAAAACAGGAATAGTGACCTGTTGTTGAAAATCACCTAGCCTGCCTTTCCAATTCAGTTACTGTGACCAGTAGATCTGTAATCAATCCCTTTCACCTAAAAGGGGATGGAGATTTAAACTGTAGCAAGGCATATGTTCTGAGATTAGTCAACAGAGAATTTTTGGGTAGACAGCTGGGTACAGTCCAGAACAAATTCCTGTTTATAGAAGGGGGAAGGAGCTGGGCTGGGGAGTAGAAATAAAATTTAAGCTTGCAGCTGCTAAAAAGCCCTTGAAATCACTCTGTTTCCAGTTCTAATTATCAGAACAGTCTAGACTGAGCTCAGCTACTCCTACCACATACACAGGGAATCATATGTGGTAGGAGAATAGAATCAATCATGGAACTGCAGGGTGTTTTGGGTTAGAAAGGATCTTAAAGATCATCTCATTCCAACCTCTCTACCATAGGCAGGGACATCTTCCACTAGAACAGGTTGTTTAAAGTCTCATCCAACCTGGCCTTGAACACTTCCAGGGATGGAGCATCCACACCTTCTCTCGGAAACCTCTTCCAGTGCCTCACCATCCTCACAGTGAAGAATTTCTTCCTAGTATCTAATCTAAACCTACTCTCTTTCAGTTTGAAGTCATTCCCCCTTGTCCTGTCACTACATGCTCATTCAAATAGTCCCTCTCCATCTGTCTTTTATGTTCCCTTCAGTTACTGGAAGGCTGCCTTTAGGTCACCCAAAGCCATCTCTTTTCCAGACTGAACAATCTCAGTTCTTTTAGTCTTTCCTTGAAGGAGAGGTGCTCCATCCCTCTAATCATCTTGGAGGCCTCCTCTGGACTTGCTCCATGTTCTTCCTGGGGACCCCAGAGCTGGATGCAGCACCCCACGTGGGGTCTTACCCGATCAGAGGGGCAGAATCCCCTCCCTTTCCCTGCTGGCCACACTGCTTTTGATGCAGCCCAGGATGATGCTGGCTTTCTCGGCTGTGAGTGCTCATTGGTGGGTTGTGTCCACCAGCACCCCCAAGTCTTTCTCAGCAGGGCTTCTCTGGACCTGCTCATCCCCCAGCCTTTGTTGGTACAGGGTTTTTCCCCAACCAGGTGTAGCAACAGCACTCAGCTTAGTTGAGCCTCAAGAGTTTCCCATGGGTCAAATTATTGAGCTTGTCCAGGTTCCTCTGGACGGCATCCCATTCTTCAGGTTTGTCAATGGCATCACTCAGCTTGGTGTCATCCATGAACTTGTTGAGGGTGCATTTGATTCCCTTGTGTATGTCATTAATGAAGCTATTAAATAACACTGCTCCCAGTACTGAGGGACACCCACTGTCCCTGACCTCCATCATGGCCCTGAGCTGTTGACCGCTACCCTCTGGATGCAACTGTCCAACCAACTTCTTATCTACTGAACAGTCCACCAATCAAATCCATATATGTCTAATTTAGAGAGCAGGATGTTGTGGGGCACCATGTCAAAGGCTGTACAGAAGTCCAGACAAATTACTTTTTCCCTTGTGTCCACTGTGACTCTGTCACAGAAAGCCACCAGGTTGGTTAGGCAGGATTCTCCCCTGCTGAAGCTGTGCAGGTTGTCCCAAATCACCTCCCTGTCCTCCATGTGACTTAGCTTCTGGGAGGAGCTGCTCCATGGTCTCCCCAGGCATAGAGGTGAGATTATGGAATAACCACATAAACCACTACAGCTGAGAAGTCCTGAGGTCACTGCTGGGACAGAAAAGTAAGATTGATATGACCTAAGCTTTAGTTACTTATTTTCCCCTCAATTCCTACTTTGATGAGTGTATGCTTGGTGTAGTTCTCTCCTCATCTTTGTTCACTGCCATTCCTGCCTCAGCCACCTTCTCCCAGCCACATACCTGATCCTACTGGCTTGAACAGCTTAAACAATACCATTTCTCACTCCTTACAAGATGTTGGTGGATTTCAGTAAATCTTCAGATGTTAAATGCAAGAAAGATAAAAGGAATAAGGTATAACAAGAAATAGTGAAACACAAACCACAGGAAATTTTGGTATATTGTGCATCAACATAGAAACTGTTGTTTCTATTTAATAATATGTAATGTGGTCTCTGGAACTGTGTAATGTGATAATAGAAAAAGCTATCCTATTGTCATGGTGTCTGTCAAAACCAGATTAGTAATCATTTATCTCAAGTCCACTTCCCCAAACTGTGATTATACTTTCAATAAACCATCAGAAATGGTCTACATCCATTGTGTTCTTTAGCATATTAGTATAGAATCAATTTATGTGTTTTCAAGGACTGTATTTTTTATGTATGAAAAGCTAGATAGTGAGGTTTGATCTGTACCTGCCATTTGAAAGAATGGATAAACAATGTAGTGAACTATTCATGACTAATTTTTTTTTTACTGTCTGGCAAGAGACAGCTTCACATAGCTATGCCCCAGGGACATCAATATTTCTAAAATTAGCAAGGGACAGTCACTAATCCTTTGAGAAAAGTCCTAAAGTTTGACATGTTAATTAAGGATTGAGTTTTAGAATTGCTGTAAATTACCAGGGCAAAGTTATGGATCTGAATGGATATTCAGAGAGTAATTGAGAACATCCTGGACCCTGAGCTGTGATCCAGCCTATGCTAATCTTCTCAGCTGTGTAGGATTCCTGACAGCTTTTTAGCTGGAGGAAACAGAATCTATCTAAATTGAATTAAGATATATTAATATATAATGTAGGTTTGTGTAGTTCATCTTTGAACATTAATGGGTGGAGTTGTCTCCTGTACTTTAAATTACAGGGGAAATATTTTCTTACTTCCCACTTCTACACATAGCTAGTGTTAAAAACAGCACAGAGGCAGCTGGCAAAGAGACTTTTTACACCCAGGAGATCTGTGGCCTGCAGACCAGCAGTACCATTTTCATCCCACTCATAAACCCACTGAAGTCACAAGAAATAGCTTTCCCAGTTAGCTGCAGAGAGCACATGAAAGCTGATAATTCAGGGTGTCAGCTTGGAAGAGTCATCTTCTAGTGGATTAACCTCTAGAAGGATTACTCAGAAAGTTTTGGCAGGCAAAAAAAAACCCCTAGGAAACTGCCTGAACAGTGAGGGTAACTAAAACTTTCAACCATCCATACAGATAGGCCACAGGACTGTGATGCAGCAAAGAGATAGTATCCTGAGCACAATCAGCACCAGACTCTTCAGGAAAAGGTATGGCACACCTTAGCAGAATAATCTGCTCATAGGCTGGAGGTGTATTTCTAAATCTTCTCTGTTGTTTGTGACCTGAAGCACAAGGGTTTATATCCCCTCTAAAAATGTTTTATCCTACCTGATGCAACTGTGGAAGCTTTTTATGATTGAGATAAATCTAAAGTCTTCTTAGCTTTTTCAATTCATTGTAATTTTGTAGCAAAGAGTTCCATAGGCTAATTTTGTACCATGTTAAAATGCATCCTCATACATCCTACATACACAAAGTACATCTGAAACTCAACAAGTAATAAGCAGGAAACCCCAAAGTACATTCCCTGTAAAATGTACATATATATATATATATATATTAATTACAGCTGTGTCTACACCAAAGAGTGTTTGTCTGTAAAGGTAACCTGTTGAAATTATGGTATGAAAACTGGAAGGGGTGACTTAAGTTGTATCAACCAAAAGAATTTTCCCTAGTAGAACTGTCTGCTGAATAATTTAACTTACTCATACTCTTTTCTGATGCAGATATGCTGGCAAATGGCACAAACTAGTGTCCAATCTCCTTTTCTTACTTAATATGATTTGGTAAAAAAAATAATAAAAACTTAGAGCAGCAATACTTAAGTCTTCTTATGTACAGTCTTCTGCAGTAAAACTGTGTCTAATTACTGAGCAATTTAGGAGTGCCTTTTTTAATATAACTTTACAAGAGAAATGTATTATTAGGAGAGAGTGGAGTAGCACATTCACAATTTAATTTTCTGTCTCATTATTTTTTATTTTGTCTTTCAGCATTAGTGTGTTCCTTTTGTTTGTGTAACCATACTATCGACAATTTTTTTACTAAATTCTGTTTTGATTTTTAAAATATATGTTGCCTGTAGCTCCCAACACTGCCTGTACTATGACTCCTGGGACATTAACTATGAATCATCCCTTGAGTTAATAACTATCATATACAGAATGAGATTCTAAATGGATATAAGTCAGTAGACAGACAGGCGTTATATGGCTTTGCATCTCATTACAGTTCCTGATGCAGGAATGGTTCAGGGTGGGAAGAAACATCAGGAGACATTAATGTTACTAGAATGCAATTCTATGACTACTTTAGGCCATATGATAACATTATAGCTAATAGTAATTTTTGTGGTGGCTTAGTAGGTGATCCAGAGTCCCAAGTCAAAATGCTGGAGGCACATAACCTAATGACACTTGTGTCTTACTGTGAAGTACAGCTTGCACCAAATCTTCATCAAACAGTTTGACTGTTCTGAACTAATATTCTCGAGCCAAAACTCACTTAAATTCACAGGATCTTTTGCTACTGATTATGTGGTATTTGCATCTCATATTTCTTCAAGGTGAAAATATATTGGACTGCTTCCATGTCCAGCAGTCTCAAAAAGTGTTTACAAATGGTGGCCTAAATACTGCAAGTGAGTCTTGATTTTTCTTTCAGTAAGAGTAGATTCGGTCAGGAAATAGTCACTCAACCAGCAAAGTACAGCTGACTCTTAGGTAGAGTGTGTCAGCTTTGAAGCAGTATACACCTACACTCACACAAGAACTTATGGCAGGAAATGAATATAGCCAATTGTACCTGTCAGGAAATTCAGGTGAAGAACATAGTTGCCAAAATGAGATTTTTGAAAAGTTTGATTTTTTTTAAGTGTGGAAAAACCTTTTTCTTCCTAAACAGGTCACAAACTAATTTTATATCTCATAGAAAACTTCTCATGATCACATCATCTTTGATTTACTTAAAGCCAGAAGCTGAGGTGCCAATATCCCTGCTGCTGTCTGTGTTTCACCAGACATTGTTTAGCAAAACAGTACAAAAAATCATTGTCTTTTTTTCCTGAGAGATTGTTATCTTCAGTCTCCAAAACCACAGTCTATAATTAAAAAAAAAAAAAAAAGAAAAGAAAAGGTATCTTCTTCAACAACAATCTTTGTAAATAGGACTATGTAAGTAAGGTCATAAGTATACATAAATATTTCATGTATGTTTGTAAAGACACAGATACACACACACATATATATGAAAATAGAAAAAAATGTTTTAGTTTTATATCCCAATGAATTTTCACCCACTGAAAACAATAGAAATTATCAACAGACATAAAACTTTAGCCTGCGTAAATTAAATGGTTCTGCTGCATTAACTTCATAAAACCATAATCCTCTCCTCCATAAACTATTACATGCACTGCAACATATCTGATTTATGGGGTGTAGAATCGATGGGAAAAAATTAATGCTTGAAAAACATATTAGAGACATTATTGAACAGATTTTAATTGAGATTTGATTTCAATGCCCCTTATCCACATGATTAATGGGTCCTACCCCTTGACTCCAGCAGGCAGAAAAGAGAGTCTTTAATATGACAATTAAGTATCTGTCTTTAGGTTTTATGTAGCTCTCTCCTCAGATCACTTCATCAGTACAGTGTGGCTTTTGTGCAGATTAAATTGAGACTCAATTTTCTCTATTTTCCAGCACTTACTTATGTTTTATGACAAGCACTAAATCAATTTTATGCTATTATTGATTTTTTCTTAAATGGACACAAACCATTTCGCCTTTTGCCCTTCTTTTCTACTTTCCTTCTATTTCCTTTTTTCACTGTATGCTTGATATACAGCCAGCTGAAGAAATTTCAAACGCTTCCTGAGATTTCTACAGGTCGCACCAATTCATTCACTTTTTACAACATCGGAATTGACAAAGTTAACCTGAAATTCTATCAAAACTTATGAACTTGTATATTCCTTTAATGTGTCGAAGTTTACAGGTTGGCCTTCTTCCCCCACCTTATCCTTCAAAAGAAAAAAAAAAAAAAAGACAGTGTTCAAGGTTAGAGCCTCCTCTTTTTCAATTAAAAAACAAACCAAGACAAAACAAACCACAACAGACAGTCTGTCTAAGAACTTCTGAAATATTTGAACTGCAGCTTCAGCTATAATTTTTGAAACAGTCTGCAAATCTAATTAATACATCGATGTAGGGAGAACCTATTTCATGGCTTGCAGGGGAAAAGGGCATTATCTGCAAGGTGCAATAACTCCTCTGAGATGTGGCAACAGCTAGTGGTACACCATGCAATTAAGAAGGTCTTGGTTCTTTTTAAGGCTCTATCATGTCTGACCTATGGCAAAAATTAACAACTGCCTTGGGCAATAAAAGTTGCACAATTTGTAATCAGATAGCTTACCTTTTTGGCAGAGAATTATACATTGAGAAGGATCAAAGAGAGAAAGAAGAAATGCAATTCAGCTAACAAAATGGGGTAGACTTCTGTCTTTCTGGCTGTTTAAGGTCATGGAGGAGATTATGAAGGATTTTCCTCTTTCTTTGTTTGAAGTCCATCATACCTGTGCTCACGTGATAAAACTGGTCTCTAAAACAAGTACAGTAGCTTCATTCTGCTGAAAAAATAATAAATTCTTTCACTGGGTTAGGTATTTACCTAATAACATTTTACTTGCAAACCCTCAAAATTTTTAAAAATGTGTTCCTAGATTTTTTTTTTCCTTCTAAATAACACAAGCTTACCTAATGAATTAAAAAATGATGCTACCCGAAGGATGTCTATCATGGCAACTTTGCTCAGCTGATGCTTCCTTCAGCTTGAGGGGAAATCTATGCGGCCATGAATGATAAATTTTGGGCCAAGTGGCAATTTTTTAGTTCTTTCTAAGTGTGATTCTATAGACTGTGCCCACTTGTGTTTTCACTTAATGTATGTACATACCGTATGTGTAAGGTGAATGGGGAGGTTTCCTTGTGGACTTTAAATACCTTTCCTAGGAAAAAAAAAAAAAAAGGTGCAAAAAATTAGGGGGAAAAAACCCACAAAGAAATAAAACTCAATCTGATTAAGAAAAAAAAACTTAAACCTCACCATATTAGAGATGCTGGGATGAAGTTCTCTATATGTAATGGAAATCAGATGTGAATCAGTAAGTGGGAGAAAGTTTGGAGCTATGCCATTATGCTGCATCTCCCTTAATTTACAGAATGTTGTTCCCATCATCCAAGGGACATGCCAGTGGCAGTGTCAACTTCCATGATTAACAAGAGACTTGAGGGTTTTTTCTTTATTTCTCAGCTTTCTCTTTGCATTGAGGTATGAAGAGCAATGTCACAAATCAACTTGCACACGGCCTTTCTACTTCATGTAAAAAGAAAGCTCTGCTTGCAAGTGCCAGTTGTATGCAATGTTGTGAATTCTGCATTCCTGTAGCAAAGAGCAGAGGTGCCCTGAAGTCTCTGCTTCTAGCTGGAATTCAGTCAGACTGCTCACACGTCAGCATTTCCTCGGCTGTAGACTAACACAGAATGAAGATGCACCATTTCAATCCTTTGGAGAAACAGCTGGTCTGCATCTTAGACTAAAGGCTCCTTTTTAATTTGCTCCACTTGGTTCTGCTTTGGTTTTGCCATTTTCTGTTTCTACTATTAATACTATTAATATTGACATTGTTACTACTACTGTTATTATAATAGTACTAATCATCATATTTTGTGTACATGAATATCATATACACACTGCAAACCAAGAAAATCCTGCAGTATCTTGTCGTTTCCATCCATGTAACCAAAAGCTGGTGTGACTTAAGTTTCCTAAACCTTTGCTTATTTTATTAGCATATTTTTCTCCTGCGACTTATTCTTTTCTCCATCAGTCCTATTTCTCCATTTTTTCCCTTTTAGAATTGGCTTTCTAAAGTAAAAAGTAAATTGGTAAAATTTTTGATATAAAGTATTTATTTTTGGTAAAAAGTAAATTATACAGTTAAAAGCTCCTTAACAACAGAAGCTGTTTTTCCAAATAGACACAAATAATTTGACTATACTGTTTAAATATTTCTAGATTCTTGCTCGGGCTTCTCCAATCTATGTCATTTTTTATTAACCTTATTTAGTTACTTTCTGGCCTTGTGTTTTACATGCCTATGGTATTCAGTTGCATAGGTAAGTACCAAAAAGAAATGGGATACTACAGTGTGGTTTGTGGGTTACAGGATCTTCTCCCTTACACATCTGGTGAGATATTTTTGTCCAAGTGCCTTTTACTGCAGATACAAAAGACAGCTGAGACACGGTACTTGTCATGGTGTGAAAGAGCAACTGAAAAAAAAAGAATTAAAATCAGGTAAGCCTCCTTCTTAGAATATATGAGTTTGGGACAATGTGAGACCTATATGATTTCCAGGCTAAAAAAGCACAGGTGCTGCAGAATTCCACTTAAATGCTTTCAGAGTGATAAATCCACAATAAAATTCCTGTATACAAAACGGGCAAATTACCCCAATAGGCTGATCTGTTGAAAAAAAATCAACCTTCTTATGGAAATAAATGTTCTTTGCATGAAATGTTAGTTCAGATGAGTACATACTCAATGAAAACTGATTTTTCTGGTATGTAAGCGAATAGCATCACATCCTTCAAGTTGAACGGGATTTTCGGTTTAGCGCTGGAGACGAGGGGTTTTGTTTGAAGGCTCCAGAGTCCGTAAGGCAGCCCTTGAAGGAGAGCCAGACAATACACGGGAGCCACGGAGGTCGCAATGATCCCAGCGCGGCGTTATCGGCCGGAGCCTGCGGAGACCCGGAGACCTGTGTGTTTCGCGCCGGCAGCGGAGAGTGTCAGCATTCTGAAATGAGCTGCGGGCCTAATCTAGGATCGCACCCACTCAGATCAATAAACAGCAGCAGCAGCGCTGCGCACCGGCCCCGACCACAGGCGCACAGGGCCCTGGATTTTTCCTGCTCATCCCGGCCTGCAGCGCTGCGCCGGCACGGCCCACAGGAGGCCGCGGAGTTCCTGCTGTGTGCCCTCCAGCCTGGCTACCTGTTGGAAGTCACGGCCGCGCTAGGCTGGCCGGGGAGCCGTACAGAAATTACAGTTTCACCTTCACCGTGTGCATACAACACGTCTGGGGTACCTGGGGCTGAGCACTGCCCGGGCCGGGGCTGTTGCCTGGCAACAGGCGACCCCGCAGGCGGGGCGGGCGGCGTTGCCTCCTCTCCCTTCAAGGAGCCAGAGGGAAGAGGGATGCGTTTGGAAATGGGCTGTTATCCCTCCTCCCGTTAAATCTGCACGGGCATGGAAGCGAAGTCCCCGCAGAGGAGACGGTGTCAAAATGAGAGGAAGGTTAAAAAAAAAAAAAAACCAAAAACATAGAAAACGGATTTAACGAGGTTCATAAAGTCCCCCAGGGGAAACGACACTGTGCCCTGGGGTCCCGCACCCCTGTTCCTCTCGCCTCCCCGTCCCTCTGCAGCGCCTACAGTAAAACACCTTAACTCAGCTCCGGGAGAGAGGAGGGAGGGGAAGGGACCACCTTCAGAGTGCAGCTGGAACTGGAAGCTGTCTGCCTCAGCCGTTAGAAATATGTGGAGAAATTACCTATCATTCCCTGTAGAGACATCCAGCAACCATCCCAACCCAGCTTTTCAGTTCGGTGATAATATGCTCCTATCAGTTTTAATAGCCCCATGCTGGATTCAGGAGGTATTATGGATTGTACAGCAAGCATATTGTCATTAAATTAAATTTTCAGAACATTCCCCAGCTCATCACAAATACCACAGAGAGTAATCATAATCGGTTCTCAACACATGTGTAATTGCCTTCAGCTGGCGTTTTTTACAGTTGACATTGTTCAGCAGTGATAAGGTGATTGGTGATTTGAATACACAGCTTGTTTCATAGCTGCCGTAATTGAAATATGGTATGTGTGAATGGAAGATTACATTAAGACCTAGGATAATCACCTGACATGAGAGTAATTGAGTCTACAATCTGCCACTGAGTCTCTCAGGGAGGGCTGAAATGAAAAGAAGCCATTAGTAGATTATGCCACTGTTGGCTCGGCTCGGCGCAGCTCTGGAGCGCCGGGATGGCATTCCTGGGCGGCGAGACGGGCATCGCCGGCCGGGCCGGGCTCGGCTGCGCCCGCCCCGGGCCAGGCGGCACAGCCGGGAACAGCACTCAGCTTTTCCTGGGGGAAGTGGGGCGGGGAGGGAGCCTGGCTCCAGAACAAACACTTCCCGATAGCTCGGGAAATATTGCTTTTTATTGTCCCGGTGGCCGAGACAGGGGTCTGATCCCTCCATCCCGTCCCTTCAGGAAGGGCTCTGTGTGTTCACAGAAAAAGTAGAATTCATCCTGATGGGTTCAGGTGTAAATGGTCAAACTCTTTAACTATTGTTTACTGCTCCTGGGGGGACCAAGTGTATGGAATCTAAAGATGCAATGAAAAGAGTGCCCTTATTTTTCAGTAGTTTTTAGGATGTGGGCTGCATGAGATACTCTCTTTAAAAATCAAATTTGGAAGTACGCTGAGGTTAATTATACGATGGGTAATCAAGAGGAACAAGTGTAGCTAACCTTTAAATATAAATTTAATAAGGTGCCTGCAAATCTGAAACAAATATTTACTCCAGGTGTCCAGACTTAATGGACAAAAGCATAATTGCTTTTTAAGGAGAATATTTTATTTGTTAGTCACTGAGGGTTATATTGTGTATATAGTCTCCCTTTATTTATTTGTTTCTTCTTTTGGAAGGCAGTATGTTGTGTTGGATTTTTGTTGCTCTTTTTGTTTTTTCCTTTTTTTTTCCAAATCTACTGTACATACAGATCACAAAGCCTGAACAAAGAAGAATTACAAACCCAGCTGAGATAAACATGTCAGAATTACTGTTAAGAGGCTGATGCCCAGTGTTTAATGGCTTGAAAAGATGATCAAGCATTTATGCAGCTACCCCTTCAAAAATTATCATTGAGCCAATGATAATCCAGTTATAATAATGAGCACTGAGTCAATTAAGCTTAGCATGCAGAGAAACTACTTTTTATTATTAAATAACTCATTCTGTTCCATCTTTAAAAAAATAAAATTGGAACTATGAAACCAGCTATTTTACTGATAAGCCATAACATTCAGGTTAGAAGCCTGTATAAAAAGCTACCTCCAGCATAGCATGACTAACTTGTAGAGTATAATTCCATCAGAATCTGAGACTGTCCTTGGAGATGAATCCCCCTTCTCTCATAGTTTTACAGTGTGTGGCAATTTTCAGAATCCAAATTCCAGCAGTATTATCTTGGAAATTGCTATAGGACACAGATCTCAGCACACTGTTTTCTGCACCAACCTGATAGCTAGTTAACAGTTGCCTGGCCAATTTCAGTTTTTTCCTTACAACTACTTCAAAATAGGTTTTGTATGTAGCAGAAGTATCTTGCATATTTTTTCCAACTCTTCCTCAAGTCTGAACTCTCTCTAGCACTTGTTAGAACAAACCTAAAAATGCAATGGTAAAAGAATAGTAGTTAGGATTGTTTATATTTGGATTCCACTTGTAATAACATTAGGCAGAAGGAAATTTTTAGACAATTATGGTCTATACAATCCAATGCAGTATCACTAAAAACAGGATACAAGATTGGATGTAGCTGCAGTAGTGAAGTAAAAATGAACAAATTGCTAAATAGTGCAGTATCTTCTTCATCACACTGTTCACAGCATGCACCCAAGGTTGCTGCTTTGAAGGCTACAGCTGTCCCAGTGACCCCACATCTTGATGTGCAAAAAAAAAGAGTACCAGATTAAAGTTTGGATCCTAAACATTTTCTGTAGACTTGCAGGTGAAAAGTTCCAGCTGTAGGGAAAAGATAACTAATTTCATCTAGAAGATAAAATAGCAATAATAGCAATAAACATGGAATGGTTAATATCTTTTCAATCACTTAAAAAAAACCCCTATTTAAGGTTTTAAGGAAAATTATTAGAAGTCTTATTCTCATTTATGTAAAATGCTTTGTCTTTGAAAATCCATTTATCTTGATTTAAACATTGGTGAAGTCACTTGGATTTATCTGAAGATCAGAATATGAAAAATAATTCTCTAAGCAACCAACTCTGAGGAGTGCTTAGAAGGGTTCACCCAGTTATGCTGCTAGTAACCTGCATGGTTCTTTTTGGACATAAAAGCCATCCTTGGCTTTGTAAAACTTGTTTACAAGTTTTTTGTATCTCTGGATCTGGAAAAAAATTTTTTCTCCAGATCAAGAGATACACAGCACACAAGAGTATGATGAACTGTAACTTCAGAAGGTTCTGAAACTTTTTTATTGAAGATCAATAACCACAATGAGCACAAGAGAACTTATCAAACCTCTGGGGAGTTTGCATGAGGATCTGTTATGAGGGTTAAAAACCTGCGGCGGTACAATGAAAATCTTTTGGAGAAGGTTGGTAGGTCCAGACATGGAGAAAGGAAGCTGATTCATTTATCTTTGAGGGATAGAGAAAAGAGGAGCTTCATTCATTTCAGTGTTGCAGGTTAAAAAAAAATCCTGCTTGAAAAGAGTATCTGAAGATAATTCTGACCAACAGAGCCTGAAAGGACCCTTTTATCTCATTACTGTTTCCAGAGGGACTACAAATCATCCTTTCCGGTAACCTCCCAACAGCTGATTATTTCACCTGATTATTTCTTTGGGGCATCAAAGAACCAGCCTCTATGTTTTATCCAATATCTCTTATGGTATGGACAATTCAGATTGTCATTTCTCCTTTTTGAGAAGTGTGTCTACTTTATTGCACTTGTCAGGCAACTCTTTGGTGTAATGTTGCCAATGGGCTTGTCTACTAATCCCATTAAGAAAAATATCCCAATCACAAGATTATCCCTACACAGTTATACACCTGTCCATATTACATGTATTTTAAGAACTATGGTTTCAAGCCAGAAGAAAAAGTCCATCTTGTTTTGAGCTATGCTAAACTTTCCTCTGTTAAAAGTTTCTCTAACATATATTGAAAAATTTAAGACAAGTCCCTGCAACTTTGCAAGTAGGGCAGACAGTCATGACTTTGGTTTGTTTGACTATAAATTGCTGAAACAATGCAACTTAAAAAACAATACAGTAGTACTGTATGACACTGTCAATATCATTTATAGCACAATTTTACACAAAGGCAGGAGTATCATAAAAAAAGAAGTAAGTCCTATCAGGTGCCCTAAAATACCTTATGTCATAAATAAGTCAGATTTCTTAGAGGAAAGCAATAAAGTTCCAGCAGATTCGATTTTTCCCACTAAATAATCACCCTGACCTTTTTCACTAACTTCACAATAACAGTTCTTGAAGAAGCAAGCAAACACAGTGAGAGATTTGTATGGCACACCCATGTCTAAAGCATGAAGAGAATGTAGAAGAGCATTGATGGTACTAGTACACAAAAGACAGCATGGAATATAAAGCAAAAAAGTATACTAATCAAAATCAGTGAGCTGAATATTTATAAAGGAAAGTATTGATAATATACTGGATGCCGGGGAAATTGCACAGAAGTATTTGGGGATTTTAACAGTCTTTTGCAAAAGAAAAATACCAGAAACACATTCAGCTCCCACCCCAAACTGTTTCTTTAACTTAGGAAATAGTTTCAGTCACAGTTGTTTTGTAAAAGTTGATATATTAATTGGTGAAATAACACCAGGCATGAATTTGGCACCAGAAGATATATTATTAAGCTATTTAATTCAGAATTCCTAATTCCTAGGGTTTTTTGGCTCATTTTAACATTAAAAGTAAAAACTTCTACTGGAAATATTTTTCTTTATTACCACCAGACAAATAATATTGTCTTTCTATTGTTAGATTTTCTCAAGTTAATTCATACATTACACAAGAGAAACATAACTAGCGGTTCTTACAACTATTTTATATCAGAAGATGAAGAATTAGATTTTTAAAACAGTAACAATTAAGGTCTTGTTCTGTCACTTTTGAAATCTAAAAGGAAAAATAGTCGTTTTATAAAGGAGAAAAGAGATCACAGACAAAAAGTTTTATCACCTGAGCAAGATACAAAACAAATAAGAGGATAATTAATGAAAAGAAATAAGCCTGTAAGTGTTGATGCCAGAAGGAGCTGAAATTGGTCTTTACTCACTGAAACAAAATCAAAGTATTCAAATTAGAAGAAAAAGTGGCACAAAAGCTCCAAGATCAGTACAGTACTACTTTCTGGAAAATAAATTTGTTGCTGCTACTCTCCAGCTGCTCAAAACCATGAACATGCCAAGTGCTGTGCAAGCAAAGAGGACTTCAACAATTCAGGGATGTGTTACATTTTACAGACACACTTTATAATTAGAGTTAATAATTATAATTTTTCCTTCTTCCAACTATAAATTGCATTCATATAAGCAAAGATTCCTAAGAATTTAAGTCTTTGCCTTTAAATAATTGCTTGATGTATAGAAAACCACAGTCTATTGAAGGTTGTACAATAATCCATCAGATGAACAGAAATCCTCAGGTTTCAAAACGTCTTTTGTATAGATAAATTGCGTGTAGTTTATTTGTGCAAACATGAAAGTACTCACAAGTAGTAAAGCTAAAACCTCAGTATCTTCTGTCTTTGTGTAGCTAATACCCAAGATCTGTTATTTTGATATGAATCTTTGTATATTAATCTATGCTATGGGCTCCACAGTTCCACAGTTAGACGTTTACTATTTTATTTTTTCATTCATCTCTATGCACAATCAGTATAGCTCTTTAGTGTCTTGTGTTACTTCTTCATAATATCATTTATAAGTTTATAATTATTACAGAAACTATAATTAAAGACTGCTTCTAAATGTAACTTCTTACTGGAATGCAATAGTTTTTCAGATGAAGACAGCTACAATTATATTCTGAAGTTTTTTGACTTTCAAAACCAGGAAATTTTACTTCCTTTACTTTCAGGAACACCTGAGCAAATATAAAAAAATCTTAGGAAAGAATAACTGCAGAATTAATCAATGGGGTGCCAGTTCTAGTGCACTGGGGTATGCAAATATGTAAATAATGATAATTCTTCATTCATCTAATGTCAGATTTAAAAAAAAAAACATCCTTCATACTCACAGTGATTCTAAAAAGAAGGTTTAGGCTGTCTCCTGTGTACATGGGAAGCTGATGCTGATTCAGGTCTCCAACAAAGACCCAATCTTGTTTGATTAGTTCTAGCAGACTCTTAGCAGTTGCCCACCCTAGAATAAGTTGTCATTACTCTGCCACCGGATTAGCTTTAGACCTTGCCATTAAAGAAGATGTACTTACTCTTACTCAGTGTTAGTGCCAACCGTGAAATAAGAAGCGCAGTACAATTCCAAAATGCCCCAAAGTTACTCTCTGGAGACAAGGCTGTTGATGACTTATCCTAGATCAATCATCATTGAAGGTCGCCTGTCCTATTTGGCAATATTTGTTCAGTAACTAATAAAGATCAGCCTGCAGTTATTTATATTAGGTTATCATCTCTCCAGGGTGAAGCTTAATCCATTTTACGATGTTTTTCCCAACAAGACAACATGAGTTTCTCTGTCTGAAAATGAATTAAGTGCATGGTTTCTAAATATGGGATCTGACATTGTTCTTGTTACAAAAAGCAATTTATTCCCCAAAAGGCTTACACTTCAAAGGTTATATAAAAAGGTTCAAATATCAGCGCTATCCATTTTTCAATTACTGGGCTCCCTAACACCACTAGCTTTTGGACAGATAAGCAGTGGTATCAGTTTTCCTATTCAACATCTCATAGGTTTCCAATTCAGCATCCCAGAGAAAGCAAATTTATTGTAATACATTTAGCTGCTTTTGAAGCAGGAGTATCCAGATTGTTTCCCACAAGACTATATGGTATATCTAATAGTATCTTAAAGGGATGTTTATGAAGCACTAGATACTAATGATTGTGATTATTGCTGTAGATTAGGAAGCTTGACTATGGCCAGACTTTCTTATCAATTTAAAATTTTTGGTAATAGAAAAAATAGATTTCATTTACCAATGAAAATTGGAATACACTCGAGAAATATGGCTGTTCTGAGGTCATTCTGTCTCCAAACATCATTATAAAGTTCAAACAAAAAAAAATGAGAATAACAGAAGAAATTTTGCATAACATTCTGTGTATGTTCGTAGCTTCTGTAACAATTAGCAATATCAAATTGGAGGAAGATAAAAACAATAATAACAATAATAATGGCTTTTAATTTTAAATAAAATATCTCTTAGATATAATTCAAGTATTGTAAGCAGTAAGTATATTAAAGTGGTTTTTCTTTACAAATTAAAAAAATTCCTTTTGCTATAATTTCTGACTATAATTTATAGACAATACAGCCAAGCTTTGACATATTTTTATTGGCAAACTCTGTGAGAAATCTTTCATAGTTATGGATCAGCACTGAGTCATATCAACAGGTTAAGGGCTTGCTTCTGCCAGGAACTTCTTGGAGGAGGAAAAGAAAATGTTGATAAATTCTAAGCCAGAGTAGAAAGCTTGGTATGACAGAGCACTTACTAAATCTGCCAAAAATACTTATCTGATGCTGATTACAGAAACTCATTGTTTTCCATCTCAGATGAAGGATGCAGTAAGGAGTGATATGTGTTGATCTGAATTTACTTCCAAATTATGTCCTTTTTTTAATTGTCATTTTGACAAAGCAATATTTCATTTTTAAGTAGGTCAGACTGATGTTGGCAGGGCACTGGGGGAAAAAAAAAGGAAAGTAAAGAGAGAGAGGAAAAAGGAACCACGACAAAGAAATTGTTCAAAACCTGAAATGTTATAATATAAGTAATGTAAATATAATTAATTAACAGTCACAGCTGGTAAATAGCAGGAATATGCAAGGACATTCTTTGTTCAGAAAAGATACAAATGCTGCACATCAAAACCATCATGGCCTGCTCTGCAAAAGTAAAAAGAAGAAAGAATTCATGGAGCATGTAAGATCAATTATGTCTCACAGGTAAAAATATTGGGGAAAGATTTAATAGAGAAACATATTCTTCTAGGTTCTTTTTAATGTTATCCTTTGTCTGGAGGAGTGTTTTGCAATGGAAATTCTGAAATTCTTGCTGTCAGAAAGTGTATGAGTTTAGAAAATTTTAAGAAATGGTGAATTAAACTATGGGTTTAAAAAGAAATTGGAACAAAATAAAACACTGATTCATGAAAGACGAATTTTCCCAAGTTTTTTGCTCATACAAGTCATATTTTACAAATATGAATCTAGTGAACTTTTGTAGATGTCAAAATACAAAAAAAAAACCCCAAAAAACCAGAAAACAACAACAACAAAAGAACTATGTAAGAAAATGACAGTAGAGGTGGAGACAGCGAAGGAATTGGTTACAGGAAGGCCTACTAGAAGTCATCTTAAATGGACAACTATGAAAAGAAAAGTTTCCATGGTACCACGTGGTACTGACAAGGACTGATCTTAGAACTGAATGCAGAGAGCAAAATGCTGTGAGACACTGTCACCCTCAAAGAGGGCAGGAATTGAATATTCACAATCAGGTAATTTTCAGAAACACAGAATTAAACTTAATTTTCCATGTGTTCTTGATATAACTTTATCATAATGCGGTTGCAAAAAGGAGAAATATGATTTTAAAACACATGTGAAGGTTAATCCATTTGAGTTGAAGAACTGGTAACATCATGAAACAAAGCTAGGATACAACCTCATCTGGAATAATGCTTCAATCTGTAATAATTCATGCTTGGGACAAAGAATCAAAAGTGAAAAAGTGGAAGCAAGTCATTGTCATGAGCAGTAAAATCTATGAAAACTGAAAGATATTCCACCTAGTAATAAGGAGATACATTCATCTATAAAAGAAAAAATTAAAAGATACATTTATCTATAAATATTTTGTGTCAGTCAACAAAAAAAAAGGGAAAAGGGTTGTCAAAGGAAATGTACAATCATGTCACACAAAAGGTTTGGGATATAGAATGCATATAAGTTAATACACTCCAGAAAAAAGAAAGGCGATTCTAGTCATAAGACAAGTAATATTTTTTTCATCTAGGGCAGCGGGATAGAGAAATCAAACAGATTTTGAAAGAGAGCTATGTAAATTTTCTGAGTAATAAAGTTGATAGCCCTGGTGAACTACCTAGACCCTACATTTCTGGTGAGAAAGCATGCACAGAACTGAAACAAAGCTAAACTTAGTAGGCTATTTATAAAATAAAATGTACTTCAAAAGATGTCATGCCAGAGATCATGAAGAGATTTTTTTTACCTGTTCCTAACATTTGGAATGGTGATAGTTTATCCCCTCTCCTATTTTTTTTTCCAACTCTTTCAAACTGCCCTTCCCTGTGAATCTGAATCCTGCTTTTTTGTAGAAAAGATTTCATTAGAGTATATGAGATAATTGAGATTGGGTGACTAAACCTTCATTGCTTCATGTAGCTCCATCAAAATATTCCCAAGACAAAATTTAGCTGAGGTCAGAGCACAATACCTGGTTAGCCTGAATAAATTAATTAAGTTACAGAACACTCTTATTTCTGTTTGATATTCAGCCTTACTAGTTTCACTGCAATGTGATGCAGAAATACTGAGCTATGAAGGATTTCTCTTTTTCTCTTAGAAGTGAAGCAACTGAGTTAGCATGTGGTTTAAGTGTCTGCGTGAAGTCCTAAATTTACTGAGGGTTCCCTCCTTTAAAATAATTGCAGAATTATTAGGATATTTGTAACTGCTAAATTCATACTTAGGTAAGGGTGTAATTACTGTGTAACATGTATGCAGAGGTGATAGAACAAGGCTTTGGATTGCTTACATTTTCTTCCTGTGGGCAAAACAAGAATCTCAGCTGGTACTTGGGAGCTTATCTTAATTAATATCTTATATACAGGTCTCACCTTAAAATCTATCCTATTGCAACTGATTCAGTCATTTACTTGCAACCTTTTGTTACTATAGCATCCAAAACACTGCTACTGCTACGGTGTGGTATCAATTAATCAACATCCATCATTCCAGTATTATAATTTACATAATGTTCATATTTGATGTTCATATTAATGTATATTTCTTTATCATTATATTAGGGAACATGGATGTGAGTATGGCATCATCGATTTCATGAAATTCTTTGAATCAGGCATCTTTGTTCTGCTAGTAACAGTTAGTAAGATGAATACACTTGCCTAAATTAGTTATTTTCTTTCCTCCATTGATAATTAGCACTAGAGGGGATGAGTATGAGTTACCTATTAACTCCAATTGCTATGTTTAGCAGTGCATCCAGAAAAATACATTATCAGTCACAGTAAAATCCTGCTTCTTTTCTCATATTTGTTTTCAGAACTCATCAGAAAAGGGAAACTTACAGCTGTGGCAGACCCTCACACTGCACTTTGTTCAAACCAATGTTTGTTTATGTTGTATATTTGGCATATGAATACTCGCATTACTGTTTAACAGTGTTAAATTCTTCTGACTATAAAAAGTGCAAGTGAAGTATTTACTATGATGATATTGAACTAGCACTGTAAAATCTGTATTTATATAAATTATTTCATCAAATTGAGTTCAATTTTACTACCAACAGGGATAGAGGGTTAGATCTATAAACTTTGGTAGAGTCAGGAAATAATTTCACCCTGTTATTTAAAAATTAAAGGCATTCATCTTAGTACATAGCCTTGCAAAATCATCACTTCTTCCACATCAGACACTACCTTCATTAAACAGCTAATATTTATTTTCATGTGGTTCAGAAACGCTTATTCTATAAATGAGTCCTAATGTTTATATGTATTTATATAACTTAATGTGTTTCTAGCTTAAAGTAAACAAGTTCTTACTGCTCAGTTGATGAGTTAGATTGAAATATGAAGCTTGTCATACTGCAAATTGTTAGAAATAATGAATAGTTAATAACATAGATTTACACACAATCATACCATAATTAATAGTGTGCAGAATATCTGGTAAAATAAAGTAACTATCTGCTTATAATTAAACTAGATAATCTTGTGTCTTTTTCCCCTCAAGATACTTGGCATCTGTGGTTGCTATAATTGCAGGACACAGACATCAAAGGACAAGGAGAAGTACTTAAGTCAAAAAGACATACTCTGGTCACAACTGAGACAGGAGACTAGACACCTAGATTTTCAAAGCCAGGTGGTGAAGGTCTGAATGGAGACCTGGTCATAAGTGTTTCTGACAGTAGCCTAGACATTAATTCTGGCTTCCATTTGCGTGGAAGAGAACTTTCTCTCCTTGTGATAGACTTCTGGTACTGTATTTTTATCGGCATATTGCACCACCAGGGTTATTGTTGTTCATATAATAACCAGAGCCTCTGTAATGACTCCTGCCGTGGAAAGTACTTGTTGATTATGAAATTAAAATCAATCTCCTAGAGATTTTTAAGTGCATTGGAGATTGGCCTTAGAATTCAAAATTTGTTTTTCCAGTTGGGTGACTGGAAAAGAAACAGGATGCAGTTGAAGAGGGGCACAAGGGAAATAATGCATTTTGGGATAATCTGCAGCAGAAATGACAAATGGTAGAGGACTGTTAATTAGTAGCTCTGGAAAAGAGTCTGAGGGATTAGATAAAGACAAGAAAGCAAATTTATCTCATCAATGTCATACAGTTCCAGAAAAACAAATACTGGCTTCTAAAAATGTGATGTGGAATAATCCTTTCCCCCGTCTCACAACTGGGAAAAAAACAGCTTTGGTAGGTATTGTGTGTAGTTTTGAGTAATACACAGAATACATGGATAGACTAGAAAAAACTCAGACTAGATTAACTAGTTTGCATCAGGATTGTCTCCGTTTCCAGGAAACTTGTAGTTATTTCATCTCAAGGAAAAAAGAGTAGTGGATAAACTGTCAGCAATGTTTGTGTACATCAAAAACTGTATACATGGGTAGAAAGGAAATAACACATGTAAAAGTCAGTGCTATGAGATTTAGTAGAAAATGTTTATCATGATCTTTTAAGATCTTTGATAAATTTTCATTAGATGACAGAGTGTGGAATGCTGCAGGCTCATATTATTTTTTCTCATGCGATGGTGGACATTTTTTCTATTTACTATTATGTGTTCTAAAATATAATTTCTTTAAAAGAAGAAAATTATTCCTGTTGCTTTTTGGAAAGAAATCATGGAATCATAGAATATGCTGAGTTGGAAGAGATCCATTAGGTTTATCGAATCCAGCTCCTGGTCCTGCACATGACATCCCAAAAAGTCACTCCGTGTGCCCCAGAGCACAAATGCTCCTTGAACTTTGTCAGGTTTGGTGCTGTGATGACTTCCCTGGGGAGCCTGTTGCAGTGCCCAACAACCCTCCTGATATCCAATGTAAACTTCCACTGACAGCCAGCTTCATGCCATTCCTTTGGGTCCTATCTCTGGTCATCAGAGTGAAGACAGCAGTGCCTGCCCCTTCTCTTCCCCTGACAAGGAAGCTGTAACTGCAGTGAGTCTCCCCTCAGTATCCTCTTCTTCAGTGTGACTACCCAAGTGACCTCAGTCATCCTCATACGGCTTCCACTCAAGGCTCTTCACAGTTGCCCTGAGCTTTCTGTCTTTTTGTCTTTCTGTAGAACTTTCTCATGCAGCTTCATGAAAACAATGTCTATCCTTAGAATGTTTACATACTTCTCCTCTGAGAGAAGAAATGATTGATGGTGATGTCCACCAGGTTGAAGAGTTGGCGACCTGTGTAGCCAATCTCTTGACCTCTGTACAAATGTATAAAGGAGTCAGATTTGTAAATAACGGGGAGAAGAATTATTCCCTCATGATGCTGTGTGCCTGCTTCTTTTTCTGTCCCTAAAGTAGGACACTCCCAGCTTCGGCCTGCAACACTTCACCATCTTTGTTGCTCTCCTTTGAATACTATCTAATAGTTTAAACCTTTTTTTATATTGTGCCACCAAAAACTGCCCCCAACACTTGAGGTGAGGCTGCCCCAGTTCAGAGCAGAGTGGGACAATCAGGGCCTGCTTTGGTGTTTTGGCTTTCTGCCTACCAGGAAAAAAACAATAGCTAGGAAACTCAGGAGGGAAGTACTGACTAGAGTGACAGTATGCCAAGTCACATTCTTCTTCCCAGAATTTACTACTTGCTGTCTGTGACGGTTCCTTCTTTATCATACTACCTTTTTTAAATTCCACTGTGAATTTGTCTATTTAATGATAATTCTCAGTGCTTACTTGCTTAGGAACACTTTGAAGAAATATCCATTAGCAGAGATGAAGGTATAGTCAAGGTATTTTAATTTACAGTTGTGGCATCCCCTCAGTCATTATGACATGGAGTCTTTAGAGTAGCCAAGTCACTTTGTAGGTGTCAGTCCTAGAGCTAAACACAAGAATTAGCTTGGAAAAAATACCAATTTGAAATGTGGAATTTCTTGGCTTCTTGGTCAGAGTTTGGCCAATTTTTCCAGCATTAAAGTTTTACTAGTCAAGTTACTAGCTATTTCAGAAATCTGTTATTATTATTGTACATTGCCTCCCCTCTCCTGTTTACCCTTCACACATATGATGTATTTAGTATCATAATTCAGAGTACTCATCCTGTGTAGGGTACCCTAAAGTTATTAATTCCTGCCTGGGAAGAAATTTGGTTTAATTCTTAGATGCCTAATTCAGGGCTACTGATACTAAAAGGCAAGAAAACCCACACAGTTTTTGTAGGTGCGTTCCCAAGACAATACAGTAAATCAAAATCTTCTGTCATTCTCATATCCATATGGATGCACTCTTGAATTATAAAATTCAAATAGTGAGTGCACAGACAGTATTGCTCCTCACTGAATTATGAATATATGGAATAATGGAACTTTTCTACACATACAGCCCAAACTTTTCCGTTATTATAGAAAAAACGTTTTCCATCACAGTTAATACAGCACTACAAAATAATAATTAAAAATGTGTTGCTGGTTGCTAAGAGGATAATGCATGGCTTTTTAATTAGCTTGGAAATAAGCTCTCTTGTACCATGGTGTGTACAAATGTGTTAACCTTAGCTGGAGATTCTTCAGCAGACGTACCGAAGAAACGTTACATAATGCAATAAGCTGGATTTTCATATTGAGAATGAAAATCAGTATCATATTGTCAAACCAATGCAGTTTAATTTGATTTGATTTCTTTCTATAGCGAGGTTGTGACGTGTAATATAAAAGTGAATTCTTTTTATTTCCTCGTTTATTTAGTAATCTCTTCTGGAATCGGTAAGGAAGATATGTAACCCACACATAGCCAGTGTGCCTGAGACACCGGGCTTAGTGTGGAGCTTTGTTTGCTTGTTTGTTCGTTTTTCATTGAAAATAGAATTGTTTACATCACATTGCCATTAAAGGCCATTTAAGTTGCCCAAGTGTAGCTGATGGATTTGCACATCTGGAAACAGCGACCTGTTTTGGCATCTGGAAGCTATACTGTTTGTGAGGATGTGAAAATGTGGAAATTCAGATTGAAGTAACATTCTGACAACATAATTGTAAACTGAGCACATATGAGTGGTTTTAAGTGACTACAAGCAACTTTGGTTGCTCCTCTGGGCATAACTGAAATCACTGCACTAGGGCTTGGTATCATTTGAGCCAGTTTGATTCCTCCGCACCATTCGAAACGTAGTAGATGTTAGAGAGCCAACTCTGGAATCCACTGGTATTTGAGATTATTGAAACATCCTTTTCAAGTCTGAGGCAAGCCTTTCTGTTGTACCTGAAATTAGATTGGTAGGCTAGCAACAAGCCAGAAGCCAGCACTGCACCAGAAGAGCCGTGCCACCTTCCATTTTGAACTGGTAAGGAAAGAAGAGGGCAAACAGTCCTTCTGCTCAAATCAGCTCATTGCTTTTACTGGGTTTAGACCTGATCTGGATTGGAATAGAAGAGTGCATCATTCCATTTAGTGTCCGGAAGATAAAAAATGGTATGGCTCACACAGCAACCATTCGCTTACCAGCAATATTGTAAAATAGTGGCATTAAGACACAGGCAGTACAGAAATGATAGTTAGCTTCAACCATTTAATGAATACCTTCAGTTTGGTTTGGAGAGACTTAAGATATGCCCACTATTTTCAGAGCTTCAGGTAGAAGCCATAGGCTGTTTTTCTTAAGGTTTAATATGTTTAAGAATTTGTTGTTTCTTTTGTTTTATTGTTATACATGTTTGCAAGGGTAGTATAAACCAAAAGCTTATTTGGCCCTGCCCCATTTTGCTTGCAGCCTAGTGGTAATATGAAAATATGATGGGGGTTTAGGGAAAAAGTTATGGGGAAGATAACCAGATGTCTTGGTTTTATCACATGCCTTGATAGTTTCATTGAACTTTTTGTTCTTTCTTTCTTTTTTTCTTTCTTTCTCTCT
>VZDJ01007755.1:62199645-62246499 GCA_008694505.1 Cyanoderma ruficeps
TATATATATATATATATATTTACTTTTTTACTATTTATGAAAGAACTTTTATTTGATTTTGCCTCAGGAAATATGACAGTGTACTTGGTTCATTTCATCTTCAAATTTAAAAGTGCAATTGAAGTTTGAAATGCAGTATATCTGGAAAACAAATACCTTGTTTTCAAGTATTAGAACCCAAATAAGCTGTTAAAAATAATAAAAGTCACACTTGTAATTTTCAGAATTAAGGTTGTCCATACATGCTAGTAATATTATGAAAAATTGTTTTCAGAGTTCCTTCTTTCCTATCCCTCCCTAAGCTTCCAATTCACCACAAATTATTCTTTTTGCTTTTTAAGCCCATCATCTTCTTATGTGTTCTTTCCTGGTTTCCACCATAAGAGGAAACCTCCAGAGGAACTTGCAAGATACATAGATGCCTTGGAGGGGAAAAGAAGAGACAGTTTTAGGTTATCTGAGGTGTGGGTTGTATGGGAATTTACTTTCCAGAAGAGGTTTGGGTTATCTGAGCAGCAGGCTATATACAAGAAAATATGATAATATATAAAACCATTTTAGTTCTATCTGATACATTATTCTAGGCTTGTGAAAGGACAGATTTGTTTTTCTGAGATGTGCATATCTATACAATTTCTTTTCTTATGTGACAGCAAGCATGTGCAACTGATAGATTCTAGTGTTTATGCTCCTCTTTTATGCCAAGATTGTGTATGTGATAGAAGACGTAATATTACACAAACTTCTTTGTTGTTGTTTTATACATTCTAAATTTTATATTGTGGCAGGTTAATTTTAGATAGGAAAATGAAATTTTTAAAATTACTTTTTTTTTCCCTCACGGAACAGAGAGTGTAAAAATACTTTTAAAAGGCAGAAATAGAATCTAACACAGAGTGCTTGATATTGCATCATGAGTGTCCCAAAACCAAGCCAGATAGTTTCAGAAGCCATAGCTCCTGCTCCAGAAACCCCTGGGCATTATTTTTACAAGCTTGATGCATTTTGTCATTCAAGCTGAACATTTACAACTCATGAATAAACAATGGGCTTAAATAGCACTTTGATAGTGATTCCTTAATATTATACCAATAGGTAACAGAAAGTTGCAGTCTTCACCAGCAAAGATTTCTCTCTTGCAAGCTGACAAACTATAAGCATTCAACAGGCAGTTATTAGATGTACCATGAGTGATCTTTTCCTTTATTTTTTTTTTTACTTTGGCAGCTTTTATTAAATTACTTTTTTTAAAAAATCTAAATGAACAACAATATTTTCTAATGCAATTTTGTTTCTTCAGGTGGCAGAAAATAAGGTCTGCACGTTTCATTGACATTAATTATATTATTATTGTTGTTGTTGTTAACATCATCAGTGTTATCACTACCAGTACTGTTCTATCAACAAATTTTCTTTGGTTTATTTTATTAAATCGGGGCATGATCTACCAATGTGTTTGGGAGTCTAACTGCTAATCTGTCTCCTTAAAAATTGAAGATATATAAATTTATATTATATTAACACCATTGAAAGTATAATCTTTTCAAAGATGTGCACAGGGAAAATTGAAGATGAAACACCTGTTATTTCAAGTGAGAGAAATCAAACATCAATTATGTACTAAAATAAGCTCCCATAGGCAATTGATAAGGGCAGAAACAACAAGTTACTGGTGAAAGACCATTTTTCATTAAATGACTGGTTTGTTTCTTATTTCTTAACCCTAATTCTTTAAAAAAATGTGGAAACGTAACTCGAATCCATACTAAATAGTTTTATGACACATTAAAATTCTCCATTTTTCCTATATTCCAGTTTTAGTTGACCAATTTTCTTGTCTCGAAGAGGCTAATTCCATACTGATGGAAAGCTAGCACTGCTCTCCACTTTCTACTTTCTTAAAAGCCTTGCATATCCTGCTGGGAAGAAGAAACACAGAAAGGATGATGAAAGGATATGGAAGAATGCTGCATGGTTCATCATGCGTTTCTACAAGTTGTGTCTCTGACACCTCCCAGTTTTCCTTCTGGTAAAGTCTCAGATGAACAGAGACCTCTAGGTAACACATGCAGAAACACATTTCTTTTCAGGTGTAGCGTTCAATGCCCTGAAAAAATAGGGATTTTTTTTTTTCTTGCATTCAGGAATTTTCAATTTTGCTGAATGCAACCTAATCTTATTGAATCTGACAGTCAACAAGACTGAATTACACTTTTCCAATTTTCTTATTCATAGCAGGTAACTGCGGCAGAGGCTGGGTAGATGAACTCTTAGTGACCACAAAGATAACTCACCTATATATCCTTGAATCTCCTTTTGCAGTCCTGTGGATATGATGTTAGCCATCCGAGTGACTCTATTTGAACTCCATTTCTATGGCATTTATTAATGTGCCACCAGGATAATGATTAGAGCTTTAAGTACCTATTTCTTACAGAGGACACTGTGCTTTCTTGTAAAGGTATTGTGGGTTGTATGCAATTTTTTTGCCTGTGTTTCATGAAATGCTGTATTTTCTGTTTTCTTCTTAAACTCCAAATGCTTTTGCAAGGAAGAAAGTCAGAGATCTTCCCTTGTCTTTATATAAAGGTGAGTATCCATTTCTAAAAGAAAGATCATGTTAAGTGCAGTTGTTAAACAGTAGCATATTACTTTGTATTTCTCCTTCTTTCGCATTTCTGTCAGGCCTAAGAGTGCTAGACACTTGAGCACACAGTGACATTACCAGGCATAAACAAAAACAGCTGTGGGAGAACATAAAGAACAAAACCTAACAAATTTTCATAACTTCAAGAATGAGAAGAACAAGGAAGTAAATGTGGCTTTTTTATTAAATCCAACAGAGCATAATGAAGAATCCAGGAACAGTAAGGGACAGATTTCTATCTTTGATTCATAGTGTTCATCTCGGTGCATATTTAAAGATATGCAACAAGATGATGTGTATCTGAAGGTACCAGCAAGGACTAAGTTCTCAATGTCTTCTATAATTTTAATTATTTGGAAAAAATGGTGAGTAAGCTCATTTGCTGCAACTTTGTGTCAGTAAATGAAAACTGGTTCAAAAATAGACTTTCATGATCCATGCATGACTTCATGAACATTTCCACTAGGGCATAGAATTCCATGAGTGATAGCGTGTGTATTTCAGGTCCAAATAACAATGTAATCTAGAACAATATATCTGAAAAGAACAGGAAGAATAAACACTGCTCTAAGAGTATGATCCAGTCTGGCAAGTTCTTCATCACACTTTGAGCAGTGTAAATTTTCAGTCTTTTGTATTAATATAAGTGATTTTTTTGGTTGAAAAACTTGATTTTGTAAACTAACTCAAGGTGGAAAAGAAATACAGTATGTTAGTTTGTTACTAGAAATAATTATTTCTATTAGTATCTAAAGACATAACTAATTTAAGAGTTACTTGAAAGAAAATTCTGTCGGGTCTTCTAGTACTTCATGGAGGCCAGGAAGCTTCCTCTCCGTAGTAGCCTTTGTCTACGCAGTGGTAAGGAATCTTGTTGAAATGGACATTGGTGGTTATATATTTATTCTATTTATTATTTATATATATTTTCGTATATATTTCGGCTTTATTCTCTCCATTCCCTGTCTTGCAAACTATGGTAGGAATAGAGGTTATTTATTGGGCAGTAAAAAATTCTGCCCCTTCTCAGAGAGATTTGGATAACTGCAACTTACATCTTCTTCTGAGTGTTTATTCTAAGTCTTTCAACTAAAGACTTAAAAAAACCTTTTTTCCTTGAATAGTTGATGTTTCATGAATTATTTTCCTTAGATCGCAATCATGCATTGAAGAGAATTGAAGGATCATGTATTTAGAAAATAGCCTGAAGAAAACCAGGGATCTATTAGAGTAAGGCAGGAAAAGAGAAAAGACACAGAGGAGATAAAAAAGAAAAACTGTAATAAAATATGATATTCTAACAAGCAGTGAGTTTACCCAAGGTCAGAGCTATCAGTTTCAAACAGATGAAAATGTAAAGAAAGGTACAATTTAGATAAAAGCATTTAGAACAGCAAAAACAAACAATCAGGAATGTAATGAAAAGGATTGTGTACTAGACATTAAAATGCAGGTAAAGAAAACTGGAAGGAAGCAAAAAGAAACTTGAAAATTCTAAACAGAAGCAAGCCTAATGAAAAACTGAAATGCAGCTCTACCAAAGAACTGTACCTGAGGACAGTTTGGAAAGCATGTAGTTGAAAATGAGAGAAAAGTGCACATCTCTGAAATTGGTGCAGGATACAGTTAAGACCATATCTAGCTCCCCATAATTAATCATGGAATAGCTGAGATGGACAGGGGCCTCTAGAGGTGGTGCCGTCCAAAACTCAAAGCAGGGTCTGCTAGAGCTGGTTACTCAGGGTCTTGTGAGGTGTCGAATATATCCAATGATATTTCCACAGCCTCTCTGGGTAGCTTGATACAATGCTTCACACTCTCACAATAACAACAACAACAACAAATTCCCCCACATTTTCAAGTGGAATTTCATATATTTCAATTTTTGCCCATTGCCTCTGGTCCTTTCAGTAGGCAGCACTGATAAGAGGTTGCCTCTGTCTTCTTCACTGCCCTTTCCCACCAGCTATTTACAGGCATCGATAAGATCCCTTCTCTGGTCTAAACACTCCCAGCTATTTCACACTCTTTTCATGTGGCATGTTATTCCTTCTCTGCCCAAGGCTGCTATAAACAAAACACCAAATGACTAATCTGGTCATTCAGTTTTGTCGAAGATTTTTATCATTCAGCTGGAGTAGGCTCAGACAAAGTTTGCTTGTCTTTATGGGGGATGATAGAAGGGAACCTGCAATGCTGTATCTATAGTAAAAGAAAGTGCTTAAATAAGAATATCTTATTTGCATTTATAGCCCAGCTTCTATCTACTACTTTCAAACTATCTACCCACATCTCTTTTTTAATTGCAAATCTCAGTTAGTAACCCATAAATCATATATTGTTGACTTAAATTTTACCATAATGAAATGTACTTACTGTCAAAGCTATGGATGTAATTTATTTATTTTACATAAACTGGAAAGGTTGTCATTTTATAGTAGAAAATCCATATAATGCTTAAAATCATAATTTGTTCTTTAGGATATTCATGTCTTTACTTCAACAGATACACTAAAGACACTGCTTCACAAACGAGTGCTACTGTACAAGAGAATGATTTGTACAATTATTTTTTCACTGCTGGACCTCACATTTGGTAATCCAGGCTAAAATTTCAAAGTGTGTTATCATGAACTAGGGCTGGACGTGTCACTTCATAAAGTCAAATTTGTGTGTGTCTCCTTAAAAGGACTGAGGCCTAAGTCAGTCCTGAACCTCTAAAACCTCATGACTCGCAATTTTCTGATCATGAGCAACAATTTTAATTTGAAGCATTCTGCTTAACTCTGGCTATTTGAGCACAGAATTTGGTTTTCAAGAGTGCGAGTTTCGAAAGAAAAAAATATTGCTGTCTACCTTATCTTTGGATTCAGGAGACACAGGAGTTAAGAACTGTAGTAACTACAATCAGAACAGATTAGTTCTAAGAAATCAATCACAGTTACCAATTGCAGCTGTTAATCAGAAGGTTGCATGACAAGAGTGAAGGTTTTTTGATTCTTCACCATTACATTATGGTGAAAGAATATCTGGCTCGGGAACCAAGAAAAGATTTTTAACAAATGGAAATGAGTGCTTGACTGCACCAAGAGAAAGTCTCTACCCTTTTTCATCATTATACAATATGTTTACTAATCCAGAAGCAGATAAGGTCTTTTGTATCACATTGTGTAACATTCCAGTGAAATAATATTGGAGTTCCGTGCAAGATTGTTTTAAGGGGAAGACAAAGAATGCATGTCCTTGTATTTAGTGAGAATTTTTTTATCCACATATGATCTTTCTCAGGTGGTATAAAAATTGCTGCTCTACTCAGTTTGATTAGAGATGCTGTTGTTTAACTCATTAGAAATGAATGCTTCATATCTCAAATTTAGGTGCAGACCATTAAAGATAAGAAGCATCTGCTACTTTTTTGACTTCTTGCTCTGTCATAAGGCCAAGCATAACTTGGAATGGTAGAAATGCCACTGTGCAGAGATAGCTCCATCAGGAAAGATATTTTTTACCTTGGTCAACAATTTTTTTCTGCTGAAAGATATTCAGAATGAGAAGAAGAAACTGTTTAGGTTTTGTTCAAGGCATGACAACATGAAATGGGGGGGGAAATCTAAAAGAAATCTACTTTAGAAGAAGAAAACTTTATGTATATGAGTAAAATTGTCAGTCATTCATTTATTATATCTGCCAAAAAGCATAGTGTATTTGGCTGCTCCAACTATTTATATTGGGTCAGTTGCCTAGTTGTTTTTTCAAGGAGAACCAGAAAAAACAAAGTGGTTTTATGCATAAATCTGAGACTAGAAACAGGAAGAATTACTAACTAAAATGCTTTTAAAAGCTGTCAGTGAAAAAGTTGGAAGCTTATTTTATCAGTCTAGGCAAAATAAGATGTTCTCTGAATATTTCTTAATGAAAGAAAAGGGACAGCTCTGGAGAAGATAAGTGGTAGACAAATTAATCTGTATTGTGCTTCACTGCTAACCTCCTCCCCTGTCTTGTTGAAGAGTACTGTAAACTAACATATACAAATGTCTCTAAATAGAAAGGTAAGAGCTTGAAAGTGCTACCATTTTTTTCTGCTATGTTGTTTCTACTTTATCAAGTAATCTTATCCAGAATTTAGATCAGAGAGAAAATATACCATAGATTTGTGGCAGGGATAAAAGACCACAATGGCTTTTTTACTAGGTGTTAAATGTTTTCCATATTTGGGAGATTTTAGGGCTAACAAGATTTGGATGTGAAACTGATACTGAGCGGTCTTGTGAACTCAGAGTGGACCAAACCTTGACTTTATCCCTCACTCTTGGGCTCCACAGGAAGTTTTGAAGCTTACATTCAGATGTACAGAAATAGCTGATGGACGTTTGTCCCAGCTGGACTAAATAAGAATGCAAAATCTTGGTGTACCAGCTTCTGCTGAAACTCAGGACAGTAACAGAACTATTACTGCTTAGATAATTCAAGAATATTTATATTTGATGATTTAGACAAGTACTCAGATGCCTAAATTATAATCCCAAACCTTTTGCTTACATGGTGAGGAAAATACATGAAAGAGCAGCTACCGGCACCTAGGTGCTATGCTGAAACCCACTTTCCTAGAGCCAACCATTTTCTTATTGGTGTATTTTATAGGAGGGGGGATTTTTAATTAGATCCCAAAGTAACTAGCATGAAATCCACCTTCTATGACAAATAATTGGGAGAGTTTGTACCCAGAATAGTTTTAGGGTGGCCAACATAAGGAGGACTCGCTACACAGGTGAAAGGCCTGAACATTTAGTTCATCCTGTTTGGTTAGAGGCAATGGATAAGTTTGGTACACTCACTGACTGTGAACAAAATATAGCGCATGTCACACAAACAGATTTCTGGTTTCAGTAATTTGTTTGTCAGTTGTTGACCTAAGTAAAACTAAAGAGAATTCAAATACTATGTTTTTATATTTTAATTGTCCTTTGTTTTTATTAAACGAAAAACATTTAGAAAATGGAGGAGTAATTCATAAATATTTTCAGAAGTGATCTGCACAGGCTCTGGGATTCCCAAGAATTCACAGGAAAATTGTGACTTTCCCAGAAGTGATATCAATTAGGAAAACAGAGCAATTGTTGAAAGAATGTGAAGGTTATCATGCAAAGCATGTTTATATGGTTTAAGTGAGGGGAAATGATGACAACTCCCAGAGTTGTGGGGGAACTTCCTCTTCAGAATATCCTGACTTTCATTTCCCTTGCTTAAAGCCGCATTAGTCCTGATCATTGTCAGAAGAATCAGGAATATTGTCAATGCATAAAGATAAACCCAAAATAAATACCACACAAGATGAACATATGTGTGGTTATATAATACAATTCTACTAAATAAAATACCATTTACTTTTTTGTCTCTACATTTGTCACCTCATTTTTAAAATAATATTTTTTTCACTATGATATTTTCAAATATTTTAATTTTATTTTCCTTGTTTCTTTTTCTTTCTGATTAAATGTATATGATTCCTAAAGTCCTGACATTTTGCTTTGAAGTGCCAGTTCATAATCATTACTAGTTTCTACACCAGTTTATCTGAGAAAATTCATAAGTCACATCTTCTAAGACAGAGAAAGTTCACATTAGTTGAAACCAGCTCAGGAATTGGTCCTAGTAGCTACACCAGCTCATCATTATTCCCTGTTGCCTTCAAAGTAACTTCCAGTTTTACATTATTAAATTGCTTTGATTGGCTTTATCTGAGCTGTTCCTTCTAGGCCTGGATGGTATTTCACCACCTTCCTGAGCTGGCAGGCACACAACAGCACGAGCACTTAAAGAATATTTTCTTTTGTACTAATATAAATAAATAAAGTATGTTCTTCAAAGTCTGCGATGTTACTGGATCAGCATATCCTTTAATACCAAGAAAACATGTTGGCAGGATGATTATTTGTAACTTTCCCTCTGTGTTATTGCTGGTCTACAGTAGACCCAATTGTACAACACGCAACACTCAAAACCCTGCTTAGAAATAAATTCCAGAAGTCCAGATAGATCAGAGATGTAGATATCTGAGAGCACAGAAAACAAATTCTGTTTACCCAGATATAGATAAATACTTCAATGTAAATTTCAAAATGTTTCTGTGTTTTAATGATACTGGCTTGTCAAGGTCACTAAAGAACCCCTGGCCCTTTCATTCTAGCACTCATTTCTACCATTACCCATACAGAAAAGATCTTTCAGTTTTCTCAAAACTGTACTTGTGCCAATGAAAGTCAGAGGAATAGCTTAATTCTTCTTCTACCTATTTGTAAAAGAGGAGAGGAACAACAACTCTTTTGTTCCTGTACTTAATAAAATGGTAAATACATTTGTTGTTTTAAATGGAGTTGTATAAACCTTGCTGAACTGAAGGCACCCGTGTCCCACCTAAACCTGCTCTCAGCTTTTTTGGCTTCATCATAAATTAGCAAAGGTCTTAAGCATTAGATCCAGGAATCGTGAAAACTTGAACTTTCACATAAATGCTGTTTCCAGCTGGCTTTTTTTTTTTTTTTTTTGGTCAGTAAAAGCTCAGAAGTGCAAAATCAAAAAGCTAGATAGTCATAAACCCAATAAAATGCTCCAAACTTATTATCATTTGAGAACAAATTACCAGGTATTTTTTGAAATGTACAATTTGCAAAACAGCAATATTAATATATTCTCACATATTTTTGCTGAATAATGTGGGTTTAATCTTTCAGAAAATGCTGCTGCAGTATTTATTTCTTTGTTATAGATGTGAGGTGATGGGACCTGATGTCTTCCCCTGAAAACAAATCTTTACAAATATTCAAGTCCATAAATCTGTAGGAGAAACAAAATACAGAAAATTCTTGTTAATGCAGTACATTTTCTGGTAATTTTATGGTCTAATTTTCAGTGGTTCCCTACAGAATGAATGCAGTTCAGAAGGCAATTCTATAAAGTACTTTGTGGATAACTATTATCGGCTAATTATTAGAAATTGCACGTTGTTGTTAATTGCATAAATAAATTGTTTTATCTGAAAGCCATTAAAAAAATGTTGGGTCTTTGAAGCATATATGGTTTTGATGTTCCTGTATAAAACATTTAACTGTTTAGCTCTAAAATAATGGCGTGGTACTTTAAACCATTTTTTTTACTCTAATGCATTGAAAAGGGGGAAAAAACCTCTGATTTTCAAAGAGCTTTTTCTGTGAAGTGTAGCCTGATGAACCTTACACATAGAGGTAATAGAAATGCTGATGTTTTTGGAAAATACTGAAGCCATTTCCCTCTGTCTTTTTGAAATAATGAAAAAAATAAAGTTATACAGAGGTATTTTCATTGACTTATTGAAATTTAGAGTAGCAGACATATAGAAGATTGAAGAGACGTGATGATATTTATTTTGAATATTCAAATTTAAAAATTTATTATACTTTTTTTGTGAAGATTTTTTTGTGGGGCCAGACTTAACAAACTAGAACCTCTACCTGTTCTTATTTTAAATTAGTCAAGGTATGTAAAGGTATTTTTCCTAGCTAGGCATGTTGATTATGCTAATTTTTTATGTCTGTCTGGGTAAAATCAAGAGCTGTAGAAGTTGCTCTCTCTAAATTCCATCAGCTTTGAAAACTCAAGAACAAACTGAGGTGTTAGGGCTGACTAGGTAAACTTTCTCCATGAAGTGTCATCTGAGTCAGAATTCTATATTGAACCAAGCAGGTTCTATTTCTGTTTTGAAGTAGTCAGTGCCAGCGGTGCAGGAAGAAAATATGCTTTGCCTAGGAAAAGGGCATTGCCATGGATAATGTCTTAGCATTTGTACAGTTATTGGGATTATGCTTAGTACTGTAAGCAGTGAGCTTGTCCAAAGAGTAATCTTCAGCAAGATATGAATGTTATTACACATGATGGATATTGCTACAATGGTTATTTTGCACATAAGAAAATGGGTCAAATCTCACTTGCTTATAAACAGGAAGACTAGGAATCCAGGACAAGTGGAGAATAGGAATACAGGACAAGTAGATACATGGGGCTGAATGTTTCTTCTTGTAGCTGTCCTTATGCATATTAATGCTGCAGCCAATGGCACTTCTAATTTGAAATTCATCTCATCCTAAAATATATGTTATCATCTATCCTTCCTATGATCCCCGTAGGCAAACTCAGGAAGGCTGTACAGTGAAGAGGATTGAGCACTGGCTGAGTAGCAGATCCTTGGGGGGTGTAATCAGTGGCACACAGCCTGGTTGGAGGTCTGTCACTGTATCTGAAGGGAAGGTGTCAAGAGGATGGATCCAGGTTCTTCTGTGTGGTGCCAGCAATAGGACAAGAAGCAAAGGACAGAAACTGATGCACAGCCAGTTCCACCTGCATATGAGGAAGAATTTTACTGTGTGGGTGACTGAGTTCTGAAACAGATCACCCAGCAAGGTTGTGGATTCTCCCTCACTGGAGATATTCCTGAACTGTCTGCATGCAATCCTGTAAAACATGCTCTGGGATGACCCTGCTTACCCATTCTAGGATTCTGTGATTCTATGATTCTGTGAACTACAGTTTGTGGGCCATACCTACTTGAGGGAGGCAACTGATAAGCTGCAGGAAAGGGCTGCTTTCCAGACTTCTTCAGAAAAGGATCTGGAGGTCCTGGTGGACAGCTTGAATGTGAGTCAGTTGTGTGCAGCTGCTGCAAAGGAAGTTAACTACATAGCGGACTGTACCAGCAAGAGAGCAACCTGCAGGTTGAGGCAAGTCATCCTTCTCACTTCAGCATTCATGTCCAGTTTGTGACTGGCTTCACATTGTCATGTGCGTGCTCAGGGAAGTGGAGGATATGTCCTATGACAAGAATTGGGAGAAATTAGATTATTCAGCATTAGTAAGAGGAGCAGAGGGACGATCATTTTGCTGTCCACAGCTGCTTAATTGGACGGCCAAGAGAAGACAGAGATAAAACCTTCTAGGAGGCGTACACTGACAGAACAAGACAAAATGTTGACATACTGAAACTAGAGAAATTCTGGACAGAGATCAGAAAAACTTCTTTCATCATGAGGATGATCAAATGCTGGTCCAACAGAGGTTGTGGAATCTTCATCCTTGACAATACTCAAAACTTATTTGGACAATGTCCTTCACAACGTGATCTAATTTGAGATAGATTTGGAATAGAGATTTCCACATGTTCCTTACAACAATAAGTTTTCAATTCTATGCTAGAAAGCTGAATCTAGTTTTAACATTTATTTCTACACTATAAAAAATGGGTGGGCTCTTTTAGAGAAATTTAGTTGGCGTTTAGTAGTAATCAGCCAGTAATATTACCTTTGCTGGATTTTAGAGGTATAGAATTTTTTCCTGGCAGGTCACTTGATGAGGACAGGGAAGAAGAAAAAATATTTAAAAATAAAATAGCATGACTAAAAGCAGTAGTATTCAGAAAGTATCACTGAACTGAAATTAGTTGGTGGTGACTGCTGATACTTTCTCGCAAGTTGCCTCCTGGTGTCCTCTGTGCTGATTCTTATGTAAGTCACATTGAATCCATTAAAAATTATGAGTATTTGTAGAACATAACATAAAAAGTCATATTACAATTGATGTAATCTACTTCTATCTGGAAATTTTCATAAACTATTACAGTATAATGGTGCCTGCTAGCACTGCTATAATTAATTTAAGATAGCATTTCCACTAAACCCCCTTATTTTCCAGAGCTTATGCATCTGATAAAAATTCCTCCCAGGCTGAAACTAGGTACACAGGGTCTTGACTGTGAAATTAATTATTCACAAAACATTAAGAGAAGAAAATATGATCATTTCTTATGACACTTTAAAATCGGCGTTGTTTTACTAAAATAAATGCAGCAAGTGGAAGCTGGAAGTGACAAATGGCTGCTAGCTTTAGCAGGAAGAGGTAAAAAAGTGTCAACAGTCATACTCAGAGTTGCACAAGGAGATTAAAACATCTGTGGATCACACCTCCTTTTCTCTACCTATCCAACGTCAACAAAATTTCACATTTTAAACCCTTGCTTTGATTTACTGTATCTTTCTTTTTATGTTAATAAAAATGTGCCTATGGATTTTTCTTTAGCATACAATAAGAGTTGAAGAGAAATTTTGTCAATGTTTCAGAACCAATTTTCTTTTCTTGATCTTTATTTTCTTTCTTGAAAGTCCTAATGCCAAATAATTAAGAATCGAGTAGTCATTTTACAGGAGAAATGAAATTTATAGTCCTGTTAGGAAAAATAAACCTCATTGATAATTCTGTTATAGTAATTGAAGATAGTAATGTTTTATTGGAGAAACACCAAATATTGACAAGGAGACCGTAATTTTGTGAAAAATCTCTTCATATGGTACCTATCAGCTGAATGTAACACCCTTCCAACACCCTTCAGCCTCTTCCACTTAGTAAATGAGCCTTTGTTACTTTCACATTCATGAGGACTCTCAGACCTGAAGTTTTAACTCTCTGATGTGGAGTTTGTCTCTCCACATCAAGTCCACTACCTTTGGCATTGATGCCCCCCACAGTTATTCTCTGTTATGGATGACAAGAAGAAACCCTGGAGAGAAATTTTTGGCCCGGCTTCCGCATGAGGCATCATGGGATGTTCACAGATAAGCCCGAGTGACAACAGGTTAACATGGAAAAGAGCAAAGGCTGTTGCTGAAAAGATGATAAGACTTCTTTTAAGAAAGCTGGGTTTGAAGATTTGTTGCTCAGTGAGACAGGAGACAATGAACTTGCGATAGAACAAAGGGCAATTTGGTCATAGTGACTTAGGGCAATCAAGGGACTTGGAACACCTGGAATCTAGTGAATTAAAACTCCACAAAAGCACATGACAATCAGAAATTTAACAGTGTAATATTTGCAATAATACAAAATACATGATTCATAGAATGTCAGTTGGTTTTGTAACTGTTTAGAAATTGTTTCAGTTGAGTTCTGTTTTAGGGAATGAATGGTATTTGGATCTTGATAGATATTTGAACTTCCCTAGGAATCAGTAGGATGCAGTTTTGGGGCTTTTGATTTGTTGTAAAAAGCTTTCATAAGAAACTTCCCCAGTTCGTTCTTGCCAGTATTCCTACTATACATTTTAAACAAACTACGCAGAACTTTTGTCTGCCTGTCTTTTCTAAATTCACCACCATATTCATGTTCATATTCATTCTGAGAGAGCCGTGTGTTGATTCAGTAATCACTGTGATGCCTGGTCAAATCAGTTGAGATTCAAGTAATAGAATCAAAGGAGTTTTAAATACAAAATTATTTTGTACATTAATATGAAATTTTGTAAGACTATTATGACTGCACACTAAGGGTTCTTTCCTAAATATTTCAATATTTATATACATAAAAGTTTGATGAAATTTCAAAACAGTTTTATAAGGAAATGAGAGAAGGTTCAAGCCTGAATTTCATTTCAATGACAGGTTGCATTGCTTTCAGGTGTTCTCTTCTTTGTCACCTATATTTCAGGATTTGAATACAGTAGCAATAACTTCTAAGAAAGGATTCATCACTGAAAGGTTCTTGAATATCAGTAAGAAAACTCATCAACTTCCAGATGATGTTGAAGAGTGATATGATATATATTAGTACAATTTTGTTCAAATTAATAATATTTGCTCCAGGGGCCATTTTTAAAAAAAAATCCCCCTTCAATCTAGATTCAAAGACCATTAGCTTCAAAACCATACTTCATGTTGTTGGGCAAACTAATTTTGAGAACATGAACCATAATTCACTTAAGTATCTGCCAATAATCATTATACATTCTGACTGATTAGGGTCTAGGAAGCCATGTTTGAACTTGCTAATCAGACACTAACAAGTAAATTGTATTTTCTTTGTGAGCATGATTGCTAAATTCAAATCTTAGGAAAAAAAACTCATATATGGATAGTTGAACATTTAAATACAATTCACTAATCAGAACTTTCATTTGAACTACAGAATTTATATACCCTAATGTTACAACTGGGTTATTTTGTAAATCTGTTCTTGCTCCTGGAGATGTAACATTAAGGTTGAATTCTTTTTGTATAAATCTTAATGGCTGCACATGCAAGACGATTCCAGGTTTTACTCACCCTTTTGAATATATTGTGTAAATATGACATCTTATGTCTTCTTTAAAATGTCCTTGGTTCATGACTTAAATGACCTTGATTTATTAAATTCGTCATAGTGTTTACTCTAAACATAATTTTTGTGGTTATGATTGACCAGAAGATTTCTCCAGTCTCAGGATAAATCTGAAAACAAGATATGCATTTGCAACAATTTTAGCATAGTATTTTGCACAATATTTGAAAGTTCATAAAAAGAGTTCAGGCTATCTCTTTTGAGAGGACAGAATGGGTCGGTACTTAGCATTCTGGTTTGAATTTTACCTATAGAAAAATCATAAAGTATTGTCAAGGCAGAATTAATCTGTTTGAGTTTCTTCCTTCATTTCATCAGGAAAAGGCTGACTATGTTGAATGTCTTTAATTCTAACTCTAGATTACAGCTAGTTGTCCATGGGCAAAATTAAGTAATTTCCATATTTTGAGTCCCAGCAAGTATCAGACATGTTTTGCAGCCTGCAAAACCATGGGTCTTCAACTGATTTCACTGGAAAAACAGAGTTGAAAGTAATACATCATTCTACCATCTCCCTTTACTTCAAGGAGCAGCAAACAACACTCACATCTAAATAGAAGCACAGAATGAGGTGGATTGCTACTACTTGGATTTATACTAGAATATAATCCCTATTTCCTTTTCAACACACATGGGGTCATAAAAACAAAGAGGCTGGAAAAGACCCCAGGAGGTCACCTGCCCCATTTCTCATCCCTGGGGCAGAATCAACAATACATAAACCCTTCCTGACAGTATTTGTCCCACTTGCTTTTAAAAACAATGCAGTGACAGAAAAAAAACCACTATCTTCCTAGGAATCCCACCCAGGTGTTTCATTATCTTACCATTGTGAGGTTTTCCTAATGCTTAGCTTAAGTCTCTCTTGTTGCAGTTTAGTCATACATACAAGTGGTCTTACTGGCAGTGAAAATAGAGAACAGTTTATTGCAGTCCTCATTGTGGCAGGCTGTGGCATATTTGAAGTGGAGCACATCTGCAATCAGTATCCTCTTCTTAATTCCCAATCATCATGGGAGAAAGAACATAGCAGCAACATGAAGAAGTAGCTAAGGGCCACTCCATTTTGTGGTGGCACAATTTTATGCTACTTATAAGTGACCGTGAAACCACAACTGAGAAAATCACAGATATTCAAATTTGTCCAAGTGGAATACACATTACAGTCAAGAGAAAGAGAGAAACTGGATCTGCAGTAAGTGAAAACAGATGTCTGACTACAGAACATGTCCTAAAAGAGCTGTACTTTTCCAGGTGAGTACCTAATACTGCATGAAGCCTCAGTTCTGCTCAAGAGATATCAAGAAGTAGCCTGAGAATGTCTCCAATTTTTCTGAATAGTCTCAGTAGGTGATGAGTATATTAATGCCTTATCTTTTTATTTAATGTATCACTGTTTAACAACCAGAACAAAATTACTATTTACATCTCACTTACATGCTTTTGATTCAACTTCTTTATTACAGTTTATTCTGGCAGAAAGAGTTTTAAAAAGTTATAATTAAGCTTCCATGATAGCTCACCCAGGAGACTTTGAAATATTCTTTCACAAGACTTTTCCTCCAATAAATCTTGGTCACATATCAGTTGATGGAAAGTGAGCCACTGTGGGATGGGCAGGAGGGGCACTTCAGGAAAACTGATTTAAAATGACAGTATAGCTATGCAGATGATGATTTAAAGTTTTTCTAAATTAATCCACTTTATCAGGAACTTCACTAAATCCCTAGAACATTATTGGCAGGGCATGACCACTGACATCTCTCCTTCTGTGTTGCTCTTGTGTAATTGCCTTGTTTCACTGCTTCAGCTTTGGTTGGAAGGCGTTAAAAAATTTAGTAAGTACTGCTACATAATCTTTACTTGGTATCTACTTGCTTTCAAGAGTACAGTGATCTCCTATTTCCTGCCTGGAACTTTTTAATTTTGCACCTGGCTTGTGAAACAGATTCCTAGGCAGCCTTAATTATTTAACAAAAACACTGACTTGGCATTCTGCAACATCAGGGTCTTTTGTTAAATAAAATGTAACTGAGTAAACATGAGACTCTCATCCCTAGTCTTCCTCAGTTCCTTTATGAAAGATGAGAATAAATGTGTATTGACCTTTCCTGCTTCCAGCACAAACACTGAACAGTTTGTTTATAAATTTTCTCCTTTGTAATGAGAGAATATTTTCAATACATGGCCTGATAAGTCAATAAACCGAGGCTTCCTTTCAATTTATGTGCAAACAACAACATTGCCTCCAAAACATTGGAGGCCATATGGATATTCCACTATGCACAAAGTTTATGGCAAGTCCTTTTGTTTTGGAAGCTGGGTCCACTTCTGTAGACATGTTTCCATTTAATAATTAGAATATCACTTCCTTTCAGCTTGTATTAAATATTTCACAACTCATATGGAACTTGAAAATTATATTTAAATTGGAACAAGTCAAAATGGAAAATATTAGCTAAAAAATCAGGGAGAAATGTTCCGTTTTAATCAGAAAAGAAAAAAATCACATTTCTGTAATTCAAATTAATTCTAAAATATTATAGGTAGGCCTGGTACTATTGCTGATTACTAGGGAGTATTTTGTGCTTTCAGTACCAAAGGTCTTTGTCCATAGTTATGTGTTTTCTTAAGCTGGAACTTTTTTCTAGAACTGATAAAGAAAATGACTATAGGATTGTGTAAATAAAGCTAGAGCATTAAAGGCTATTTTGTTTCCTGTGTCTGAGAATAGGTCTGGGCAGCAGAAATGAGGACAGAGCTTGCCTCTCCTGTGCCCTCAACTGTCCAGCTGCTTGACCTGAACAAGCACTAGGATGGAAAAGAAAAGGTAGATCAAGGATGGACCCACCTGGAGGGGAACTGTCAGGGAAGATGTTATACTGACTTACTGACTAGAAGGAGGTAGAGATCATGACTGAGAGCAGAGTAAGGATGGGACAAACAGTATCTTTCCTGTCTCCTCATTTGTTTTTTTAACGGAAGGCTGTTGGGACAGGGAAAGAAAAGGGAGGTATGAATACAGTTATGATTTTGGTTTTTAGTGCAGTCCCACATGGCACAACACTGATCCTTTGCAGAGTTGTCACGGTAATGTAAAAAATTAAATGTAAACAATATATCTATAACATATATATAAAATAAGGGATCCCAGGGGCAAGTAATTAATTCAAGCCACTTATTTGCTTACTGGCAAATTGCAGGAGTATTTTGTCCTCATTTTCTTCCCACTGCAATTCCAGCTCTATCCTCTGTAATGATCTCCCTGCTGTTTTGGCTCTCACTGCTCTTAACCGCATACAAAGGTTGTCTTTCTTTCTCCTGTCAGTACTATCCCAATGTACAGCAACTGGTTTCAGGAGGAATAAACTACTGACTTTTGCTTTTACATGTATTTAAGACATACAAGATAGCACTACATCCCCCTCATCATCTAGCCTAGAGTATTCTCAAGCTGCAGTATTTTTGATGCTGAAAATATGGAGTTAAATGGAGAACAAAACCTTGATTTTTGAACCCTGACATTACTTTCTTAATCATTAATCACCAAAAATCAAATAGAGAAATGTTCATTTTAGGAAAACCAAGCTACAGGCCTTGGACAGGTAAATTGTCAATGATTCCTTTCTATAAGCACGTGTGTCTATGTAAAGATAGGTGAGGAAATGTTCTCAATGATACCTGTTCCATAGAATAGCGAAATTTGTGGCTTAACAGAGATTTGCTGAAGGAATGTTAAGTTTTCTGACTTGTGGAAAACATTGTGGTCATGTCTTGCCAAACACATTGATAAAAACCAGCTCTTGCGTTTCTTTATTTCAGGACAAGACTCTTTAGGGATTGCTGGATTGAGAAATGACATGTTTCAGCTCTTGCAGTTGTTGAAGAAGGATTGAACAGGAGAATTAAAAATAATATTTAAGTGCCTAAAGAGAGGTTGGCAAACAGGATGTGATCTTTTATATAAAGTCTTCTTTAGCAGGGGATGAAGAGGTTTGTTTGCCAATGCAATAAACTAGTAAATGAACAGGACTCTGTTCCTGTCAAATGAAGCTGGAAGATTGGTCAGTTCAAGTGGAGATACTTAGATTTTTATCCCAATATTCAAATTGTGTTTTGCTAAACCATCACACATAAAATGTGCAATGTGCAAAGTCAATACATTTTCCTGAAGTAGAGGAAGGGTTATATTTTAACTTGATTTCAAATTAAATGCTAAGATGACTGTTCATGTTTTTATTAATGCTTTTAATATAGTAAGTTTATTAATCAATATGCTAGATGATAAAGAAGAAAAATAAAATTATGAACACATTTTCATGACTTCTGGCAACTTTCCAGTAATTCATTACAGGTGGAATTATCAAAATACTGCAGTCTTGGGCTAATGCTCCTGTTGTCACCAGTGTTTGTCAGCTGGAGAGGGCATCTCTGACTGCCCTTGTTTTTGCAGATGGGATGATGCAGGCCCATCATTTTTCATCCTTTGTCACATGCCCATTTTAAGACTAGCCACAGACTCAAAGTGTCAGTCATGAATACTCGAATATACAACTATTTGTAATAAAGGATACAATCGTGTCTAATTTACATAGCCTAATTGTGTTTGAATGCCCTTACAACAGCATTTAGCAACCATTAAAATAAAAAAAAAAACCCTAAAAATACCTTTCCAGGACAATATTCAAGTTAGTTAAATTTTTAGACAAGCTTTGTACTATAGGATTCAGAGCTGGATAAGACACGTGGGTGGTGCAGGGCTATAGTCTATCCCATTGATCCACTCTTTTGACAGGTGGTAGATGTCCAGGTTAAGCTATTGCCTAATTGCTATTGACACACTGTGGATAGGGAATGAGCAGATGCAGCTCTCCAGGCAGAAGGACCCATGGGCTGGAACAGAGACACCCTCTCAAAAGATCTTACAGATGACAATGCTTCAGTTGCAATTTGCATTATTCTGTTTATTATTTATTTTGTTGATAAGGCTAAATCCTGGGAAGAGTTGGAATGTGCTGTTCTGCACAGTATGCACACAACCTTTTCTGGGTGTAATGAATACTCATTGTTAGAAAAACTGGGTAAAATTATGTCTCCTCCAAACAGAGGTGTCTTTTTTTTGCAGGCACACTTTTGGAACTAACTGAGGCATATGCAGGGGACAGAAGTATGGTGCTGTTGTTGCTTCTCTCTCTCTCTCTCTCTCTTTTTTTTTATTCCTTTCTTTCTTTTTGTATTTTGTTTTTGTTTTCTTGAAATAAATAAATAATGAGGATATTTGAGATTTTTTTAAAAGTTATAAATTTAAAACAACCTCTCTCCATAATGAATTGTTAGTTACTTATTGATTTTTTTAGCTACGCAGTCTGTAAACATTTCAAATTGAACGTGTCTTGCCATGCTGGTCCCCTGCTTGAAGGTAATGTTGCCAAAACCCCCTCCAAAGCCACACACAGGGGCCATTGCTGGGGTGTTTTTGTGTGTGAGAAGGCTGCCACCAGCTCTCCTCCATGACACCCAGTGGTGCTGCGCATATGGAAGCAGGAAGGGAGCAAGGGAGCTCCAAAACTGTTTTCCCTTGCTCTTCTTCACTGCATTAGCTTATCATTTTTTGTCATTTTTGCCCTTTCCATCTTGCCTGTACCCAAGAGGTCAGCATGTGAAAAGCACTATATAGTGTAAACATCGCTGTGAAATAGCTAATTTGCCACAGTGGCAGGGGGTCTCATTGCTACTCCTCTACCTCCTTTTTCTTTCAAACATTTGACAGCACTTCCTCCTCCTGCCACCTCCTGACCTGAATCAGGGACACAACGTGTGATCATTTGTTCATCAATTATGTAACATCAGCAGGACAGGAGGTTTTCTGGGCTCTGGATCCCCCCGCCCTTTTCCCCAAACCTTTTCTTTCTTCTAAAACTTTACCATAACATAAGGAAAAAATAACATTGACACAAATCAAGTCGTGCCCGAAGACGGTGTGGACATACTGAAAGGGGGCAGTGGGAATGAGAGAGAGTGAACAGAAGGGTATAGATGTTTGTGGTTTTAACCTTTTTTTCGGTGTGTGAGTGCTGATTCCCATGTACTGTCTGCACTGAGTCAGTGCAAATTCTCCGTGCCAGTTCTTAGCCCTCTAGTGCCTGAGTTTTGTCACATCCACAGTTTTCTTTCTTTCTCCTGTAGCTTTTATGTGACCCCCGAGCTCATAATATTCCACACGCTGAGTGTCAGCTGAGTCCAAACAAAGAGACCTTTCTACTCTGGCAGAAATTCGTTAAAGTCTCCGGCATCAGAATTTACGGCAGCTTTCTTTTGAAATGCTTGACATTTCCTCACAATTTCTTAGATATACTTGGTGGGTAAAGTGCGTCATCTTTGTTTGAATTTATCACACATAATAAGCCATTTTCTCCCAGTTTAATGTCATCCCCTCGGTAACCAGGAGGTCGGAGGCAACAACGCAAAAACAGCAAATTTGTCAATGGAATGTGTAAAGCTTAGTATAAATTTATCTTGTCCTAATCCCTTGGCCCCTTTTCATACCATGATTTTTCATATGCATATGAGAATTTTCAGAGTATTGGTTTCTCACACATTTCACTGCCTGTGGACAGAGCTGAAATACAGGCTGAGCTGTCAACTTCCATCAAGGCAAATTAAAAAAAAAAAAAAAAGGTTCCATACAGTAAACTGTGTTTCACCCTCCCAACCTCCATGCTCTTTGAAGCTGAACACTGTTCCCTCTATATTTTTCTACTTGCACAGAACTCGGCAGATTCACTGCAGAAATAAAATTAAATAAATGCAACTAATTGATAACTTTTCCCCTTCGTGAACTGAATTGAGTTTCACTGAGGCCCAGAAGTCCTGTTTTCTAGAATCTTATTTAAATAGAAAGAAAGGAAGAAAGAAAGAAAGAAAGAAAGAATGAGAGAGAGAAAAGGATCTCAGTTTATACTTCAGGTTATCCACGCAAAGACTTCAGATGGCAGTAAAACTCACAGAACAATTCTCTTTTCCTGGGTGCTCTATGCCTGCACCTAGCCATTGCTGTGACATTTCAAAATGAAGATCCGCTGTTGCAGAGGTTACCTAACTGTTTATTCTTAAAATAACTTTGAAACTGCAGGCCTGCTTCTTCTTAGAAATTGGGAAAAGGTCAGTACATTTATTAAAGGGATAAATAGCTGATGTTAACTCTTAAAACAAGGTATCCCTGAAGACATTTACTGTAACCAGGAGTTACACTGAATTTTATTAGACCAATTTTGTGTGTTAAAGGAATCCTGTGATACTCCTGTAGTCCCAGATTTAGTGATTTTTTTAAAGAGAATTCCACATAAGCAGGAATGAACAGAAACAATTCCATAAATATTTCTCTAAATTATTAACTTGGAAAAAAATTACTCACAAATTTGATCAAAATGGAAAAAAAATCAAACATAATGATTTATTTATTATTAATTTATGTAGGTGTGTTGCTCATGAAAAGCTGATGGTGAAACAAACCAAAACCCAATAGTAAAGCTATCTATTCCAAGTTAATTAAATAAAAATTTTCAATCTAGCTGAAGACTTCACCAGGGCAAGTTCTTAAATGTGAATTTATCAATTTGGAGTCCAAAAGAACTAGCAAAGAAGAAACATATGCCTCACGCATCTACATTAGATATGTTAATAATTTTATGTTAAAATCTGAATGCGTTGCACCAAACATATTCAGGTGTGGCGAGGTGGGACATTTTTCAGTTTTAGATTTTGTGTGGACAGCATCCTGTTAAATGGATGACAAGTGACAATGCCAAGTAATTTTACAGTCTCAACCACAATGTTATTCATGGACATCCTCTGCTACATAACTATTAGACTCCAAATATCTTTTGAGTAATCAAATATTATCTATTATATGTTTTGTGGTGGGAACACCACAGCAGGAATGGTTCAGTGTCATTTCCTTAGAAACGGTGAGTAAGGTTTGAGAGGGTCTGAGACTCAGACAAACTCTTTGTCTGTTCATTTCCAGTCTCTTAACTACAACCACAAAATCTTCTCAGGACAGTAATATTTCTGTTCATGGTCTGCTTTAGAGCTAGGAGAGGTAAAAGAGCACAATAGTTTAATAAAAGGAAAAACTGGCTGAGGAATCACAGGACTCATTGCTTTGGATTCTTGCTGACACTTCTTGCCATTCATTTCTTCTCTGACACAGGTCATCCAGCTCTTATTTTTTACTCTAGCATCACAGGTTTTAATATTTAAAGTGAATGAAAAGAATCATTTATTTACGCGGTGTTTAGACATCATGCTTGGTGTCAGTGCAGGTCTCAGACAATTTACTGGAACAGGCTGGAGAAGAGTGCAGCTTGTTTGGACTGCCAGCATTGGTGACTACGTAATCAAAATAAGTGATAGTCAAATTCAGCACATTCATTCCCCCATCACAGGGGATCAAGATTTCCCCTGAGAATCAGAAATTAAGGCATGCCATTGGAAGTACTCAACAAGTACCCAAGTACTCCAGAAGATTTTCATCCTATCCTGCAGCACAGGCACTTTGCTTTTCTGGAATAAATACTAGGAAAAACTGACAATCTCATCTGTTCTGGCAAGTCTCATACTGTTATTAAGAATCAGCCCACAGATCACTGGTTGGGAGCTAGGTTCTCTCTGATGTTTGTGTTGTTTACTTCTTTATAAAATGTTTGTAATAGCTGATTGGAAAAAATTATTTTTAGTGTAATTTCACTGGATGTTTTAAATATATTTTTAAAAGAGAAGTACTAATTTTTTTCTAAATATGTCTGACCAAAATCTCCAGAAGGACCTTCTGAATATCTTTTTCTGGGGTGGGTGGGGAAATTAGTAATATGGGACATGCAGTGCTTTTTTAGTTTCTTAAAGCGTAGTCCTATATGGTCCTGATCAATTACCTGATTTTCTTTTTTGTCAAACTATCATACAAAGATATAAATCAGTTAAATTGACCTGACCATGTTAAGAATAAAGCCAGAGAACTAGAACTGACAAAACACCTAATTTTCTATTTTCTTAGTAATCTTTTTTTCTAATAGAATGAGCATATTTATTCAAATAACGCTGTCTATGTGGATAAATATATATGGCATTACAACAAGTAGTATACAGTTATTCATATTTCTAGCCAATATTTTATCACCTGGCAATGGTTAATGTTCTGAAACTCTCTTTGTTATTCACAGCTTTGTGATCTTACATGGCAACTGGTCTTACTGATCCTTTGAAAACGTGCAGAAATCCAGGGTAGCTTAATTGACTTAAATTAGGTAAATGCAGCAGGAGACTGGCAGGAAACTGGGATGAAGGATTTAGGGTCTGCTGATGACTGTCCAGTATTTATTTTACTGATGGCTGTTTTTTGAGGTTATATTGAATATTTCCAGGTAAATTAGTGATAACTAAGGATACTTAGTGCTATGAAGACCTTAGTTCTCTTGTTTACTGTGTGTTCAACCTGCTCAGGTTTTTGGTTGGGTTTTGATTTTTTAGGGTTTTTTTGGTGGTGGTTTTTTGTTTTGTTTTCTATTTGTTTATTTTTTTCTTAGAAGCTTGTGGCAGAAGAGCAAATACATCCCTGCATTGCATTGTATGGTCATTCTTTCAAAGCTGATGGCACTGTTATTGCAGGACAGAAACGTAACATCTAGAAAAATACTCTAGTTATATTTCTGTTGGTTTTGACTGCAATTGAGTTCTTGCTAAACGATTTTCAGACACAGAACTGAATTTGAAACATTACTGATGCTTCCATTACACAGAAGTAGCTTTGGAAAACATATGACTGATTGGGTGTCAACAAGGCCAGATATAGGATCACTATGAAGAAATGTGTCTTGACCTCATGCCACATCTGAGCTCTTGTCAAGTTCTCACAGTTAAAGTCCTTGTCAAAGCCTCAAATATGTTTTCCTTCCTCCGGTGTCTAACTAAAGGTAGAATTTTCTCTAGTAAGTTCCTCATGGCTCTGTCATTCTGTAGCTCTGTTACTCACCATGTACACAAGCAGAGTCCTAAATCTGTGGCCATTGTACTGAAATTGATTTTTCAGTGAAGATAGGAGCTGTTGTATTCCACCCACATAGAAGAGATATTCTGTACATGAAGTGAGAATGTGCTATCCCACCAATACATATTTACCTTCTATTCACCTCATTCTGTGGCCAGTGAGAAGACAGCCACTTCCTGCTGGAAGACTGCTTCAACTGAGCAGTCTGAGGCAAATTAATTATCAATATTCAACTTAGGCTTTTTTTTAAAAAAACTTCTATTCTATTTCTGCATTCAGAATAGTTTTCAAAATTTCTTATATATCATTTTCCTTGCTATAATTTAATGTGCATATTGCAGTTGCAAAGGAGTAGATGAAATTATATTCACTGTGGTAATTACCTTAAGAAAATATATTGGAGACAAATGTTGTGGTAAAGTATTAGTGTATTATTAGTGAAAAATCACCAAAGCCAAGTTACTTTGGGTTTAACTTGAAAAATGAAAGGTTTGCTGAGATTGAAATAATATATCTTACACTGAGAAGTTCAAGAATTGAATCCATTTATTTCATCAAAAGAGAATTTGAGATTTGTGATTTGGTTTCAGCATATAAAATGAAGTAGAAAAAAGACAAAAAAACAGTTCTTAAACCCAATGAAGAAATTAATGACAAAAAAGCTAATGGATGGAAGCTAATTAAAGAGATAAATTTGAACAAATAATATGTCATGCATTAATAGGAGTCAAATGATTAAAAGATAGAACTATCAGTAGAAAACCTGGATTTTCCTTCTTTTGACTCCTCCAGATAAATACTAATTTATTCTCTGTAAATATGCATTTGTCAAACACACATTACTGCGGTTCATACAGTGGTAATTAGGTCAAATCTATTATCTGTGAGATGTAAAAATATGTTTAAATCTCTGACTCAGAGCATTCATTGTGTATAATTTCAAAAATTATAATGTAGAAGAAAGGCCACAAAGTTAATACACAGACTGTCCTGTGCTTTTATTTTGACAATGATGCAAGTGCAAAGTATATACTTGTGCAGTGTTACTTGATGATAACTCTGAAAGCATGCAGCACCCTAGTTTTGGCGTCTTTTTACAAATGAGAAAAATGATTGCACCTGATGTTGGGCTTCCACGAGAAACTGTAACCAGGTCTGAGTTAGGAGTTTATGGTGTGACCTGAAACTAGGCAGATTTTGTGTTGTTCAAGTTTAATTTTAGATGTCTTGTGGAATTACAACTTAAACCAAGCATGAAGTTAGCTCTGTAAAGATCCTAAAATGGAACTTGATTAGTTAACTGATAGGTGCTTGTTGTTAAGGGCCTACTTTTCGATTTTTTTTTTTTTTTAACTGAATTTAGGAATGGCAGGCATTAAGGGGCTCGGAAATCTGGCTGAAAAGGTTGTAGCATCATCCAATGACTGGAAGATGTGACCAAGTAAATTGAATATGAAATAAAGTGTAATATCAGTGAAGATCAGCATATCCAAAGGAGGACAAGGAAGTTGGTGAAGTGACTGGAGACTTAGTAGTTCTGCATTAATGGCTGGACTTGATGATCTCAGAGGTCTTTTCCAACATTAACGATACTACGATTCTACAGGATGTTTGCCAACTGAAGGTGAATACCAGTGGAGGTGGGATTGCCCTACTTCTTGTTGTCATTTTAGAATGTTGGGTTTAGGCAAGAGGAAATTCTAAGGTTAATATGGGGACACTAGAGTGAAATTTACTAACCTGAGATATAAGGTCATATAAGATCATCTTATGATTCGTTTTAGCTGTAAAATCTTGGAATCTATTCTGCATATTAAGTCAACTTTGTATGTTTGCGTTCCTCTCTTACCTGCCCTGGTCTACTTAGAAATGCCTTCACTATTTTATTCCATTCAGATTACTTTAATCAAGGGGAGAGAGCCTAGTAAAATAGGGAGAGACCCTAGGCAAAATAGGAAATCTGACCTCCCAAGCTCTAAAGCAGCTGGATGGTAACATATGAGAAGTGACAGTAGAGGAGAAGGAAAAGACATTAAAAATTTGATTTCATGAACTTCAGATTTATAGATAGAAAGAAGTCAGAAGTAATTATGTATTACTCTGCATCTATCACTAAATCCTGTAAGTGACAGCCAACCCAGAAAATATGCTGCCATTTTTAGTAAATGAAATTAAAACAGAAACTGAAATAAGATACTGAGAATAATCAACGAGATCACGCTGTCATACAAGTTATAATAATGGTACCTTTCATTCTTCTCTGGGGTGCTGTCTTTTCCTTCTCTTCAGCATATGTGCCCCAGAACAGAGATCTTGCTCCTGTATAACAGCAATGCTGTTTAACCCAGAACATATGATTAACTGATTCACCTGCTAATGTTGTCAGCTGGACCTCTCATAAATATCTCCTCCTCTTTAGGGACATTGCCTTCTGGAGAAGAATACAGTTAATTAATAGATTAATAGAGACGAGGGGAAAAAAAAGAGGTTGTGATCATGTCTTTTGTGTTTAATAGACAGTCTTTCCATGAAAATTACTATATTTTGTTCACTGTTTTGCCCATGCCAGAAATCTTAATTTTGAAGATACACCTTCCTATTTACAAGATAAAAGAGAGGCAGTGTGAAAAAAAATATATATATTCATATCTGAAAGTGAAACAGTCATATTTTACTTGAAGGTCTTAAAAGGATTATAGTGAGTGGGGTGACATCAGGCTGGTAACCTGTCACTAATGGGATTCCACCAGGCTCCATCCTCAGTCTTGTGCTCTTCAACATCTTCATAAATTATTTGGACGCAGGACTGGAAGGGATACTACGAAATTTCACAGATGATACAAAACTGGTAGGATCTGTTTAGTCTTTCGAAGGCAGAAATGCCCTGAAGAGAATCCTCAACAAATTAGAGAGATGGGCAGTCAACATCCATTTGCAGTTAAAGTGCTGGATTCTGCACTTGGGATGGGACAACCCTGGCTGTACGTACAGACTGTGAAAGGAGATGCTGGAGAGCAGTGCTGTGGAAGGGGACCTGGGGTCCTGGTCAATGGCAAGGTGAATCTGAGCCAGCAGTGCCCTGGCAGCCAGGAGGGACAACCCTGTCCTGGGGTGCACCAGGCACAGCATGGCCAGCTGGGCAAGAGAGGGGATTGTCCCACACTGCTCTGTAATGGGGCAGCCTCAACTCAATCCCTGGGGGCAGTTTTGGGCGCCACAATGTAAAAAGGACATTAAACTGCTAGAAAGTGTCCAAAGGGGGGCCATGAGGATGGTGAAGGGCCTTGAGGGGAAGCTGTGTGAGGAGCTGCTGAGGTCACTTGGGCTGTTCAGCCTGGAAGAGACTCAGGGGAAACCTCATTGCCATGACAACTTCCATGTGAAGGGAAGAGGAGGGGCAGGCACTGATTTCTTCCCTATGGTTCACAGCAACAGAACCTGAGGGAATGGCCTGAAGCTGTGTCAGGGAAGGTTCAAGTTGGGTATTAGAAAAAGGTTCTTGCCCAGAGGGTGGTTGGGCACTGGAACAGCCCTCCAGGGAAGTGGTCACAGAACCAGCCTGACAGAGTTAAGAAGTGCTCAGACTGTGTGCTCAGGCACATGACTCTTGGGGATGGTCCTGTGCAGGACCAGGAATTGGACTCGATGATCGTGGGGGTCCATTCCAACTCAACATATTCTGTAGTTCTGTGATTCTGTAATTCAAGTTGTGACCACCCTTAAAAACTAGGTATGGAGATTAGACTTGGCTTTATGTCAAAGCTACTTGAGGTTGGTGACTTTTTATTGTTGTTGGTGGAGTTGCTTTCTCAAAACCCTTTGACATCAGACTTTATAGGAAGCTCAGAATTACAGTAAAACACAGAATAACTTTCTATATGTTACTGCCAATTTTATAACGACTGTTTGCCAGGGATGTCTCTCTGAGTCGCTGCCATCAGTTTACTTTTCACTGTCTGCCCAAATGTGCATATTGTTATTTAGGTGTGACAAAGAGGGAGGGTGAATTTATCAGATAAATTCAATAGCCCAGACTTCATCTGTAAGAGACAGAAAACACAGAAAACATAAATTAATGGATAAAGAGAGGCTCATATAATCAAGTCATTACATTTTATAATCTTACCATTTTTTTCTAGATATTTCTTTCTGAACCAAACCTACAGTCAGGTTGACAAATGAAGCAAAATGAGGAATGAATGAAAGTTCTCTACATTAAACGGGTAAAGATGCCATAATTTTATATGCAATGATTGAAATTACAGAGCATTTTGTAATTCTGTAGAACTCTACATGCCATGCACAGAGAAAGTTGGACTTCACAAAAATATGTCAAAGTTGTTATCATACCTGAAATCTACAATTTTGTCTCAGAAAAAAAATTGTCAGCCAAAATCAAATTCTGATATAAAAATACTATTAGCAGTAGCAAAAATTTATTAATTAGCTACAAGTTTATCTAACTGGCAACAGTCTGCTTACTAGAAATGAAAGAAAAAGATCCTAGGGAGTGCTGTCCAGGTCTTCTAAAATCAGTGGCTCTTGTGTGAGAGGAGGCACACAGCCACCTTTCTTGACATATTTCTTGTCCCCCATTGTCTGTTAGAAAAGCAAAAATAAAATTTAAAAAAACTCCAAACGATCATAAAAATGGCATGTTTTAAGCGCATGTGAAAGGCTGCTTATACCTTATGTCAGCTTCCCCCCCCACCTCTAAACACCCCCTGCAAGTCAGCATCTGATGTGTGAACCTTTTTCAGCCTTGACATGCAGGATATATCAGACAGTTTGATGTATTTGCAATAAAAAGGGAACTGCAGCAAGCTTGGAACCAGTGAAATTTACTGTTGTGAAAATGATGGCATTTTGATCCCGTGGAAGCCTCTAGCCCCTGCCCCCCGCCATCCAGAATAGCAGAAAAGCAGGTGCTGTATAAAGTTTATTGAGGCTTTGGAAAGCATCTGTAACTTCTGGGTGCTGTATGCTGTAGTTCCAGTCTGTCTACTCTTTGTGAGAACCCCCAGTGACTCAACAGTAAACTACAATAAGCCTAAAATACAGGCTAGCCAGGAGTTTGGAATGGTGTTGGCCACATATTTCTTCTGATAATAAGAAAGAAAAAGCAAGATCTTTTAGAGAAAGAGTACAGATTTTGTTATAGATTTCCTCATATAAATATACAGTCATTTAAAACATATAAATATTGCAGAAATCTCTGTCTTTAAGAGCATGTATTGGTAAAAAATTCTGATAACAACAAATAAGAGGACTAGAGATCTTCATAGCTTAATCTACAAAGCTTCACATTTGAAAACCCAGGATTTAACTATGTTTTGTTTCAAACCAGGTATCCACAGTTTGTTAAATCCCGAATCCTCCTTCACCACTTCCATAAGAATATTGCTATTAATCAAAGATTAAAATTTTGCAAAAAGAAAAAAAGCATCAGATTTGATACCACTGATTAAGGCCAGATGCTACAAGTTTTAATCCAGCTGAGTAGCACCTTAGGCCATTGGCCAGCAGGAATACCGGATGGAAATTCAGTTCAGGTTCTTAGGGATGACTCCTAATTTTAAAGCCTGCAGTCCAGAGAAGGAATAGGAAGCAATGAAGAAATAATATATGATAAAGATTTGACTGGTGGCTAAAATTTCTGTTTAGTGTCTTCTGCATTTTATGCCTTTGGAAAAATGGGGAAAATAGCCAGAAAAAAAAAAAATCTATCTTTGCTTTCAAGAAATTTTACCAACATTTTAACCATGACCAGTGGATTTTTTCAAATACTTGCCCAACAGAGCTGGTCTGGATTCTGAGTGTGTTTTCTACTTAAACTGTGTCTTGTGCAATTGCCATGTGAATGCTTCTTTTCCAGTGCTAAATTCAGTTGCAAAATCAGCAGAGCAAATAATGCCTCCTTGATTGCCCAAGAAACAGAGGTGCAATTTACACAAATACTTCTAAAGGTTTTTTCTGTATTTGTAGGCTATTGGATAAGGAGATTCCAAGGTTCAGCTTGCTTTCTAATTTCAAGTCATCCATATGCACTGCAGCAGAAAACCAGCAGAAGAACATGAACCATCTAGTAAATAGAAATCAGCATTGAAACAGAAATGTCAAAACTAGAATATGTTTAAGATATGTTTGGGACATGCTGAATCTCAACTGTCAACCTAGACCATGCTATTAAAGAATAATTAACAAAGTATCTTTTTATTCAAGTAAAAAAAGAAAGAAATGAGCACTATTAGCACTCAATTGACCTGTATTTATTGAGCATTTTTAAAAAATTGTTACAGATAATGAGCTGGGAGCAAAAGTTGGAGATCTCTCAGCTGACATCAATGCAAAGTATCAGTGGTCTTTCAAAAAGGGAAAAGAAATACCTGTATTTAAAAAGATTCAATAGAATTTCAAATGAGTGCAGTGTTATGAAATTCACAGCTGAGAATCAGCTGGTTTAAATCCCACTGCAGTTGATGTTCAAGGGCTAAAAGTCAAATTATTCAGCTGTTTTCAAACCAAGATTTGTTGCTCAAGGTAGTGCATGACTACAGATCTTGCTTATGCTTTTGTGCCATCAGAGTTACAACTACTTTCATATTTATACAGTGTGTAGGACTCAAGGAGAAATATGGGGAGAGATACTGGTTTATTTAAATATTTGCACGAGCTATAGAACCACAGCAGGGGTTATTCTGACCCTCTTAAATGGCATTTTTCTTTTCAATATACGTGCTGAAGACATATAGTTGGTGATAAAAAAAACCAGCCTAAATATATGTAGTTTGGAAGGGTCTCATCTCTCACTGTAAGAAAAAAAAAAAAAGACTTTTATCTCAGTGAATAGAGGTCTGCTGGGAAATGTAGAAGAAGACAGTTTCATGAGAATGTATTTATTTCAACATACTCCTTCTTTCTTTCTTGGATGTAGGTATTGAGTATTTGAATACAGCAGGTGAGAATGACCTGAATGGTTTGGGGTCTAGGTATTTCTCTAGTAAGGAGGAGTTGGACTATAAAGAACACAATTTTCTGTGTGAACACCTAGTTTTGATGCTGAGTAATTTCATGTTCAATCCACCTATCTTAGAAGATTTATGCCTAAAAAGGGAAAATCTTGGCCAGAAGAGGGTGCAAAATTACCTAGCAAGCCGAGACACATTTTTGTGTATTTTAAAGACAACTTTATGGCACACAAAAACATTGAGGAAAAGTAAAAGTTTCAGTATGCTTTCCAGATAGCTGTCCCTTAGCTGAGAGGAGCTTTCTGTGCATATATACCTTTTGTGTCACAAAAAACATCAAGACTGAATGTGATAACTCCAAAAGCTATACTCACAATAAAAAAACCTCTCAGTGCTAAGGAAGTTGTCAAGAAGATAGGAAATATTGATATAGTCTTCTGTGTACTACATAGGCTATAACTGAGTGATATATGAATGACATGGAATGCATGTCTGGGCCTCTTCAGGCCCTCAAATTTACGGATATGAATATTCATATAGGTTGATCTATCAAAATCCTCTGATATTTTGTAACAATGTTGTCATATCTCCAAAGTGACATTATGATAACTTTCTTCACACTGAGAATATACCTGACAGTAGCTTGTGACTCCATTGCAGAACTAAAAAAATATTTTAGAATAAAAGATGATATTTGGCATAAGTCAGAATGGCAGCCTGCTCCTCAAAGGGTGAACACTGAGGGTACCTACAGGAGTGTCTCCATCGTGTCAGAATGACTATGTATTTGGAAAACTGTCAAATAATGATTAATTTTATTCTTGATTAATTCAATTCTCCAATTGCCAAAAAAAGTTTTTTAATTTTTTTTACTGCATCATTGATATAAATTGAAGTTATTCACTGAACAAAAGTGCTAACTATGTTTTGACCTAAGGCACTTTCAAAAAGGACATTGTTTTGAGTTTGACATTCAGACTTTGAAAGCCAACCTCTTTTGGTGGCATACCTCTACCTTCCCTCCATGTGAGAAAGAATTTCAGAGAGAATTGCTTTCAGGGTAACACCAATTCTTAATTACTTAGCTAGAGAGAAAGAAAAGACAGAGTATTAATACACTGTGGTGGTTTAGCCCCAGCCAGCAGCCAAGCCCCGCACAGCCACTTGGTCCCCACCAGCAGCACTTGGGAGAGACTTGGAAGGATAAAAGATGGAGAATTCACTGGCTGAGATAAAGTCAGTTTGATAGGAAAAGCAAAAGCAACACACAAAAGCAAAGCAAAAGAAGGCATTAATTCACTGCTTTGCATGGGCAGGGAGGTTCAACCATCTCCAAGAGGGCAGGGTCCCATCATATGTAATGATTATTTGGGAAGACAAACACCAGCACACCAAATGTTCCCCCCACTTTTCCTCCTCCCTCCCTCCACTTTATTTGACAACTTATGTTGTCCAGACCACATAACCATGATGTCATGTGGTCTGGAATATCCCTCTGGTCAGTTGGGGTCACCTGTCCTGGCTCTGTCTCCTCCCAACTTCCCAAGCACCCTCACGCTCCTTGCCAGTGTGGCAGTATGGAAAGCAGAAAAGGCCTTGGCTCTGTGTAAGTCCTGCTCAGCAATAACAAAAATATGACTAAATGATCAACCCTGTGCTCAGCACAAATCCAAAACACAGCTCCATACCAGCCACTGTGGAGAAAAGTAACTCTATCCCAGGCAAAACCAGCAAATCTTTTTTTCCAAGGTACCACTATTACTCCAAAAGTATATTTGATGTAATACACCATTTCATTAAAGGAAAAATGAACCTACTGTAACATATTCTTTCCCCTGCTTTTATGGTATTTCTATGGTGTAAAAAACTAAGAGTAGTATCTTCAAAGTTGTATTACAGCAGTGATGAAAAGACAAGCAGATCTTAATGAGGCTGTGGCTGGGGTGTTGTTTATCATATAGTGTTTACAGAGATGATCTTAGGTGGCTACATCTGAAGCAGAATAAACCAGTCCAAGCCCTAACTATATGTATGTCCAAGTAAGATATTATGGTCTAACAAAGATAAAATACTTTTGGGTTTCTCAGAAATATTCTTTCAGTATGTGGAGTACGAGTAACCATGAACTGCAAGAAATGTTGGCAGTGAATTTTAAATTCACATAAGGAAAGGGTAAGCAGAGATTTATTTCACTTTCTTTCATAAAGCAGACTCTGGAGGGTTAGTATTAAGGTAACCAAAGATCTTTCCTGATTTACAGGCAAAAATGTAGTACAGCAAGTTTACAGTTTTTTCATCTAGCAGGTGAAAGGTTAAAGGCAGCTCTGTACCCAGAAAAGAAAAATATTTGTGAAAGAAATGTACTAAGGAAAATGAGCTCGAATTTTTAATTCTTCTTGGTACCTTTTTTGGTGTCTTCTCCTGTAGTGGAAGACTGACGAGACTGCAGGTACTTTTGCCCCCATGAGACCCTAGGCAAAAATGGTGTCATTTAAAGTGTATGTACCTCAGCATTAACCAGTGGCCATCACAAAGGAAAAAAAAAATAAGAGGGTCTGGTTGTCCTGAAGTGTTCCAGCAGTGTTGTGGTTTTCCTGGAAAAGTCAAAATTATAATTCCTGAGAACAAGGACTTAGAAACCCTGTAGAAATGGTTTTACTCTCCAGTTCTAAGTTATGTCCATGTCTTTTGATGGTTGAGTATATGAAGGAGTAGGAAATAAGACTTGCAGAAATGAGTAGTTTCTGATGCTGAAAGTATGTAATGCAAAGATTTGTCAGTCTGTACTGAAGTTGAACACTCAGCCTCCAAAGAGATCAAATCCTGCCATGACGTCTGCTCTGAAACAGAGCCCCACACGTAATGAACAGTCAAGTGGTACTTAATCAGTGGCTTACTTTGCATAGGTAGATATGAATCCAGCATGCTGTTGTTTTTCCCAAGGATATTTTTCTTGGATGGGGAAGAGGATTTATAATCACACATCCTTGTATGTGATTTCCTATGAAGCTGATCCCACAGAGCAGATGCTATCACTATCCCCAGCCTGTGGATTTAGGTCCAGATCTTTAAAGTCGTCTGAGTAAATAAAGTAACAGGAAGGGATCAAGGGGGGTTTACATGCAGTGCCTCTTTTGAAGTCATACATCATGTAAAATTTCTCTCAACAGGAGTCACATTGTTGCTAAATCCTACCTCATCTATTTTAAGCTTGACTCCCAGTTCCTTGAAAAGCCACTGTCTGTGTTGGTGTTTTTGCATTGGAGAGTCACAGTCTTCCCACAGGATCTGGGCTTTGCAACTAGAGATTGTGAGGACTGATAACAGCCAAGCCTTTTCTCAGCTCAGTGCACTAGAATCTTATCTGTCTGATCCTGAGAAGTTGTGTTACTTGCACACTTATTTCCCTTTTTTTTTGGTCAGGTATTTTGTGTCCAAGACACACTAAGCTGTTGTTACTCCTCTCAGGCACTTCCAAGAACTCACTAGTATCCTGTCTCTCTGTCTCCCTCTTGCACATTACAGCCTTGGAGAAGTGAGCTCTGCCCTTCCCTTGGCTCCATTTCCCCAGGTGTTCTTGCTTGTGGAAAACAGCCTGTGCTTGGAAGGTCTCCAGGCTTGCTTGCTTGCCCCATCGAGAGCTGCCACTTTTGATCTTTCCTGTGTGCATTACAAGCACAGGGCATGGACGAAAGTGCATTTCATGCACCACTGTCCAAGAAGTACAGTGGAGAAACTTTTGGAAGGCAAAAAGTTCTTGTCATGAATATGTGTCCTACTTGGGAAAATATTCGATGGTACCTCACACCTTTTATTTTTCTTCTGCGTGCAGTTGGTACTGATCTTCATTCTGCAAGTTCTCACTCTTCAGGAAACAGGGACTGCTTGGCCCGTGTTATTTCTGCTACTCTCTGTGGCTCTGTGGATATTATTTTCCATACTGCAAGGTATGTTTTTTTCAAGCTGAAATGTTTTCTTCAAATAGAAGAAGAATGCATGGGCCTGCTCCTTGCTACACATGTACATTGTGTTAATACTTGTGAGCATTGGCCCTGAAACAGAATCAGAAAAGTAACATAAAGAAAATTATATAACATTTTTAAAATCCTGTTTCTGCTTGTAATCTCTCTGTATCCTTGAATATGTTTTGGAGATGAAACGACAAATAACACTCCAATTTTTAAGTTATTTGACTCATGGTAAGAAATAGACTAGAATAGACTGGTTCTATTATGTTCTGCATGACAAATTATGACCCAGATCTGAGGACTCTATCCAGGAGAGAAGCTCTCTGCAGCACAGGTCCCAGGACCATCCAGGAGAGAGTCAGAGAAGGACACAACTCATTGCTCAGGCAGAGACTGAATACTCCAGGGAAATGAACAAGTATTTTTCGTCTCAGAATTTTTTTGCAACCATTTAATTCTGGAGCACCTCATGCTCCACACTGAGGGCTTGATCTTTGAGCCAAGATCTTTGATCTCCTAGTGTCAGACATGAGGGAGTTTGCCACCCTGTGGAGGCCCAGCTAAAGTGGATAAACACAGAGGACTCTTACAAAACCCACAGTATCCACATATATTTTGCAAATGTGTTTAAGTGGACAAGTAATCTCAAGACGATCCATAGCTCTCACCCCCATCAGAAACAAAAACAGTGAAGAGCCAATGCCCAGGCTGACAAAATTGCCTCTTCTGTCCTTTCTCCAGTGCAAGGCTGGGAAAAATCAAGGATTTACTCAAAAAGTAGTGGTAGGGAAAGGAAGGAACAAGAAAAATCAAATCATATTAAAAAAGAATAGAATAATTAAGTTGGAAAGGACCTACCATGGCCATTGAGTCCAACTGCCTGACCACATCAGGGCTGACCAGTAGTTAAAGTATATTTTTAAGGGTATTGTCCAAAAGCCTCTTCAACACTGACCAGCTCAGGACATTGATCACCTCTCTCAGGAGCCTGTTTGATCAGGAGCAGGGTTTGATCACCCTCTGTGTAAAGAAATACTTCCTCATATCAAGAAACCTCTGCTGATGGATGCAGCTTTGAGCCATTCCAATGTACCCTGGCTCCAAATCTGAGGAAGAAATCTCTCTTTCTCTCCTTGCCCTTCTCAGGTAGCTGTAGAGACCAATGAGGTTGCCCCTCAGCCTCCTTCTCTCCAAACAAGAAAACCCCAACCCTGAGCTGCTCCTCACAGGATACCCTGCCAGCCCCTTCCACAGCTTTGGTGCCTTCCTCTGGATGCATTCAGGGACCTTCACATCCTTTTGAAATTGTGGGGTCCAGAAGCACACACAACACTCAGGGTGAGGCCACACCAACTCCAAGTAGAACAGGATAAACCCTTCTTTGGAGTGGCTGGTGAAGCTTTGATCCATCCCAGGACATGGTTTGCCCACAGGGCTGCCCAGGCACCCACTGCTGACCTGTTGAGCCTCCTGCCAGCACCCCCAGACCTCTTCTGCAGGGCTGCTCTCCAGCCTCTCCTCACCCAATTTAGACTTGTGCTCAGAAATTTAGGAAAATGTTATCCCAAGGTCACTACCAGGCACACCTGAAACTTCAAGTAATCTGAGAATTAGTTTTCCTCTTGGATATCAACTTAATGATAATGAATGTGACAGAAGTTCAGATCGTCTTGGCACTTTAGATGAAATGAGATTTTAAGTTCAAGTTATTATATATGTGATTATCACACAAAAACGTAGCATCAGCATCTTAGATAATAAAATAATCACCTTCACTAGAAAATAATAGGACAGATAATAAATAATTCTTACTTCCTTCCCTTTATATATTGTAGGATATTTAGGTCTTTCAGATAATAGACTTGTTAAAACAATTCTGCATCTCACATTGAAAAACAATTGTCTAGGTTAATAATAGAAATTATTTACTCCAGTCAGCACTCTTTTAAGATTCTCTGAGCATAGCTTTGTTAGAATAGAAGCAACCCTTACAGCATGCATTCTGTAAAAATATCTTCTGCTAAACCCATTTAGCATCATGCTTTTCAGGTAGCAGTGGCCTCAGAAGAATTTAGTTAATGAAGGAGAATACTAAGAAGATAGTATGTTACTGAACCTAAATAAGGTTACTTTGCCATGAGTTCTTGGAGACAACATCTTGCTGCAAAAGTGAGTTACTTACAGGAGCAATGGTTATACTCTGTGTGGATGTAATGCCTGCTTTTGATGCAAGCAATATTTACTAGAGACACATTGCAGAAAATACTGATGTTTGAAGCAAAGTGATGTGTCTAAATGCAGACATACACCTAGTGAGCCACTGGAAAATCAAGTAATATTTCTCTGCTCAAAATCAGAGGCTATCCACATATTTATCCTGAGTTAGCAGTTCTGGAGCCTGACTGGAGGCAGTGTTTACTCATGTTTCCCAAGTTAACAGGAGTTGCCAATCAGAAGGAGACCATCAACCACTGAGGAAATAATTTACTGGGGGATTCGCAAAGCAAAATGACCAGTAGCTTGAATCAGAAGGCTTTCCTTTGGTATTCATTCATATACAATGTTCATTTAGCAACCCCTGCAAAATGTCATGTTTTATAGGTGGTGAAGGTTGTTTCCCTTTCTGCTTTTGTTATTGAAATACTAAATGGCTATCATTTCAAGGTCCTCCTCAATACTTTTCAAGCACTTTCCTATCGTTACTTCTTCACTTATGAAATATATTCCACCAAAATTCTCAGAACATGTCATAAGATTCTACTCACTACTGGGTTAATTTATTCATAAAACCATTTTCTTTATAAGGCTCTGCTACTGTCAGTAGGTCAAAGAGCAGCTTCCACTAAATGCTAAAACTGTTGTATACAACTGTCCTCACATTTCTTCTGAGTTTAAAGCTGGATCCCAGCTAAGAGATTTTATCTTTGTTTATGGTAGAAGTAGATAGTTGGAATCTCTTATTTTCTGTCAAAAGACCTGTGCTAACCTGGTTTAGTCCCAAGTTCACTCTTGTAATTGATGGAACATTTTATAACAGTTTATTTAATGTCTGTGTTTCTTACAGTAAAAAAAAAAAAGATAATTTGAGTGTACATGAAAGCCAGCAAAAGATGGCAAACAGCATGAGTAATGGCTAACAAGTTGCAATTTAAATACCAAGGAGATAAGCACCAGCATGAAGAAAACTAAGCATATCAAATTTTGTTATGCCTCTAGGGATAGGCAAATTTTTCTCTTCCATATAAAACTTTATATAAAACTCTGCTATTAAGACATCCCTGTTATATTTCCTTTTTAAAGAGATGGGTTTAATAAATGTAGATTGTTGGGGGTTTTGGATTATAGGTTGGCTTTTTTTTTCCTTAGTACAACTGTCTGCACACAAAAGAAGCCTAGAAGCATAGAAAGCAAATTGCTAGCTTATTTTGACAGATAATCCACACAGCATAATAATTTGAAAATTTTTAGAGTACACTTGAACCAATTTGACTTCCAGAGATGGATTTCATGCAATTCAGAGAAGCCTACATCTTCCTTGCACACGCATGAAAATCCCATTGCAGGAAAGGCATGCAGACTTACTATAGCTGATATTAATTTTATAGCATATATCTCTTATCTATGATTTTGCTGTTGATTTTTTTCCACGTGTAATTGCTCTGGACAAAGCTGCAATTGAGGATATGATAAAGTAAAAGAATAATCCTTATTGTTCAAGTTTCCCAAGCGATTTTTCATTGTATGGATTTAGAATCTTGATACTACAACCCTGCAATGTAGAATATTTAAAGAACTTCCCACGTATTTTTGACTCCAAATAATTCAATATTCAGTTTTTGTAAAAGGACTAGATAAGATTGGCTGCTTTGGATTCTTCTTTGGTTTTTTAATTAATTCAAAGTAGGATCTGTCTATTAGGATTGCAAACCAGAGAAACTATTCTAATTGTTCTTATCTTCAGTTAAGCAGCAATTTAAAAATGTTTGGTTTGTGCACTAGTTCCTTTTGACTTCATAGGAAGGAGTCTCATCAGCTTCATTAGGTGTTGGGTTTAGCTAATAGGAAGGCCACGAGTCCAAAATCACCAAACACAGTTTCAAAATTCATAGCAAGGATCCTCTGAGATTTCAGTATTTTTTCATTAATAGACTGTTCTCCATGTTTTGTCATGTGAAGTAGTGAATGCCTACTGGAGATGAGGAGATTTTTATGACTTTTTTTTGTTATTTTCCTTCTCATACTCCATTTTCTTTTGGTGACTCTTTGTTCAGCAGACTAAACTAAGAAGACAGACAATGTACAATAAACTTGGTGCTTGGTAATAAAAGCCTGCAACAGAGAGAAACCATCCTTGTGTTTAGGGTTGAAAGTCATGATCCTTTTATCCCACTAGGACTAGCTGCTTTCTTTCTGCATTCAGCTTTTTCTGTATGAGAATGGTCTTCATAGACAAACACATTCCAGCAGTTATCCTGTGTTTCAGACCAAATTCTGCAATGATAAAGATTCAGCTCCCCAAAACATCTTGTGTTCCATCTTCATGAGGGCAGAGCAGATGGGCTACAGCAGTCTCAGTTCCCATACCTTGCGGTTCAAACATTAGGTGGTTTTGGTGTTTGGAAACCACTGTTGAAATACAGCACCACAGACCTTTCACAGAAGAGTAGAGGTATCTGTAAGTGGGAAGGAAGAAAAGAAATAGATCCTGATGCTTTCCTGGTGCTGTATTTCAAGGTGTGTCTGCTTTACAAAAATAGATAAACATCAAATACCACATGTATAGAGACACCTCTGCTTTTTATTGTAGGCTGGTTTTCTTAGCATTCTTCTGTGTCTCTTTAGCAGAGAAATCTATTACTGTCCCATGATTTTTCCTAGAACATCAAATCTTGCCTATGTTGAAATTATACTTTATTATCTATTATTTTACTAAATTAAATGTGTATTTTTCTATGCAAAACAGAGGCATGTGCAGCTTTAAAAGAACCTTGCTCGTTCTTGGATTTCTACGTTTGCTTTGTTTTCATGTACTAAACATGAAAAAAGCTTTAAAAAGTAAAGTAAATGAAAAATATTACAAAAGAATAAAAATCTAGTGCTGTCTTAAAACCCCCCACACTGCAATTGAGTACAATTCCAACAAGCCACAGGTGTACACCATATGCATAGGTGCAAATGTGATTATGAGAGGTCTGATGACAGTTCTGGGTCCACAAAGCATTCATCTCAATATAAACATCTGTTATGTATTCAAGGCAAAACTGTGCAGAATATAGAGCTATAATTGAGGTTTTAAATGCAGAGATATCAGGAAACTCCAGGTTATTGCCCCAACAGGAACTCAGATTTGATCACATTATAAAAAGATAGTATTTTTTATTAGCGTACATGATGTTAGGCTTCATGCCCTATTATACTGAGATGGAATTGCTTCAGCTCAACAGAGTGTAGGGACTACTGACTTGGAGTGATGCACTTATTTCTCAATTATGGGACTGATGCACTCTTCTGGCAGAGGGGCTCTAATGAGCTGGGCTGTTGTTAGCTGTCAATATACATTGTGTAAATCCTGTGGTTTGATTGGCTGCTCCCTGCCATAAACCAGCAATGAATATGATGTGTCCAACTTCTGTATTCCACTGCTGACAGCTGAAGTTGCCAAATCCTTTGCATTATATATAAAAGACCCTGTTATCAGATGCTTATAATTTGGCCAAACTTTAGCCGTTCAGGATTAAATTTCCTGTGCCTTGTGTCTGCCTTTAGGCGAATGTCCTTTTTAATTTCTTCTAAAACCATTTCTGAGAAAGAAATAAGGGGAAACTATATTAACCACACAAGGTCTCTTCACAGTTCTCTCTTCACTTCTTGCTGCATTTCCAAAAGTACAGCCTGAAAGGGAAAAAAAAGTCAGGCTAAACTGTTGGGGACTGAAAACCTTGGCTTTGTGCAGTTGAGAAGCCTAGGACAAGAGAGGGTATATCATCCTTATTTTCTTTGGCATTTCTATTCTTCCAACTCCAGATTAGTCACATGTAAACAGGACTAAAGACTCACTCCTACATCATATCAAATACCTTTTCACAGTGTCAATCTTCTCGAGATATCAACAGTACATAGATGGTTTTGTGGGGTTTTTTAACAAATATTATAAGAGGAATCCTCTTAATACAAGGTGTCTCAAACTAAACGTTTACTATGCCCTCTCAGATGCAATAGCTCAACATCACTAATAATCAGAAAAGAAGAGAACATCAATATGTCACTTTGGAAGACTGAACTGTCTTCATGCTTAATAGCTGAGGTTTGGATCACTGTTTTTGTGATTTGGACCTGCATTCTAATGAAAATATATCCTAAAAATAATGATTTTACAAATATCACTGAGACCTGCCTAGTGGAATCTTTTGAGAATATTAAAAATGTGCCTTCCTTCCTTCCTTCCTTCCTTCCTTCCTTCCTTCCTTCCTTCCTTCCTTCCTTCCTTTTGTTCACAGAAGGATGGGAGTGTTGCTAGGCTTGCCAGTGAATGCCAGCTGATGTTCTCTTTGGTGGAAGAATATCACCCTTGAGAATAAGACTACAACCCATGCCCTTAGCAGTGGAAACACAGTGAGAGGGCAGCTGTACTAAACTGCATTGGTTACGGCTCTGACTTTAGGAGTTTTTACTTTAACAACAGAAAAATCCTAAAAAAAAAAAAAAAATTAAAATAAAAAAAAAGAGTGCAAAATTTTCCTAAACTTTTACTTTAAGGAAAGATAGAAGTGACATTTTTTGCCAAGCCTTTCCAGGAGAAAAATAACCAACTTTAACCCCCTAGGCTTCATTCAGAGATTTCCCACCCTCTCCCCTACCTCCCCCATGCACATATCCATGTATCTGTGTGAACTGAGTAGAAATTAAAGCAGAATTTGACTCTATGTAAAGAAATCTATTTTTTCCTCAAAAAAACCTGTCACCTTACAAATGCAAACTCTTTCTAGTAAATTTTCCTTTCATTTTATTTCTTTCCTGTGCTTTTTCCTTCCCCCCCTCCCCTTTTTTTACTCTCTCTCTTGTTCTCTCTTAAGTAGAATGAAAAGAGTTCTTTAACCAAACAAATGTAAATACGTAAGTGGTAGGGATTTTTTTAAAAGTATGTTTTTCAGTTCATCTAACAAAGACATATCTGTCTGCTCGAATGATTCCTTACTGAATATGAATGAGAAGCCCTTTAATGAGGTACGGTAATTAAGCTCTGGCAAGCCCCCCTAGCCCCCTGTCAGCAGCTTCCCAGGCAAACAGCCATTGAATCCCGTGATTGACAAACCAGACGCTGGACATGTACTGTAGCTGATGGGAAACAATGGGCTGGGGGGCCGTGGTATCTGACATTCCCGCCTGTTTCAGCCTCATCGAAGGGCCGGGCTCCAGCCGTGTCCGTCTTGCTGTCCTGAGCTGCAGGCTTACCTGCCCGACTCTCCTGGCTCCTCCCAAGGTGCCCATCCCGGCCGGGTGCGGGCGGTGCCCGCTCCACGTGTGGCTGCGCGGGAGCAGGTTCTCTCCTTCGGCGCTCCTGTGTCGCTGTGCTCGGCTCATAAATCTTTTTAATTGTTAAAAGTCTTTAACTATAGAATAGGATCCATTATCCATTGTGTTTGCCAAAATGCCATTTAATAAGTTGCTTCTTTTATTAATCCTGACAGAAAAGAAAACAGGGTTCTTTATCTCCAGCTGTTGGAGACAGATACGGGATTTCTCTGAACAGTTTTGCTTAACACATTGCAAAATGAGTGTGTTTAACAGGTGTGGATTGACTGGCCTACAGTTGAATTGCATGCACACCTTTTCCTGCTGTCCCATACGCTGGATAGACAGTGCCCATGCTTGCAGAAACCATGTGTGAAGTGTAGGTAAGGAAACAAGCACAACACAAAAACCTAGAAGTCCTGGTTTCTACCACCCTGTAACTGTTGCTGCACGATCGCTCAGCAGCCCAGATGAGAAGGATTCATCTTTGTTTTAATTGATTGTAGCCATATGGATTGGCATTGTGAGGGAGTGCTTGATTTCCAGGCCAAGAGGTTAATTTCCTTCCTGTATGTCATCAATTCTATAACACATGCACATGCATTACACTCCTCATGGTCATTCGGAAACACAGGTAGTGAAGACCTGGCTGCAGGCTTTGTAGAACAAACTGAAAAATTATTTGAAACATATGATGCCAACTTGCATTTTGAAGGCATATGCAGGGCGGAGAAATGTACTTTTCAGGGAAGAAAATGAATAATTTAAACATCTTCTATCTCCTAAATAACACCGAAAATATGTGCAAATATGTATATAAGCAAACATTATCTGAATAAGCTGTTAGAGTCATTTGTCAAAATTGGCAATCTCCTCTTATTAAAATTGAAAGCTCAACACTCTTTTCTTCCTTCCTGGACTTTTTTTTCTTCAAAAAGCAGAGATAAATCCCAGTAGTACAAGTAAAACACCAGCTAAATATTACTTTGTTGGGCTTAACGATAGATTACAATGTGTGCATAATGACCCAGTTCTAGTAATATCATCTGATTTAGTAAGGAAATCAGAGTTTGCCATATGTTCACCAATAAGGTCTTAGAAATTCTTCTTCTTGTTCTTGACGTCTCAGCCAACTGCTAGTGAGGATGCTGTTTGGTCCTGAAATCATCTTGGTTTCAAGCACCAAGCACATTAAAGTCATAAGCATGTGGCTCATTTTATCATGCCATCTCTAGGAATGAGCAGAGGGCCATTTAACAACCTGCCACCTGCCTGCCCTGAATACCTTTATGCATGAAAGTGTTCCATTTGCAGGCCTGTCTGGAAATGGATTTCCTGCTAACATCCCCAGCCAGAAAGGTATACACCATGACTTTAGGGATATTTTAAAAGATTTCCCCTAAATATATTAGCACCCAACTGGCAAGTCTATTTAGCTTGTATGACAAACCAGAGGGCAACATCAAAAGCCAAAGCAGGAAAAAATCAAAACAGTGGATAAAGCCAGACTCTACTGTGCCATTTAGCTGTGTTTGCTATCTCTGCTACATATTTATTATTTGTAGACTCATGAACTATGGTTTATAATGTGTCTTTGCTGTGTATGAGCCACATCCAGACAGTGACTAAGGATTTGCTGTGTACCTATAGCTACCAAGGATCATAATGTGAAGTGCAGATGTTCCATATTACTCAAACTTTGATTCTCATCCCCTTTAGACAACCCCTTTTTCCTTACTCTCTCCCCAGTAAATTTTTTAACACCCATGTGTATGTTAAAATCTGTTTTACCTCATCAGGCAGACTGGACTTTGAGCTGCCACTTATTAAATGTCTGTCTTACCCACCTGGGCTCTCATTTGAGACAGCAGGAGGGGTGGGAGTTAGCATTGTTCCAGTAATGAACAATGAAGTAATCTTATTGGAATATAAACTGTTGATCATGGAGTTTTTTGACACCAAATACTGATGACATATATATTGAGCTAGTATTTTCACTATTCCATCAATATTCTGGCAAGTAGGAGGTTATTTTTTTTACTTCTATTTTATATGGTTCATGGATTTACAATGTTTTAAAATTAATTCGGGGGTTAATTTGACATATTTAAATAATATATATTGAAATTCTCTTCTTCCAATTACTCCGTTTTTCTTGTATTTCTTGAATTCACAGAGCCAAAATTATTTTTCGGTAAATCCTGCTATAGTCCCTTAGATACTAGTGGAATTTTAGTAGCTTATTCCAAAACTGAGTGTGTCCAGTATTTTTATATGTAAATCTCTTTATGTATGTGTAGCGTTTCATGACAATTTCAAGATCTGAACTTTTATCTAAAATGTTTAATCTAATATTTGTTGTAAGTTAACAGTAAAAACACCATGCTTAATTTGTTTCTAGATGTAGAAATCTACCCTGAAAGAGTGTAGATTTAGATTGGTTATTTATAACAATCCTTCATGATGAGGATGGTGAGACACTGGAAGAGGTTGCTCAGAGCAGTGGATGCCAGTTCAAGTGTTCAAGGTTGAATTGGGTGAAGATTTGAATAACCTGGTCTAATGAAAGATGTCCCTTCCATGGGAGAGGGTGTAGACTAGATGACCTTTAAAAAGTCCCTTCCAACCAAAACCATTCTGTGATTTTTTTCTGTGATTCACTGCAGTGCAAAGTGCAGACACTAAGTAGGGTGTAGTGATAAAATTTTGTATTTAACCAAAGTATGTCCTCATTTAAGTACTAGAGGAAAAGAGAGCTGGAGGTACCAAAGTCAACTTGAAAGTATTGTCCATCTGAAATTTTCAGGGTTTTGCAGTTTGAAATTTTATCACTCATTCCAGAGCTATTAACATCATTTATTCCAGAGCTATCAACAAGGAAGGAGAGTATCCACTGCTTATTTCAGGACATTCCCCATCAAGATAATCATCTGAAATGCTTAGCAAATTTTTCACAGAACTCTCTAACAGGTTGCAGACAACATGAAGACTCTAGTTAGAACTGAAGTAAAATTAGCTGCTACAGCTTTGGAGTCCCAAAGCTTTTCATGTCAGTGTCTGCTAAATGCAGTAGCATAGGGCTGGGTGGACAGTTATTGCAGATAAACTCTTTGTAAACCCTACTTCTTGCACTTCCTGAACATCCATCATTGGTAACCAAAGGAGACCAGATATTTCAGTCTGGGAATACAGTCAGTGTCTTTATATGTTCCTTGAACTCTTATGATCAACTAAACCAGTCCAAATACACCTATTAAACATCATAAAACCAAGATGCTTCTATTGAAAACTCATGAAAACCAATCACTTCAAGAGGTATTCTTAATGTGCCTTTTGAATTCCATGAGCAGTTTAAACAAAAGAAGTTAATTTATTGATATTAACAAATGTAAACTGATCAATTTCTGTATGCTTTTTTGTTAAAAAGGAAAAACAAAACTGAACTCTAAAATTGCTGACCTTTAATACAGTACACAGGGAAGTGCTTTTTTAAAAAATGCAAAAATTATGATAATAATAACAATAATAACAATAATAATAATA
>VZDJ01007755.1:62246504-62467798 GCA_008694505.1 Cyanoderma ruficeps
GAAAAATTAAAACGAAGCCTGCCAAATCCAATCCCTCCAGTAAGCTGGACCTTCTTTTCATATCAGGCTATAGGACTTTTTTTGTATGCCTCTACAGTTCCACACATCTAGATATCATCTAATTTTATTGTATAACTTTATTAATAAATTATTAATTATTAATCAATGTTTATACTGTCTATTATTAACGTTTTATTGAGCCCTTCTTTCTAAACTCTCTATATTTTTCATCCAAACACCAAGATCTCTTCCTACTGGTCATCATTCTCTCTCCTTTCCTATTCCTGATTACGAGGTCTACTTCAAAGACCATGAGTTAAATTAAAAGCATTTATTTTAGACTAATGCTTTTATCTTTAGATCCATGGTCAGTTATCAGGACTTAATCATAAAGGCATGATAATGAAAGGACCGTCCTTTCTTTGAAGATCTTGATGAATAAACCATGTAGTGAAGGAAACTGTATTTTTCAGGATGAGGGGAAATGTCCTCAAATTGTGCCAGGAGCAATTTATATTGAGTATTAGGAAAAGTTTGTTCACTGAAAGGGTGGTCAGACATTGGAATAGGCGTTCCAGGGACATAGTGGGATCACCATCTCTGCAAATGTTCAAAAAGCATGTGGATGTGGTCCTGGGGAATATGGCTTAATGGTGAACACAGTCGTGTTGTGTATGGATTATCTTAGAAGCCTTTTCCAACCTTAATGATCCTGTGATTCTATGAAGACAAGAGGATCAAATAATTTTATGATTATTTTTATGATGATTTTGTGTTATTGTCCAAGTTTTGTAACAGGAGGGGGTTGACGGAAGAACTGTTGCTTGTGGGACTGTCTTCCACCATAAGCAGCAGCAGCATGCCTACAGCACATGCCTGATCCCTGAACTGAGGCATGGCATGTGGTACAGAGGCACTACCACAGAGCTCAGGAGAGCTGCAGAGTGAGGTAAATTAGAAGCTTCTGCCATAAAACTTAGACCAAAGTTTTTTAGTTCTGGAAGTTACTTGATTTGTATAACCCCATAAAACTGGTAGTTAGGCAATTTCTTTGCCCTTAAGGAAACTGTTGTGACTGCAATGTAGTGTAAAGATAACCACGCTAGCTTTAAACTGGCTAGACAAGACATTGGTAGCAGCCTAATGAGGAATCAACATGGGCCAGTTCACTGAGTACCATCCTTTAGAGGCAGATGTGGCACAGCTGCATGCTGCTGCCACCCTGATTACTTTAATGATAAAAGCTGGCTATGCCAGGAGCAGAGGCAGAAAGCTCAGAAAGAAATTCTGGCTGTTGAGATATTTAGAGCCGAAACAAAGGAAATCTGCTAGGACCCACTGACTAACTTTCCTTGGGGGTATTGGCACATGGAATGCTTGCCATGAAGAAAGGCTGAAAGACTTGGTACCTCTCCTTCCACTAAACCTATCCCTACCTCAACCACAAGCTGTCCTTTGCTTCTGTCTTGCAACAGCACAGATCATATCCTTTTGAAAGAGGCTCAAAGCTTGAGAACTGCTACAAAATTTGTTTTCCTTGCAGTGATTACCAGGGAGCAGCTGGTTTTCCAAGTTGCCAAGCTATTTTCTTTAGAAGTTGCATTTCTTGCTTGAGTTGATCCATACCATACTACAGCACTGTGTGTGCATTGACTGATGGAAAAATTTCTATGACAGAAAACCTGTAATAGCCCAGATTAAAAACACTTCCTTTTTAGTTTATTTCATGACTCCTCTATGTTGAAATGCTTCAAAAAGGCTTTTCTTCTCTTGTGATTCACTGAAGTTGCTTTCTTGAAGGTAGATTATTATAGAAATTATAATCAAAAAGTTGGTAATTGCTTTTTTGTTTTACAGGGACAGCACTGATTTTATCTTCCTCTGGCAGTGAAGTATTATTAAAAGATCTTTGATTTAACTTTTTTCTTGCATTTTAAAAAATTTCAGTAAATGTTCAATCAAATAACTTGCTTTCTGCTGAAAAAACCATCTCACCAAACTCAATAAGGAAAATCCTGAAGGTATATGTGCTTTTTAAATTTGTTCACTACTATGCCACAGTTTTCATTGGTTTTTGGAGAGTTGAGTGGTGTCAGAGGGTAGGTCCTCATTTTCAAACCTTGAAATCCTTTGCACAGACAGCTGTTTCAGCTAATGTAAATTGATAGACAAATGTAAATTCCTCATGGGAGGCTTGGCAGAGCCTTGTCAGTAGTAACCAGATAATCAGATTGCAAATCCACTGCACGTAGGGAGCACAAAAAGTCTCTTCAGACCCAACAGCTTGTTTGCTGTTCCAAGGTATGTGCTCTGAGATCTTCAAGGGGATGTGCACAGTCTCTGCTTTTTTGCTCAAGTGGAGCTTTGCAGTGTGGTTGATGAAGAGCATTATAGAAAAGACATGGAGAATGTGGCAGAGAATTTGGTAGAAATGTAACGTCTAAAAATTTTTCTCAACTTTTCTGGAAAGTAATTCCAAGTTAATAAATTTCATGTCCATCTGCCCTGAGTTTCTTGCTTATTGTTATATCTGTGATGTTTTACAAATTCTGTATCCAGCTCTATAGGAGTTGCTTCTCTCCCTCTCTTTTTTACTTCTAAGTCAGTAAACTATGATGTATGTGTCTCTCCCTGAATAACGTTATTATATGATGCTGCTGGAGCCCTGAATAGCTTGGCTGTGGACTGCTGAACCCTTTGAATGTAATTGTTTTAACACCATGAAATGAAGTAATGCATAAAATTGATAATAAACGGATATCTCTCTGCCTCTGCATGCAAATGAGCACTTAGCACCAGGGCACAGATGCCACCATTGTTTCCCCCCTTGAAAATGACAAAGTAAGTGAAAATATCTACCAAGAGCTTAGAAAGTACGGTAGCTGCATTTTCATTATATTTTAGAATTTCACAGAGTTGGGAAAGCAAACTCTTCTGCCAACATTCAGAAAGGGGCTGGATAATGCCTGCCTGTAGTGCACTGGAACATACAGCGAAGCAAGGTTTTGTTGATTTTTGGGGAAGATAAAGAATATAGTCATTAGTGATTCTCTTCCACTTTGATGTTTTTAATTTTAAAATCTCATTTTTGTTTTTGAAACAAAGACTGCATTTTTATCTCAGTTTTTTGCCTCCTCCTCCACCTCCTCTAAAAAGTACAGCTAGAATCAATGTGTTATACCCATTAATCTGCAGTGCATATTAAACAGGCACATTTAGAATACCTTGGGTCTGGCTGCAGCTTTGGATTTACCCTTTGTTTGTTTTCTAATTTATACTTTTAGTTAATAAATATATCCAAGAACTAAAATGACTACTTTGTTTCAGAAATGTTGTACAGGCTTGGCTTTTTTTCTCCTTCTGCTTAAAGAAAAGGATAGAAATCCATAAAAGAGGGGTATTATTTTATGGATTAATCCTTCAATTTTCAAGCATTAGCTGTATTGCTGTTCATTTCATAAAGGGATCTTACTTAGAGAAAAGTCTAAATTAGCTTGTCACATTTTTTACCTTTACTTCTAAGTTAACAGTTTCAAGTTCGTCATCATGAATCAAAGACATTCACAAGGTTTAAACAGTAATAAAATATACTCGTATTTGAAACCATCATCATTTTGATAGAGATTTCATAAGAGTGCTAAATTAACTGGAACTCACCTTCTATCTCTATGAAAAAATTCATCGGTGGAGTCAGAGTTGAAAGATTTGTTGAAGTCCAGACATATGAAAATTGTTGATTCTGCCATGTCTAAATGTCTGCCTCCTGGTAATAGAGAACTGCCTCATCTTTCATTGTCCTTTATTTTTGTTGTTGTTATTATTGGCACATTGCTTGATTTCTTGCTCCAATACTCTGTAATTCCATGTTTTCCACTTACTTCCCTGTGCCATCCACTCCCCTTGCATCCCAGAAACTTTCTAGAGTTTGGAGCCTTATCTTTCATCAGTAAATTCTCAAGTTAGTCCCCAGTCTTCATGGACAACATTTCAACCTTTTGTGGGGTGTCCAAGGATGACTTTTTTTAAACATAGTTATTTTAAAAAGTCAAAATTAAATAAAAGGTTTATTTCATGTTAATTTAATTCAATCCAAGTATAAGCCTTTACCAAAAAAAAAAACCAGTTCCAGCACCTGGCCCTTATCCCTATCTGCATGTCCCAACTGTACCTCCTGTTTTAGACCTGGCAATTGTGTGGCAAGCCAGAACACTTTGTCTGACAGAACTGCCATTTCACTTTTGCATTTGGCAAAACAGTAGAGGTTTTGTGTCTGGTCACCAGCTGACTGGACTCACTTGAAGTGTCACCATTCCCAGACCTCACGCAAGAGATGTGACACAAGAATGTAATCAGGCCTGGAGGAGCAAGGGGCCACTCCTGTCCACAGTGGCCTATCTTTTCATCAGGGTGAGTAATGTCATGTGGTGCCTTAAATTCTCATTAGTTTGTGCTTTCTCTGTCTTGGTCTGCAGACCCTTTGCTGATGCTATTGAACTGTTTAGTACTCTGTCCTTTCTGTTTGCTTCTTTCCTATATTTCAAATCAATGAAGTTTTATCTAAGGTGGTCGGGGTTTGTATTTTCTGTCATTCCTTTCCACTCTTATGCTTGGCACTGTATGGTTGCGTTCATTTATAAACTCTCCAGGTATTCTAACTGGCATTCTCCCATACTAAGCTTTCCAACTTTTTTAACAAGCCTTTTTTAAAATTATCATTTTTATTATATGTATATCTGTTCTTCACTTTTTAATAATCACAGAGACCATTTCATGATCTCTCCTACCTATTTCATCTTTCTTCTTCATATATGCAACCATTTCCCATCATTTAGAATCATCATTAAAAAATCTTCTCCTCCAAATGCTTTCTCTTTATGCATCAACAAAATTATCATCAATGGAAAAAAATTGTCCTATCCATTATCTCCTTTCCTGAAAGATTCAAGGGTAGTAGAAGAAATATCCTTCTTCCACTGAGGCCAGAGTCTTGGATTCCTCTGGTTGAGATTCACAAAAAGCTTTGTCCAGTGCTGTATCCCCTGTCCCAGAAGCACAATTCTCCTCTGTAGTCAGTGCCAACAGATTTCCTGAATTATAGTCTTCCATATTCATAGGCCATGAGAATAAAAACTACACTCCATTTTACTAACATTTTGATCCTCCCATTTATATCTGTTATTCTTTTACTGGTACACAGGCATCTGCTCAGTGGGAAGGTCCATCCCTCCAAATTTTTGTCACCTCTGTTATGACTAAGCTTGTTTTTGTGTTATTTAGGCCTTCTCAGGTGACTACTTTACTTCAGCTTTTTGCATACATCCACAGTTTGATCCTTATTTGCAGTTTTCATCTGGTTAGCAAGCGATAAACAATAACACACCCATCTTTACAAGGATTTAATGTTTGATGAAAAGTGTACAAATATCATGAAAGTGTTTACCAGAAGAGCATATTTTCACTAAAATATTATCAACATTCTGAAATGTGTTTACCTAGCAATGAATGGATAGATGACATTATTTTCCATTCAGAAGTCTAAAAAATTATTTAGTTAAGCCATGCTGGCTTTGAAGTTCTTGGTTGAAACATTATAACATTATTGTAAAAATTACTTTTTAGTTTTTCCATATCATAAGCATTTCTGTGTATACTTGTATGTAATGTCTACTACAGTCCTCTCAATGCAGAGTGAGAAATTTGTGTTGTAAAAAACCTACATAGAATTCTGGGTCTAAAATTAGATCAGGCTTCCACATCCTTTCAATACCAAGAATCACTGGTCAAAGGAAAAAGACACAGCTTATTAATAAAATGGTTTTACTGTAGAACTATTAATGGAAAACCAGGATCAAACGAGAATTAGTGGCAACAAAAGTTATTCGATGGGAATTCATTCAATATCCCAACTTATGCTTAAATATCAGTGATAGGAAAAAAAAGAGAAATCCAATCTCTTCCAATAAGGAATTCGGAATATATACATAGTAAACTGATACTAAAGTCATTTGATGAAGTGTTTCAGTAATATACAAGTAACAAATCCCTGGGCCATACAAATCTTGCAACCTATGGCATTCAGTGTGGTTATGAGTCAACTTTGCTGATTTATGTTGCCTCATAAAAATCATGAGATGATTTATGCAAGACTTTGATATAGAACTCAGTGCAATGTGATACTTCTTTGAAATTCTGTTGCTTTCTCAAACTTGACCCTCAGTGTAAGGCTTTGGGACCTAATGAAACCATCTGCACTAAAACAGAGAATAATGTATACAGATATCTATATGTATAGATATATAGACATATATAGATATAGATATATAGATATATCAATATGTATTCTGCTCCTTCCCATCCCACCCACCTGCTCAGAAAATATATTGTCCCTTGAAAGTGAAACTATTGCTTTATGGATATTTATAAGTTAATCTGGACAGCTTCTCAAATAATGGTTTAGGAGTCTATCCAAATACTAGTTAAATCAGGAGACTGTTTCTCTTTTTTCTCAATACTACAGTTGTGGATTTCATATGAGAATCTTCTCACATTATTGTGGTCAGCTATTGCTTTATGCCATCAGTGATAATAATCCTTCCTTTGTCTGACTTGGGTGGATGTTTATAAGCTCTTTGGGTTCTATTTTACTTTGTTTGTACATAATACCAAGCATAAGGGGCTTCCAACTCTGTAAAACTATAAATTAAGAACTCATCCTCAACCATTCCACTTTGTAAAAAGTAGCTCAATTTTAAGGAATTGTGGTTTCTTTCAATGTGACAGAATCTTGGATTCAGATGTGTTGAAGTGTTTAGATGTATTCTCAGGCATACAAAATCCCATGCTCAGCTTGTAAGTATGTAGATTGAAGGGTTCAAAATCTGAGGTGTGTTATGAACTCTGCTGGCAGTTACTGCTATACTGCAAAAGAAAGTAGAAAGCTGAAAAATAAAGTAATGTGCTCAATCTTTATTCCCTGTGAGCTCTTAACTTGGAAGCCTAATCAAACCTATATATTCACAAAGAGTAGAAAACTGACACAAAAAAAGTAACAGAGAACAAGAACAAATTAAACTTAGGAACAGTGTCTTTACCAGTCTTAGGTTCTGCAGATCTGGCTGCAGAATGAGAATAATTAGAATACAAATAGTAACTCTTTTTCTTCTTCTACCTATTGTCTCTCTTACATGTTTATGCCTTTGTATACTCATCATCTGCCAGCACCTGCCCTCCATAGGTTTTTAAAAGCTGTAGAAATACTTACAAAAACTTTTAATAATACCAACAAAATGGTAGGGAGGATTTTCAAAATGGTAGGGAGGATTTCTAAACCCTCCTGAAAATAGTTTCAGACCATATTACTTTAAATCTGTATTACTTCAGATTATTTTCAGGAGCTTAAAATGTAGGTATTGTCTACTCTATCAGTGATCTAGAAGGTGTCTTCAGCTACTACCATTGATTAGCTGAAAACATGCTGCTGTTTCTAAGAACAGATTCTGCCCTTTTCTAAGATTAGTCATTGCAGGGGCAATGACATGTTTCAGTATTCTGCAAGGTGCTGTGTATTATGCCTTGATGACTAGCTCTGGATTAATCCTAGCTGAAAGTACATATTTAACTGAAAAACCAGAGAAAAGAGGCTAGTTCCCTTAACCTATGACCATATAGAGAGATTCACATTGCATAACGATTTTTCAGAAAAAATAAGATATGAGTTGTCCATGGAAATATGGAGCTCTCTTTGTCCACTGCAGAAGTCTGAGGCAAATGGACTCTCCATTTGGACACCTAATTCAAGTTAGATAGGGTTTATCTAAGCCACAAAGCCCAGGTGTCTCACTCCTATGGTTTCTATGCCATTTTGGCATTAATAGCAAATGTGGGGCCTCTGTAGCTGGTCAAAGAGCATGGACTTTCAAAGTTGATTGTCTTGCTTCTAGATGATGAACCCAAACAACTGATACTCCCCTCTCATTACCATGATTCTTTTCATTAACTGTTTTATCTAATGCATTACCTTTGGTTCAATTCAATTTTGTTTAAATTACTCTTCACTGAAGTAGTAATTCAGAGAGGTTTTTCCTTGGCCTCACTCCTCCACTATTAACATAAGTAGGAGAAGAAGCATTAGGTCAGAGCTTATCACTCTTCATAGGTTTTTTGTGGCTAAGAAAGGTCAGTGTGATCATCTCCTGTAACCTGTTGTATAATACTAACCCCTAGGATCTCACTAAGTAAAATGTGCAGAGAAGTTTCTACTTGTTACGGTCAATAGGTGTTTTGTCATTCCCTTTAAAGGAAGTATGTTAAAAAATAATATTTGAACAGAATTTGAGAGTTTGAGTGACAAATAAACTCTCAATCCTTTTGCAGAGCTTGTTTATTTATTTCTCGAAATACTACTCCAGAAATCTAGCTTAAACATCAATTTTTGCCTGAAAACTCAAGATAAATTAAGCTCACATGAAAACACTTTAAGGTCATGTGAATCTGTTTAATCACACCAAACCTCCATCTAAATTCCAATAATTTTGTCACAACATACATGTTAATGAACATTTTCTTAGGTAAGAGTTTTTGATCGGGCCATCTTGTAAGAGAAGTATGTTCACAGTGTTAAGAATATACAATCTCTTTTGAATGTAGAACCAGAGGTCTTTGCAGCCACAACAGACTATAGGATGCACAGTTTTTAAAAAGCAGTACCATCTTTTGTTACTTCAAATATAATATCTAGTTGAAAAAGGTGCAGAAGCTGAGTCCTGAGACCTGGTAAAGAGTTTGTAAATGTTTATAATTGCAAACTACTTTAGCTTAGCTGGTCAGTTCCTCTGAAAAACAAAAAGCCTCAGGAGGTAGATTTTAACTCAAAAAAAAAAAAAAGGTTTTCTAGTAATGCTTGAATGGTTGTGACTCCTCTAGTCATTTATATTGAGATTCCAGTTACTGAATCTCAACTACCTTGTATGCAGGGACACAGGTACTTGCAGTCAAAATTCTCCCTTAGAATAATAAAGAACCTGAATGTGTGCTGGACAGTGACTTTTTCTATATTTTTTGAGACCAGAGTGGAGAATTCCTTGGAGGAAAAGAAGCATATTCTGTACTTTCATTTCTTTTAATTTCCTTCACACAGATATTTCAGGGGAGTCCCATTTCAAGAATTGCATTTGAGAAGAAAAACTCACAGAAAACAACAGAGCTTATTGTCCAGGTCTTCAGTTTGGAGCTAAGTAAATTGATTACATAGTTTCAGCTTGAAATGAACTTCTGACTGCTGGTTTATTAGATTGCTTACTGGGGGCTTTAATACATCTTCTCTGATCCAGCAACTAGCCTGGCAAGTTCATGGAGGACATGGGAGTTCTTTTCTGGGCCCCTGTCTCTGCCTACAGCGTCTGATTCTACAGAAAATTGCCAAAATTGTGAAGTTTTGAGGATTTATTCTTCTCAGTCTTCTCCGTTGGTGTCAATTCAGTTTGTCCAAATAACTAGGTATTCGTTGATACCCATCTTTCTCACCTCCCAGGTGGCTTTTAGAAGTGGGAATCATTTTTATCTCAAACTCACGACAATGTTTGCATCCAGCTCACCCACTGGGTTTTTGTTCAAACTTCTCTGCAAACAAAGCAGGCAGCAGAAATTAATCAGGTTCTCCATCTTTAGTGCCTACTCATCACACTAGAAGCTCTTCATAGAGTGGTTTGCTCATTTTGGCTGGAGTACCGTTAATTAAAACTGGTTATACAATTCTTCTAGTATCATTAAATGAGGGCAGGGAAGAAAGGAGTGTGCTGGGTCTGGTGGTAGGATGTTCTGTTGTGAAAAGCACCTCATCTGGCTTCCTCCAATGATTGCTTTATTTCTACAGATAAAATAGCTTCAACAAGCAAACTGAGAGCTTCCCTCCTGCTTTGCCCTCTTTGCATGTTCAACCCAGTCATAGATAGTGTGGATTCCAGACAGGAGCAGGGAACACAGTCTTCAGGTCCCTTAGGAGAGAATGCAACGGAGATGGATTTCTTGCAATGCTGATGAGTAATGGAGTAAAACAGTAACATTCCTCTCAGGAAGGGAAAAAAGTGAAGACAAAATGTACTTAGTGTGGTTTGATTTTTATTAGGCAAAATAAGGTGTCCACCAATGCCCTCGTCTTACTCCTAAGTCTACAGTGGCCTGTCTGTGTGCATCCTTTCTGTCGCTACAGGAAATCTCTCAGACTACCTGCCTTCTCTGATGATTTAGCAATAAACCCATTACTAGAATCAGGGTTCTTTGCTTGTCTAGACTCTTAATTTTTATCACTCTAATAAGTAATCTTGTTTAAAATAATAAACCTGTTTTCCCCTCCTATTTTTCCTATGCAAAATGAAATTGTTTCAGTGTATAACCTGTACGTGTTTAAGCATACTCTAAACTGCTGTGACTTTTGAATTTTGTGATTAAATGTAATTGTGATTGATTACCTGCTGCCAGTCTCACCTGATTTCTAGAACTCTCATAGAAATTAAAGCTTTCATCTCAACAAGAATTACATGTCAAAATAATTTGTAATAGGCAACACTTTCCCTTATGTATATTCTGTAATTCTAAGAGAAGGACATAATATTGAATGCACCTGATGCATAACTGTAATGGAAAAAAGGAAGGCACAACCCACCAAATTTTCAGCTCTGGGAGGAGATGGAATCAGTCCCACTGTATGTTGTTTATTACACAACTCATTTCATTCAGTGTTTCTCTTCCAGTGAGAATTATTTTCTTGTTGACCTCAAGAAGAGAGTAGACTTCCCTGGTTCATTAAAAATAAATGTCAAAGCAAGATTATGTATAAATGTGTTTACAGCTGATTACTTCATTTTCTCGTAAAATCATATGTAGAATTTCAAACCACCTATGTCATTGGTGACATGTACAATCACAATTCTAATGACATATGACAGATTTTCTGTCTTTCCCCCTCCTCTTGGCCCCATGCAAGAAGTCTTGATTAATTCCTACTGCTATGAAGGGAAGAAAAAGGGGGAGATATTTGCACATGGGGGCAAGCTTTGACAGCTGCACTACAAGGACCACTTCATCTTTAGGGAAGACAGAGAGTTTAGTCCAGTTTCCCTAAGCCGCCTCCCCCCTTCACAGCCATTGCAAACGCAGGGAAGAAGTTCACCTTTCATTATTTTAAAAAAATATTACTTAAATCCCTTTGGCAGTGTTCTTATAAATAGATGTGGGACCTAAACTTAAAAAATAACCTTCTTATATATTAAGAAGTACAAGAAAATAAACCCCATATTTAGCTGGTGCCTCCAGTCTCTATTCTGCTAAACAGCCAGGGGCGACCTGTGTTCTGTCACAACTGCTGACCCTGTAGTATTTAAATGGGACATGGACCCCTTTGAAAATCCAGCTCTGGACTTGTGCAAGGAGATTCTGAAAATCTGGATCATTCTTAATCTAAGCAATGTGCTTATATCCCTGACTGGAACAAGCAAAGTTGTTCCCATCATGTTCAGTCTTGGTCTACACTGAAGTCACTGTTTTTTGGATCAAAGAGATGCCTCTCAAATGACTAGAGTTCCTGAATTAGTGTTTTGGCTCATGTACCAATATCTGGAGTTAAAGGTCCATAATTTTCACTGTGCTTTAGGAAAAAAGGGATAGTAACCAAGCAATTAACTTTGCCCTTTCTTTCCCTATTCTCCACTCCTTTTTGCTAGATCCTCATAGGTGCACACACTGCATTGGCATTTCAAACTAACGCCTGCTTTGCTGGTGACATCTCCAAACTGTTGCATATATAGTGTGTGCTTCAAGTGGTAGGGTAAGACCTTTTTCCTATAAAACCATGTTAAAACTTTGCTTCTGAGCCATGTCTTTGTTTTGTTTTGCTTTATGTTGTTTAGAGACTTTTGAATTTTCTCTAACCAGTACAAGATTGTGAGGGTAAACACATCTACAATATATTTTTAAAAAAATCTTTCTCCGTTTAAGAAGAAATTCTGTTTATATACCTTTCTTTCCTATGAAAAGTTTAAAAATGTTTTAACTTATACTAATCTGGGCAAGGTGAGGTTTGTCCATAGAAAAAAACGCACACACACAAATAATTCTTGGAGCACCACAATATTTACTTAACATAGGCCTTAACATAGACACGCACTAATTCCCATTATGTATCTAAAGAAGATTGAAAGAGCATGATGTTTGTGTCATTGGGTATAATCAGTGCTATGGGGTTCTTCCTCTCCAAACTCTGTTTCGAAGGAGCTGGACATTGTGGTCCAAAGAGGAGACAAAGAAAACACTTCTTATGATGCATTGGCTACTAAGTACATCTAGACTGGATTTATCATATATCATATTTTTATCATTTATCATTTATCATTTATCATATATTTATCATATACCATATCATAATTTCCAGCTGATATAGGTTGACTTTTCTGGTCTCTTGCACAACAGGGATGAACAGAAAGTAACAGATTTCATGGACTGCTGCATAGTTTGAACATTTGGTGTACTTTCAAAAAAAGGAGGCACCCTCAAATAAAAGATCTACGCAAAACAGATAAGTGTTGCGGAATTTGCCTTCAAAATTAGTTAGTGTCTCTGTGTAGATTTTCCAGGACGTGTGACTCCGTGTCATGGGACAAAGAACACAAGAGGAGGGGGGAGTATATTGATCTGAGCTGTTTGTTTCCATGTCCCTCCCTCAGATGGGGTACAGTGGAGTCAAAATAGCCTGTACACTTTGCAAAAAAACACTGAGCGTCTGTCTGCGTACGTGGAGACATGATAAGCATCGCTAAATTGGAATAAAAATAGTCTAGACATGGCAGTATGTAAGAGAAATACAAAGTGAAAGAAGAAGAAAAGTCTTTCCCATACCTCAGGGAGGAAGTGAAAATGCCAGGCAGGCCTAATCTTACTTTTAGATAATTCTGCTGATCCTCAGTGCCAGGGCACACTTAAAAAAACCTAACAGCTTCTGAAAGATATGTTAAATTACAGACACCAACTCGTCTTGACTCATGATTTTGTTATTTTTATGTCCTTTATCTTTGAAATACTGGTTTGTTTGTCTCCATGCAACTTCAGGTGTTTCAGAAAGGAAGATATTTCAGTTATCACTATGCAATTATGAAAACAAGGCATAAAGAGGGGAGGATCACCTATGACAGAACCAACTATGAAAGTTTTGCGCTTTTTTTTAAGCTTTGAGGCAGCAAGGGGATTTCCACAGTGAGTTTTGGTTAGAGAAGTTACTTTGGAAAAAGCCTTTTTTTAATTCAGTGAATAGGTTTATTTACAAAAAAAAAAAAAATATTAAGGGGAGAATGGAGCATGAGAAACTAGTTCATCTGGTTTCACCTCTTGTTTAGAGTAAAATCTACCTTGTGTTTGGTTATAGCTATCACAGCATCCAGCCTTGATTTGAAGCAATCAGGAGATGGATAATCCACCATTTCCTTTGGTAGTTTGTTCCAACAGTTAATCATTCTCACTGTGGCTTATTTCCAATTGGAATTTGTCTGGCTTTTAGCCATTGGTTCTTGTTATTCCTTTCTGTATTAGATTAAAGAGGCCTTTACTACCTTGTATTTTCTTCCTGTGAAGGCACTTATGTACTGTAATCAAACCACCTATCAATTTTCTTTTTGATAAGCTAAATGGATGGAGCTCTGTAAGTCTTCCACTAAAAAACAGCTCCTTCAAGCCTTAAATAAGTTTTGTGGCTTTTTATCTCACCCTTTCCAATTCTTCAGTATGGTTTTTAGAAAGTGGGAACAAGCTATGTGCAATATCTCTGTCTTGTTCTCTATAGACCTGGTCCTAGTTGCCCTCATGTCTCTTCTATTTATTCACCCAACAATTAGATTAACTTTTTTCCATAAAATCAAAACAGAAGCCCATTGAGTACTGGGCGCCCTATACCATCTATACCCCTTTTAGCATAACTCCTGAAGAAAAGCAGTGTCCCACATTTCTGTTTTGCTACATACCTCACTTTGAATTGGCTGTATGGCACACTGGACCCAGAACTCCAATGGATTCAGGGCACTCATTCAACAGGCCAGCCAGCCTCCTCCTCACTTCCAGTTTTAACCAACTTTTTGCTGCTATCCCCAAATTTTAACCATAATAATATTTCAGTAAGTATGCCACTCTTCAAAGCACTGCAAGGACCTGGCATTTGTCTGTTTCCGCGTGCTCTGATGTACTTTGATTAATGTATTTGATGAAATGCCACATTAGTTTTTCAGAGTAGAAAGTTAGACTCCATACAAAAACTAGCATACAGCTAAATATCATTTTTTCCTTTAGTTAAATTTGTAGGACCAGTAAATTTTGATAGCTTTATTTTTTTCCAGTAGTGACCCATTAGATGTCTTGCAGTTTCCCAAAATCTTTCAGCATCAGATCTCTTTAAATTCTTACATATGACAAAGTCCACAAACTCAGAAACGTCTTTATTTTGTGTCCTGACTTACCAACGTAGTACTCCCTAACGAATTATTGACTAAAATAATTATGATTTATTACAACATTATCTTGATATCTATGCAAACATCATTAATAATAATTTTTAAAATTCAAAATTGTGACATTAGATACTTATGATAACACTCTTTCTCCACCACTTCTTTCTGGTGGACTTTTAAGGATTCCTTCTCACTGGTTTTCATTTGTTCATCATTTTATGCAAGCCTTAGCTCCCAGCATTCTTATTTTCTATAATAAAGTCTATTTTCCACTAATATTTTACATTGGGTTTTCATGTTTTTCCCCTATTTTGGCACTGGTAGTGCCCTGCTATAATGGGTGCATTCAGCCAGCCATTAAAATAAAATGGGTTTTTCCTTTATTGATGGTCATGGAATCTCAGAGATTTTTTGCCTTCTGATAAAACTTGTTCTTGAAATTTTGTTCGTACTTTTCTACCTATATTCCAAATCCCCTTTTTCCTTGGTAATGTCAGTTTAGCTCTAGAAGAGACACCACACATCACGATGCAGTGCTAACCTCTCACCACCGTATTAAAATGCAATTCATTAATACTAGAATAAATTAAATTTAAAATATTGCAAGTGTAACTTTTGAGGCAATGTTTATTATCCTTGCTCATGACTCTGCACACATGATGGTGAAGACTTTGCTCAGAACATTTTGTGACCATGGGCAATGTGTTGACCAAATGGATTGGGCCACTCCACTCCTCCCAGGTTCTTTATTCATATGTTTTTGAGTTAAACTCTTCTGTTACTGCAGGGGCAGAATCCATCTTTTTTGAAATGGTGTCATATGGCCAGTAATGTAATCTTTTTCTCTATCCTACAAAGAAGTAGGAAGCTTTGTGCAACTTTATTTTTAGAACTAATTGTTTGGTTTAAAAGAAAGCATACTCATTCACAGTTGAGTGGTGACTCTTGTGGTTTTGCCCACTGCAATTCCCTGTCAGGCCCATAGACATGCTTCTTTGTCTGAACATTTGAAAATTGAAACTCAAATTTGCAAAAGCCTTTACTTATTTTATTATCCAAAGGTCCATTTTCAGAAATTCTCATAGCAGTACCACTGCAAGTCGGTTGGATTTTGGTGTGTTGGTAATTAGCTCACAGTGGGGATAGTTTTCATACCTTTATATTTACTGTCCTGAAAGATTTGTAGATTTTTGCTGACTGAGGACCCACTCCATGTCCAACCACCTCTTTTATACCTGAAGCCTTCTACTTGTGTTTGTACGTATTGAAATTAAGAAACTTCTTTTTTTTCTGATCCAAGAAGTGGTTTGTATTTTTTTAAACAAAAGTGCTCTTGGATTTTCAGTGTCCATTTATGAAAAGCATCACTTTTGAATATAAGGGGTTTCAGTCCACCAGGAATGTGTGTTTTCAGAAGGAAACTCAGGGTGAGAATGCCAGCCAATATGATGTTGGCTGGAGCAGACACATAAACTGTCAAATGTGTCATTTTTGTGATGGTGGTACTGGCTCAGACTGAAATCTCAAAGGGGAAGTGTTGGGAAGAACTATTTGTTCTTTTGTTCCTGAAGGCAGTTGATAACATGTTCCACAACTGTCTTTGCACTGCCAAATAAACCTCAGAAATCACTGTATCATAGATATTCAGTTAAATAGAAATAATTACAGCCCATGCAATTATGTGTGTCACACAGGCTTTTGTTTGGCCTAGCTAGTGCAAAAACTCCATGCTCAGAAATGTGAACCATATGGAGCATGATACTTTTGTGTCCACAAAAATTAGTTCTGACGTTTAACATGGGTTTGTTTTCTAAATCTAACCAGCCTGAACATCCCAGCTTAAATGTTGCATATGATTTGGTTTATAGAAACCCAGTAATATAATTAGAATTGGGCTCAAATCAAAATGATAGAATTTAATATTGAAATACTGCAAACCCAGTTTAGTTCTGGTTTTGAACTTTTCAACGTTGGACACAACTCTCACTTAACTGTAGTATGTCTGACTTTATTTTATGGGTACAAATTTGCCCTTGTAAAACTTGCACTCTCATTCTGCCACATACTTAATTTTCAGTGGAAATCTGATCACAGCCACCTCTAATTACCTGGTTTGCAGCAGTACTTACTGCACACAACTTATTTGCAGCACAGCTTATTAAGAAGGGCAAAAATAGGCTGTAAACCTTACAAATGCAAAATACATATAGCAACATTCAGAAGTATGGTAGGATTTGGGCTTTAGAAAACTCTCAGGTTAGTCTGGAGTTTCACACAGCTTGTTCAATGTCAAAAGCTTCTTTTTTTCTCCTTAATTTAAAACATTTTCTCCAAGGCCGACTTAAATGAAATGTTTATTTTTCTCACTGTAGGAAATGCTGAATTAGACACCAAGCATGGAATTGTCTCAAGAAAATGGACAGGCACAGGTAGCTGGCTTTTGGGCAGGAAGATAGGTCCAATGTTGTATTTTGATCTCACTATTCTCAAGATTGCAGAATTTCTACAATTTCTTTGTCCAATTATTTTTTCAGAGCCCTTGCTTTCAGTGCAGCTTTTGACAACTGTGCGTGCCAGGTGCAAATGCGGACAGAGTAAATTAGAGTAAGTTTAACTGTTTTGTTCTTACTGAGAAGTTCTCTGATCATCCCTCCACCCCTCTGCTTTTTTATTACCTCTCTCCCCCTCTCTCTTTCCCACATTTGAATTTCTCTGTGCTCAGCCTTTTCTTTGTTGTTGCTTTGTATTGTGACTGGATTTCCACCACCCCCCACCCCCCCTTCTCTTCAGTTTCACTTAACTGGAACATTAAGTAATCCTGAAGTTCTGCTATGAATTCTGAGCCACTCCAAGTTTTAAGTTAATTCAAGAATGAAGCAAACAAGTTTGTTTCTTCTCAGCCAGGGAATGTGATTTTTTTTTTAATAGTTTTTCAGGAGTATCTAGTATCATCTCTGCAGTTTGAAGATATCATATTTGACTACCTTTTTAACTCATGACTTCCCACTAAAAGCACTAAACAAACACGTGCTGAACTTCTGCAATTCAGTGGTCTTATGCTAAAGTTTGGTATTAAAATGAGAAGAAATTAAAAGCCTAATTCTCTTGAATGTGGAAATGTAGAAAGATCAGGCTTTGTACCAGTTTAGACAACTTATTAGACCCTGAAGAAATTAAAAAATATAAATACCATAGAGGACCAAGAAAGGACAGGGATTTTTTTAATTTTTTTTTTTAACCAGTGTGGTGTGTGCATGTGTGTTCTTGTGATAAAGCTGTGAAGTTTTTGGCTGTCCTTTTCTGGCTTCTGTTGTTTTCTAGGGGCTCAGTGGGATAGATAGTTTGTGCTGTGACAGGACATGCCAACAAATTGCATCACTTCTGCCTCGGTGGCCGAGGACAATGACATGCCATATGCCCATGGCAAGAAATGAATGGGGCTCATTTACACTGGCACTGGGTGCCTTCAGCTCTGTCAGTCTTCAGAGGCTATCCATGGCAAATTGGAAAGTAGCACTGGAGTGGCAGCAGCATGAAGAGATGCAGCCTGAAAAGCTCCCAGCATTCATAACTTTATGAACAACATGCAGCTTTGAAAGGCAAAAAATATCCATGTGACACCCTGGATGCTCTTATCCCATCCCTTTGCAATTTAACCTTTTGTTTTCAGAAAGAAATAGAATCACCAGTCCTTTCTGCCTGGGTGTTTTTCACTTCCCACTAAAAAATAGAAAATTAAAAAAATCTTTGAATAAATTCCAGCTGCAAGAAGAAAACAAAAACACAGTGGGTGTCATGCTTCTCGCATTCAAAACAGTTTCTCTGCTCAAACAGACTGCCGCAAAGATTTGCCCCAAAGTTGACCCCGTTGCCTCCAGTTTGCACTCCAGCAACAACAAAACTCATATTTGGCCTCTGACCTTCTTGGCAGCACGTCATTTATTTCCATGTGTTGAAGCAAAGGATGATGGGCGATGATTAAAGAGCAATGGGTCTGCTGGCCTGAGACACTAATGAGGATGAAATGAGAAGGTCAGCGATCATCCTCACATGGCAAACTAGGACATGGAGCTAATCTGTTGTTAATTGTCCTTTACATTTGTTTTAAGGACAGTGGCAGGGATAGGTGGCAGTCATATGTCTCCCTTCTTTATAATCTCTGTAATTAGCATGAGAAATAGAGATGGGCTTGCCTGGAGAAGTCTGAAATGTGCTTTGCAAGTGGGTTTTATTTTATTTTATTTTATTATTTTATTTTATTTTATTATTTTATTTTATTATTTTATTTTTCCATTTGCTGCTTATACAAATCCAGAATTAGCCAGAAGTGACTGACTGGCAAGTGCAGAGACAGAAATTTGTCCTTGCTGTTCCTTTCATACAGGTGACAGTCTATAAGATGTGCAGTATGCAGATCCTTCTCCTGTTCTTTCTACTGGTAGATTTCTCCTTAGATTTTGTGGGGATGCTGGTAGGCTGCTTGGATTTCTGTGCATCTGCTTTTCTTCACCTTTATCATGAGCTAGCTGGCCCAGTAATGTTTATCCCAAAGGTATCTAGGTCTGAAGCAGAAGCATCTAGTCTTCCTGCACAAACTTGTCTACCCCATTGCCCTCAGCTGACATTGGAATGAGAAAGCAGAAGAGCATACCCTGCTCCCTGAACCCACCACCACTAATGCACAAGCCTCTCTTGTAAAGTCTCAACAGCCACAAGTTAAATGGGATTACCTAATAAAATAAGGTATTGCTGATTTCGAAACAAATACGTCTTCAAGCTGCTGGTATTCTTCACAAAACTGGCACTATAAGATGTCGGACACAAACATTTTTCTGTTACAAATCCATTTGGTACATTCCACTGAAAAAGGGAAGCTAGAGGTTTCTGTCTCCTGTTTTGCTGCTTCTTTCAGAGGAAAAGAAGCCTTAAAGTACACGTTTTAAATTTCTTGATGCTCAGTATACAATTCCTTCTTCACTTCATTAGCTGCTAACTGCTCCTGATACACAACTGCCCTACGTGTTATAACTTGTTTTATCAGCTCTGCTGAGAGAATGTGCATTCCCGGTTTCACGGTGGTGTCGTTTTGGTAGAATTCCTAATTTTTATTTTTTAGCCATAAACTCCCCTTGCACAACTAATGGTTGTGTTCAGTCTCTCAGAGGGAAACAAATCTGCTAGCCAAATGGCAATCAGCTGGTGAGCTAAAGCCTGAGAGCTTTAAAGTATTTGTCTAGTGAAGAGTTTACTGCAGTGCTAATCATAACACACTCATTAATTACTCATTTGGATTAAGCAGAAGGGTCAGAGGAGCCATCTTGACAATCCAGGCCTATCAGTGCCCTTTTCCTGCCAATTAGGACAGAGAGAATTTCAATGGCTGCAGCCTCTGCTTTTACACCTCCAGCACCACCTGCCTTTGCCCTTTATCCTGCATAGCACATTAGCCACGACTGACAGCCAGCACATGGACTTCAGTCTCAACACAGCACCTTGTCAGGTATAAGCAAAATACAAATTACAAGCTAGGAAAGAATCTGGGGTAGGAACCAGGGTAACGCTCATCTCCACCTCCATCCCTGGGGCTTCTGAAAGGGAGTCCTGAAGTGAATCTGGTTTTTGATCGGCCTTTGGTACAACGAGAATGGCCATTGTAATGATGTGATTTGTGGTCGTCAAGGCTAAACAAAAGCAGAATCCCAGATGAAAGGAGATGAACAGCTGTTCTGCTGCTATAGCCCACATGGGACAGGAAGGGTAAGAACTGGCGGGCTGAAATGAGGGATTTTGTGTCAACTGTTTAGGTGTGTGAGTGGAAAAGTGAAGAGCGTACCTATCCTTGCCCTTTCCAGATGAAAAAGTCCATGATTATAGGTGATGACGTTTCAGTCTTGGAGTCTATCACAAAAGTTTGTGTTCCGGCACCTTTTACAGCCCATTATCAGGAAGCTCAACTCTCAGCTCTGTCTGGCATTTCCAGAGTCACTCTACTGTTTACAGCAGAATTATCCTGGTTTAGTGCCAGTGCAACTGTTCTTTTTTCATACAAATTCTTCCTTATGATCCATATTTTAAGATCTGCTCATAGTCTGAATGAGTTCGCATTATTAGAAGAAACAATTTTAGAGATTCCTCCTGCACTCCTACAATATATACTATGTTCTTCAGCAAAATCTGGTTTCTTGTTGAAATAATACATTCTCAAGTGAACACAATAGGGTTTTTTTAAATATAAACAAGATTGATTAATCTCCTCTGCATGCTGTCATGCTTTTCCTTCATATCTTCCAAACCTTGAACCCACTGGGATTTTAGTGTTTAAAAGCCCTTTTTTTTTTTTTTTTTTNTTAATGCTTCAACAACTCAGTCACCTGAAGTATCCAAACAAATTAATCCCTGGGTTAACCACCAGGGAAACTAGCCTGAAGGCATATCTTGTAAGGAATTCCTTGGCTTCAGAGTTTTTGCCCCTTGGTTTCTTCTCCTTGCCTCACCAAAGGCTAAGTGTTTTAAAATAAATTTTCCCCTCAGAAGGGAAGATAAGTGTGATAAAATCACAGCATAAATATAGGAGTGAAATTCCTTTGGAAAGGGCTCCAAGACTGTTGGGTTGCCTTATTTTTCCTGAGGACTGGTGGAGTTTTGGAAATGCATAAAGACAACTGAGTTAACTGTGTTGCTACTTTTAGATAAAATTTTGATTCTGAGCTTCAATGACCTCCTTCTTGGGCACAAATAAAACCACAGTTAAAAAGCTGCAAAGCCAGATCACTTTGTTTTAGAAGCAAATATACTGCCAGAAAGTGCTTGCAGTATTGACTGGGCATTTGTTAGATAAACACATACAGTTCCTTGAGATGTTTGCAGCAAAACTGTGTCAGCGCCTCTTCCTGAGATGAAAAAAAAGTGTCAAAATACTGACAGGACTTAGCTAATATTTGAATAATTGTGATTAAACCAGTGAGCAAATATTTTGAAAAGCCACCAATTCAAAAATTACCACCAGTAAATAAATATATTTTGCAAAATAATAACTTGCCTGTGACTTTTCCAAACAAAAAGAGGTAGATTTTTCTAGTAAATTACTATCTGAGAACCATTTGCTGGTATCTATACCTGCCACACTTGCTGTGTCCATTCAAAGTAGTGCTTCCACTTGAAGCTTCATCCATGTACAGCATCTACAAGTTGCACAGAGAAAATAATGACCACTTTGTAGTAACTTTTGGCAAAATGTCTCATAAGCACATTTCTTTCTTTGTGAACTCTTCCACTGGTTAATCAACAGAATAACATGTTTAAAATGAAGCTGTGACTGTTCTGTGCCATACATCTCAGAGGAAATTATGGTTTAACTACTCGAATCAGAAGCAGAGACATGTATGAAGCACATTAAGTAGTAATCTGCTTGCTTTTTTAGACTTAAAGCAACCCTGTGCTGAAAAATCACACTGCAAAATATTGCTTTTGCACCTCTGTCTGACAAAAGCAGAGTCACAAACTGTTACACCTTTTTAGCAGGAAACTGAAAAACATTTGCATGTCCCTGGAGGTTAGCCCAATACTGTTTCCTTAAATTCAGAAGGTGGTTGCTAAATATTAAGACAAATCAGCCTAACCTTTTTTAGCAATTAGTCCACTTAGTAAAACCTGAAATTCACAGAAACTGGGAATTTTACTGACTGTGTGCCCTGATAGGCTTGGTATGCTGGTAAAGGTAACTTTATCAACTATGAAGTCAAATTAAGTTGTGATCTCCCCTGGATCTTCAAGAAAATTCCTTTGAGATATGGGGATATATTTTTGTTTGCTGTAGTTTGTGATGTAGATGGATTTTTTTTGCTAGAAAGGAGTAGTGACTTGCACTCCCAAAGTAGGGTGAAGTAGGACTTCTAGATCCCAGATTCTCAGTCACTACCAACCCAGCAGACATCTGGATTCACAAGGTACTTAGAGGGCTCATCACCTCCCTGGTGTTCGGGTGTGGTTTCAGGTGATGACAACCTGAGCATGTTGGTACCTGGCTCACACCTTAAGACCACCTAGTCCCTTGACACTGCACAAAAGTGGTCCCAGATGTGCAGCCCTTTCTGAGAAGAAAACACTTGACCATGATTTTCCTCTCACAGGAAGGATATTCCTTTTTACTCCACCACAAAGTATTTAACATTGAAAAGTTGAAAGATGTGAACTTTTAAGTTTCTCAGGCTTTGATGGGGCTCAAATCTGTCTCTTACCTGGAATAAATAGGCCTACTCTAGGTAAGAGAACCTGACCACAAATACACATGATTGTGCATGTCAGAGTATTTAACTGAGATGACACTTTAATGAAAGAATAGATAGAGAAAAGAATAAGTAGGGAAGTACTTACAACAGTATTCCCTCATCTGCTGCTCCCCCAACACTCAGTGAACAGTTATGGTTTTAAATAGAAAAATGTAAAGAATATTATATTTAATTTGAAGTTTTTTAAAGGATCAGTTACACGCTCATCCATCACTACTACACTTTTTTTAAGTGAATGAGCCTGTTCTATGCAAACAGCAGATGTAGACAACCCTCTCTAATTAGAGATTTGGGCCTGGTGACCATAGGAGAGAAAAAAGGATTTCCACACAACTTAGTCTCTGTTAGGAAGGACTGTTTAAGATACACATTCTTCTGCAGCATTCTGTATGGGCTGGCTCTGGGCAGATCTGCTCTCAATGTATGAATTTTTAAACAATTTGTCTGAGATATATTCTCAGGTACATACTTATTCAATACATTTATTCTGATGTATTATATAGATAACCTAAGCATCAAGAAACCTGTTGATAATACTGAAAATAAATATCTCTTGAATCATTCCATAGACAATAATTAATTATCAGAACTAAATAAATAATTAAGAATACCAAATTCACTTACTCAATAACATTTAGCACACTACCTCACCAGTATCATTGTCACAACTGTAATTGGTGCTTTGGATTCTCTCTTGGTTGTCTGTGTGAAACAGCTGAGCTGATTAGAGACATGATGGCACGATTTGCACCATGAGATAAAACAGAAGGGCTGAATCAGCCTCCCCCACCAGTACTGCCAGTGTTCAATGACACAGGTTTCCATAGGTCTTGAACTATGGGCTATGAAGAAATTAATCCGAGGCAGAACAAGCACAGCACCAACAGCCCAACTCTTCTGTATTCTTGGGTCTCTGCACACTGGCTCACAACTCTCTACCAGTGTAACTGGTGTGACCCCCCAGATATCTCCTTACTTTTGGCACTGCCATGCTCTGACTCCTTGGATGCCTGTGAGAACTTCATTTTTGTGGGAGCAGATTCTAGACTTATTGCCACAGACCAAACTTGTGCCAACAGCAGCTGTTAAATTTGACCCATTATAACTAGATTGACCTCACGTGAATACCTCATTCAAGTAACTCAAGAAAAGCTATTCAACACTTTAAAGGCCAGAAGTTTAATCCCCTTAAGTTGCTCTGGATAAATGTACACAGCCAAAAAAGTTTACATACCTGACCTAGAACAGATGGTGTATATCAATATTATACAGACTTTCTAGACACTTTGTATTTTTTACATTGGTGTGCATGTGCATTTTTACTCTTTTAGATGTTAGGTGGCTACCAAGTGCCATACATACCAATGTATGTTTGAGGGAGAAAGAGACAAGGTCTGTTTTATCTTCTTTGTCTAAACATTAAGCTTCTATTGAGGCCATTTGGCAAGTCCTTTCAGCTTAATAAGACTGCTGACTTTCAATGTCAATAACTCAATAACAGGCAAGAGTGCAAGCTAAATATATATCATCTGTTTTTACAGACAGAGCAGGGGCATCAATGCATTTGCAAGTGCTTGTCTTTAGAGCACTTGACCACACAATTCCAAAACCATCACTGAAGTCTCTCCAAGAGACTTCATATCCTCTGAAGGCTTCAGAAATGCTTTGAATCAATCCTTAAAAGCTGAAATTAGTTGCTTTAAAAGTGTGGTTGAAAATTGCATATTCTCTGCCTTTAGGAAGATGTGGAAGCGCAAGACTGATGATCATGTAGTTTGTTTTGGGAAGTTTTTTAAAGGCAGTTAGTGCGGAGTGCTTTTATTTTCCTGTGGTAGATGTCCATGCACACGGGTGCTGAGAGATATACAGAGAGGAGCACGGGTGAACTCTAGAATAAGTGAATATCTGAACCACACCCAAAACTAACATTAATGACAGACTTATATATTGGAAAACAGAGCTATAAAAGCAATTTCATTCTCTTAAACTTTATGTGTCTAACTTAACAGACTCAGAGAGTATGATCTCTGCCTCTTGTCCCCTTTCTTTGCTGTGTGTAGGGTGACTGGCTGTACACTGCTCCCTTATTTTGCTCAGCTTTCTTTGCAGAGAGGCAGTGAAAGCAGCACATCCTTCCATCCCTGCACAGAGTCTGGTGGGCCATTAATCAGGTCAGCCAATCAGCATGCAGGGATTAGCATAATGTACAGACACACTTAATCAGGTCTACTATACAGTTAATCATGTGTATGCTAATAGTTATGGAGGATTAAACATTTAGGACACTGGCTTTCTGTTCTGATTGGCTGTGTTTTCTACCTGTTAACTTTCCCTTTCTTATTTTGTTTGGGGCTTTTTTTCACCTGTTTATTCCTTCCATCCAAAGCTGTGACTGCCAAAAGTGTTTCTGTAAGGCTGGCTGGATAATAAAGGATACATTTAAATAATAGGGGAGGGAGGGAACAGAATCAAGTATTGGATTCACAAACGGATTTCAAACCAGGAAAATAATTTTTCATGGAAAAAAAGGTATATATGACTTTGCTTCCTCAGAAAATGTTCTGAATCTCAAGAGCTATTACAGTTTAATTATCAAACTATGTTAATTTCCAAGACAGATTTTGAATTTGTGAACTAACTTTTCAAAACAAAGGATCTGAGTGTATTCACTGTTGGTAATCAAAAGCAAAAGACGGCAATAATATTATTTGGCTTTTCACAGGAAATTGGGAGTGAGAGAGAACAAGTAGCAGCCAAAAGTAATCTCTCCAGCCACTGTAATTGAGTGTTTGCATATAGTTAGGGCTATCTAGGCAAGAGCTGAAGGATTCGGTGAGAAGGAAGGGTGGAGTGCTGAGGAAAAAAAATGGGGGGAGAAGCTGAGTGAGAGGCACAGAAAAAATGAGCCTGCCAGTGGTTAATTGAGCATATAGATTCCTAATGTGTCAGGCACTACCCTCTCAGATGAAGGATGACACTTTTTAGGACGCATCTTCCTTTGTTACCATTTTAAGACTAATGAAGCCTGCAATTCATAAACCTGATGCTGGGCACTTATCTGCTGCCAGGGCAATCAGTACAGCAGAAGCCTACAACTTTCTGTGTACAGGTTTTAAATTACGCTTTTTGGGCATATAGCATGGAAAATACAAGCACATTTTACTGAGATACCTGTCATGCAGCTAGATTTTAAAATCAGACATTTAATTGTTTCAGAGAATCAGAGAACAGTTTTGTATTTTTTTTTCTGTTTTTTTTTTCTTTTCTTTTTCTTAGTGAACCAGGCCTGTTTACTTTTATAGTCTCTACACAGCAAGGCTCCATTATACAAAAGTTGTAGTTTTTTTCCCTTGCCTTCAGGTCACTTGTTAATGAGCTGAGCACTGGTAGAGGATGGAAGCGATTACAATGGGATATGGGCAGAGAGATTTCCTTTATGTTTCCCCAGAATTACGAAAGTGAGCAAGAGAAAGAAGTGATGTTTGTCACCAGTCCCACAGAGACACTTCTCTGTGGAGGCTGATGAGAGCACCTTACTACAAACTGGGCAGAATTCGGGTGCCAGAGAAATGCTGGGACCCACCTCAGCCCCTCCTTGTGTAGTCTCTGACCTCCTTAACCTCTGCAGGGCTTCCTTTATGAGCATTCCCAGCCAGATGGTCGAGTCATCAAACCTTTATGAGCACAAAGTCCTTTTACCACTTCACAGTTTCTCCCAGCCTAAAAGCAGGGAGGGTAGACGTGTGAGGAAAAGAAGCTAAAAGGTGTTAAGGATGAAAACAAGACATAGGGGTGGCTTCTTTCTGGATTAGTAACTTAGTGAGATTTCTATGGTTTTGGTACTGTCTGCCTGTGTTGGTGCTATCTATACGAGTGTGTTTAGATCCTCCTGTACAAAATGCTTTCTTACACTACTATACAAGCATTTAAAATTTATATTTTTTTGTTTGTTTGTTCTGGTTTTGGTTTGGTTTTTTGGTTGGGTTTTTTTTAATCCCTTCTGTTTCTAATGATTTGGGACATTTTTAATCCATTCATTTTTGGTAGGTTAAAACTGCAAAAGATCACTGCTATGTTTTCAGAGGGCTGATCTGTGGTGGCAAAGAATGTTATGTACCTTCACTGGCAATAGGTGACTTAAATTACATGAGGCCTGAGCCCAGCAAAGTGATCTTGTTAACTTTATGAGAACTACATTCTGGTTTCCACCTGCATCCCAGGGTAACAACCTCACTTATGAGGAAGTCAATTTCCAACCACTCCTCCAGGAGAAAAGTTAACTCAGTCACCAATTCCTGCATTTAAGTGTTTTACACTTTTCCAATTAGAGAACACACACACACACATACACACACACAGAGAACAGCAAAACGTGTGAAACAGCAACACTGTTGAGATGTGCTATAACCATCCTTTGATGTACAGCGCTAATTTTAGAATCATTTAAATCAACTCTTATCACTAGCAGGTAAAGTCAAAAATAGAAGACCCATGAATCTGGGTGAGGTCAGGCTCCTTTGCAGGTTCAGGTTGATTGGTTTGCAACAAAACCACTGAGATCTGCTAGTTTTTAATGAGCTTTTCTCCAAAGAGGCAAGCTTGTATTTTCATTGGGGATTGCTCTTGAGGGTGTGTTTCACGTCTTTCTCAGACACTCTAGATCTTGCCGGTTTCCCACATTAAAAATCATTAAGTAAGTTGATGGTTGTTCACCAAGGTACAATATGTTATACGAGATCTTACACCTGACCTGTGTTAGTGAGAGAAGGGCAACAATCCTTGGATGGTGCTCATACTCTGTTCAATTGATTTTCCTTGTAGAGGACACAGAATAATGAATAATTCTAGCAAAGTACCTACCCCCTACATGTGAAAAGCGATTTTGACTCAAGGGCCGGTGAAAATAGTATGTACTGTGGAAATTTACTTTGCCACTTTTCTGTAGGAATGGTAGATGTCTAGGTGATACTGAATGTCCTTTAAAAACAAAAAAAGCTTCACCATAACCACCGATGAGATGTACCTTGTAGAAGTGTTGTTTCCAGAAATTAATACTGGCTGTACAGTTTTGGTACAACTTCTTTTACTCCTCTTTTTTAGATTTGAGAATATGTAGGTGCTGTGTGTTTAAATATCTCTTATTTTCTGTTGCATTAGTAAGAAATGAAGGGCTTGTTTTTTGGTATTCCTGTGATATCACCAGTAAATAAAGCTGCTCTAGGAAAACTCAGTGTTGCATTGTCAAGTTTAGTCCCCTCACCTTCTTGCAGATTGATTTATGAGGTTTTTATATGAGCATCAGTTTTGAATATGAAATGTGATTATTACACAGGAAATACATATTTCCAATAAGGTTGATGAGAAGAAACACAAATCTAGCAGAAATATTATCCATCTTCAAAGTATAAGCATCTCATAAGAGTGTATTTAGCAGTGTATTTAGCTCATCCAATTCTAGGCTGAGGCCTTGAAGAAGACCCTAAGAAAATTAAACATGATATAATTCGAGCAAATGGCATAAAAATTATAAATTTTGTGTTGAAAGAGTATTTTTCATATAGCTTTATCACTGTCATCTGGATTAGGATAATGTGTTTGAAAGTTGTATACATATTTGTAGAACATCAGCATGTCCACACTTACAATTTAGATAGTTGACACTGTATATGCCTACTTTTATCTTTTCCTGAGAAATCGTCCTCACTTTTGTCCTACCCCCACTACATCTTTCTTTCATTTTTTTTTTAAAGAAGAAAGTAACTCTCCAGACACACATAATGCATTTTTTTTCAAAAACATTAAGCAGGGTCCTGACAGAACCTAAGAAATTCAGAGTTAAGTCTAAAACTCTGTCCTTAACTCACCCCGCTGTGCTTAGGTATTATAGCACATATGGTATGAACCCCCCACTGCTCTGAGGCCCTCTGATTAAGTGCTGCAATACTGTACCTAGACACAATGTGGTGACTTAAGGAGAGAATTTCAGCTTTAACCTGAATGCCCTGGTTCATGTGAGACTGTTAATGTTATTAGAACATAAAGTGGGTGGTTTAATACCTTATATATGGTGCTTAAAGTCAGCAGCAGCTGCCAGGGACTGGGTTCTGCTCTGGCTTTTGCTAGGGGGAGGGGAAATCAGTTGTTTTCTTTGCAGTAAAAATAGAGCATGAGACTGCTTTCTAAATTAAAAGAAAGTTTATTCATTGTGGATGAGCTACAGGAAAGTAGTGCAATCAGCAAAACAGAAACAAACTTGGGAGGATAAAGCTGGATTTTTTGATAGTCTGAGAAGGCAACATTTTGCTACAGTGAAAAAAGACTGAGCTCATTCTTTGGTCTTTGCATGTGTCTTCTCATGTAATTCTGCTTGTCTGGTAACATCTTTAGAGATATCCTTTTGTTTTTTGTATTTGGCAAAATCTTGGGATTCAAACCTCAGACATGTTAGGGATGTTGCACATGAGCATAACAGCAGTTTGTACAATGAAATAGACTGGGGAAAAAAAAAAAGGAAGTAAAACCACAACGATGTAGCCACCAAGGTTTTGATAGCACAGTTTTTAAGTCTGCAATGTTTACTTGTGCAAACCAAGACCTTGTTTCACAAGTAGGTTAATTTTGCTGAAGGTTCTCAAAAAAAGATGCTGCTCAGTGCTAGATTATTAATGACAAAATTTCACCAAATGAAGATCTGTAAAAACAGGTGCAAGTGTTTTCCACTTGCAAGAAAGCAAACAGCAGACCCTATTCTTGATAAATAAGAAAGATTCAAAAGTGAATGGTTCAAGTAAATAAAAATTCAAATGTGGTTTGTTCAGTGTTAGACTGTCAGGAGCGTGCAGCTGCCCAAAACACTTTTGGCTCCTCATCAGGCAAGCTAAGGTACATGTAAGCCATTCCCAAAAGCACAAGGAAAAGGTTTGATAGAACTCTTTTGTTCCTTATTTTGTATGTACACTTTTCCTACATCTTGGTCAGTAGGCTCTAAAGAATAGGGGCACCCTGGAAGCCAGTTACTGTGTTGGCTTAAGAGACCAAGGGACATCAGCCTAAAGCAAGTGGTCTTGAAGCATTTCAGCAAGTGGTGATCTTATCCTGAGGCCCTTGATTAGAATTTGCTGTTTCTGTGTGTGTGTGTGTCTGTGTGTCCATCTGTGATTTTTTTCCCTTGTCACCTCCCTCAAGTATTCACTGATACTTCATTTGCAAACAAAACTTTTGTTGATGAGTGTTTGTTTGCTGGCTGGAGTGCGGGAAATGTAGAAATTCAAGCTATTTCACTCCCATTCTCCCACTACTTCCATGAGTATCTAGGGATAACTCCAAGCTACAGACACTCTTCACACACTCACTCTCTTAGCAGAAAGTTTCACCTTCTACTGCCTTGACTTGCCTCTCCCCCTACTTACTTGATGCACACATAGGGGGTATGTTTTCCTGCTGAGGTTCTCTGGCAAGTAGAGCAATCTCTACAGGAATCCTCACTCACACTGCTGAAGGACTCTGAATTTGATTGGGAGTATGGAAGATCTTTCTTGTGCGAGAAAGCAATCTTTGTCACAAAAATCTTGAGGAGCTCAGTTAAGTGGCAGGGGAAAGAAAAAAGCGTATTTATGTCCTTATTCAAAAGGTGGATAAAAGGATATTTCTAATGATGTTAGAGATTTGTGAGTCTCAGAAACATGTGCTAACACTGGTGTGCACACTAAGAGTGGCTGAGAGGGAAAATAGGATAAAGCTGGTTGAGTTTTGCAGATAATGTTTAGAGCTACGATACATGGACACAAATAATATGTTCTTCATTTGTCTTTGGGAAATACTTGCAGATAACAAGAAGATAAAGAGGGCTGGGGTGGGGGATGGTGCCGGGAAGGTTTGAGTACCTCTGAGGCTGTAATAGATTTCTGGCTCCCCAGTTTACTGCTGCATGACCAGGATCATTCACACTGAGATAAATTTCATGTTAGGAAGATGAATGGAAATGAAGATCTGTGAAATTATTAGTTTTGCTGTAAGCCTATCAATCATGTGGGCCGAGCTTCTGGCCGAGGCCAGGCGTGACCCCTGGGCGGGATGGGGCTGGCAGGGCTGCCGGGTCCACGGGCAGCAGCCGTCCCCTGCTGTTGGCATTATCCCCATCCTGGCAGGGCTGAGAGCTGGGCCTGCATGCCTTGTCACTTGTACTCTTATAATTATGACAAATGACTAAATGTGTTATTTCCAGCAAAGCAAGGGCAGTCAAAAGGGGTGCTTAGGGTTTGTAAGAGGTGATGGCTGGTGCGGCTTTGAAGGCTTTTCCTTTTTTTGACTCAGAGCAGGCTGAACCATACATGGCCACCCCACTGATAGCTGAGCAGCGTGTGAAACCCATTTCACACGTCTGCGCTGCCTTACAGCTGCGATGCCCTCTTTTCATCCCTGACAAAACCAAAGCTGGTGGCTGCCGCCTCTTCAAAACAGGCACACAGTTTGGTGGGGGAAACTTTGCTGGCTTTGTTTTAATCGGGATGAATGGGAAATCCCAAACACTGAACTGTATTTTACTGGAGTCTGGGAGGTGGGGGGCAGAGTGAACAAAGAGTGAACAAAGCCCAATAGGAAGTGTAGCCCTGATGGTGTTTTTGACACCAGAGCAAGCGTCTCCATCCATAAAGACAATGGAAATTGGAGTAGTAAGTTGTACAAAGATAAAAAACACACACATTTCTGGAAAGTCATTTGAAAAACAAACCCTGAACACCAGCAACAGGTTTAGTGCCTGAATCTTGTAAATAGTTCACAAACTTCCTTTCTTAAATATCTCAAGACTGGGCATTCCAGAGACAACTTAAAAAATGTATAGGTCATTAATTTGAAGCAGAGGATGAGAGAAATATTGCTAAATTGTATAAAAGTGTGAGTCAATAGTTAAAGTGTGAGTTAATAGTGGAGGAAGGACAGTAAATGCATGGCTTGTAGCATGAAAAATAAGGATTTAATCAGCTCTCAGGTTTACTGTTATGCTTTCTTTGCTATAAATAGGCACAACAGTATTGTTATGTATATTTACAGATAAGAATCATGTTTCATTTCCTTAGCTAAAATAACGTACATACAAATCTTGAAGTAATGATGATTGATAGAATGTGATATTAAAACACTTGATGCTTATTTAAACCTCAGGAAAACTACTTTCTACTGACTTTTTTTTTTTTTAATCCTTGCCCAGGACCCCACTGTATTTTGTCGTTTCACAAGTAGCATTGGGCAACAGAAATATCATAAGTGAACCTGCCCTGTCACAATTTGCTTTGCTGTTACCAGAGGTTGTGCAGTTTGGATTGCATGAGTTGGACAATGGTAAGTGTTCAGGTACTTTTCAGCTTTCAGTAGAGTGACGAAATCGCTAGTGGAAAAATCAGCCTGGTGGACAGTCCTGGTTTCCTGAAAGATTTCTCCCAGCAACAGAGACCAGACAACATAATGACATGTCATGCAGCACAACGAATACCCAGCAAGAAAATCCAGCCACTGTCTTATCATGCTTTTGATCACCTCTTTTCCATCCTACTCCTGGCTCACCTGAAGAAGAGCAGCTGGGTTCTTGGCATGCTCAGTGCCTTGCACAGCAGTGGCACAGGTACAGCTCTAACGCACATTGCACAGATGTTGGATTCCTAATTCTCCAGTCAGTCAGCAGCAGAGAAGCTGCTGAGGACCCATGGCAGAAGTGACAGGAAAAGAGGGCTGTTTATCCTTTTTTCCTACCCCCTGCCATTGCCTCTTTCTATTTGGTTATGTGCCCATTTGCAAAGCTGGGCCCCCCAGGCAGAAGGCTTGGATTACAAACAGCTTGACAGTGACACTAATTTCATATGCCTGCCACCTCATCCTGTGCCTGGAAGGTCACCTGTTACCTCTAGCAGTTATGATGGAATATTTATCCGTTAGCTTATTCAGCTTGTAAGGCATCACTTGATAATGGGTCCAGTTTGGCTCAACGAAGGCTCAGCCATCTTATTCCACAAGGTAAAACAGAGCTCAGCCAAAAAACATTGTTTTTACTTGTTGATGCCAGGTTTCACATAACTTCAGTGAAAATGCAGACACGTGTTAATGCAGTTTACTGACAAATTCAGTGTCCTGCAATTCTGGCTGTTCACTGTACTAACAGTGTCTGTACATTGACAATAAAGAAAAATCCAGGACCAAACTCAAGACCTTTAAAAAACTCCCAAAACAAACAGGAAAATTTATTTCTGTGTTGATCCCTGCAGCAATTAAGGAAGCTGGGCTGGTAGCTCTGTGGTTTTGTGGCCATGTAGTTTTCCATTTTCACATTACTTTTGCTAATTTTTATTTACTGGGGTATCTGCTTTCTGTTTCTTCTGATAATGGCATTTTGAAGGTGAACGCTTGGATAAATTTTTTCTTTCCTTCTGCTTTCCTTAAGAAAGCCCAAAGATAGTACTCACACAGAATATAATTATATTACGATATATTAATATAATTACTTCATTTCAGAAGGATTTTTGTTTCCAAATTTCCTCCTAAATTTTGTGTGTGAATCTTGCCATTCTATTAATGCTTTGCTTTTTCCTAGATTGTGGTTTTCAGTTACACATTCATCGTATGATTTCAGTGCTAGGAGAATCCACCACAGTTTCATTTCTAAATTCTGTTAATTCAAACACTGTTTTTTGATTTTTACTCAAAAATATAAAAGAGAAGGAAAAAAAGAACAGCTTTAAAGCAGCTCTTTAACCTCCAGAAAGTCCTGAAAATATGCTCTCTGATTGCTCCAAAGCCCAATCTCCAGTTTCAGCATGCTCACATTAAATAGGAAACCTATTAAGTAAATGACAGATAGTTTTGGAGGGCTTTTTCTTTTGCCAGAGTTTAGAGCTGTAGCAAACAGTTTGATGCAGCTCTAATTTCTAATTATGACATACTGGGAGTGGAGGAGGTTGTCAGTTTTGCTTGTTCCTCGGTGAGAGACAGAATGATTTCATACTTTGTGCTGCCAACTAATCCATCCTCATCTATTGTAAAGCTAAGAATAATTGCTGCATATTACTTGATAAAGAGATGTGATCAACATTTCAGAATTTCAACTAATTTGTCATCAACATGAACAACCAACAGCCCATGAAAATAAATATCAGCCAAGTTCTAGATATGTATACACCAATGGTTTTTATTTGAGGGACTGAACTCAGTGTGCTTTATTATAATCTGTTTACGTGATGGCACATTGTTTAGGACAAATATCACTTTTTTTATGTTCATCTTCTACCAAACCAGTTATTACAAAGACAAGATGGGGCAAGAGGTTTGGATGTGTTACATACTTTAAATGAAAACTGAAATTGCTGAAGGATTTTCAAGCCACTTCTTAATTTGGAAGAAGTGATTGTAATATTTGAAAAAGGATGCTGAAGCAACAACAGCTTTGTTTGCTAATGCAAACAGACGTGAGGATAAACTATTGAAAGTAACAAGTGTATTTAATTCCCTTCAAACATGGAGGGCTAAAGGCTGCAACTATATAAAGGGGACTTCTGAAGTGGACCAGCTGCCCAGGCCTTTTAAGTAGTCTGTACCAGCATCTTCCCCCATTTGTCCTGCTGATTATTGCCTGATTGATGAGCTGGTGTGTGCAAAGTGACCACCTGAAAGTCCTGCAGGCTTTAAGAGCTTGGTCAGTGTGTATTTGACCCTTAGAGGCCATGGATCAAATATCAGGGTTATATGCATTTCAATAACTTTGTTTTGATACTTGAAGGGGAAAAAAATTATTCACACTAGGGGGAACGAAGGAGATTAAATATTTATGCTTGAGAGCATCTCTGAAAGGATCTCAAGTGACTGCTGTCACCAGTCTCCTGGTCAACTTTTCTTAGCTTGAGCCCCTTCGTCTTTTCATCTCAGAAGGGTAAAATATATATTATTGTGAAGAAGAATAGCAGAAAAGCTTTTGTAGCAGACTGTGAAGGGATTTTCCATGAGTGGCCCCTTTTAAGGGAGGAATGGAGGGTTCTTAAGAAATGGTTATTCCACACTGTAACCTGACTCAACAGGACTCCAAGATGCCCAATAATTACTCAGAACAAGGCAAAAATATCATTTTCTGCAACTTCACACACAACAGATTAAATAAAAGAAGCCTCTCGGTTCCCTCAACACTGGAAAAAAAATTGTGGGATGAAATTGGGACATGTTAAAGCAGTTCTTATGTAACTGACACTTTCCTCCAAAACAAATCTTTCTCAAACAGTTGCTGCGATATAGAAGACAATGTACAGAAAATAAAAATCTTCATATGTGAATATCACATTACTTGTGATATGAATAGTATCTCACCAGCAAATTTCAAAATATTGGTAATGTAATTCATATAAGCTGTGTTTGCTGAATGATTATCCGCATAAATACACTTAGCTGGTATGCTCACAAATTGCATGTATTCAAGAAAATCCCTACATTTATGGAGATTTATTTTTCAAAGTTTAATGGTTGAAGATGATCTCAAATCACAGTCAGTGAGAACATAGGTTTATACAAAAATACTTTTCAGTGGCAGCATACACCTCACTTTAATTCTGTGCAGGCTTTTCTTCTGAGTGATTGTATCTTAGGAGTGAGAGTAAAACTTTGTTACATAAGGCATCTAATCTACAGTTTTATATGCATTTTAATATGACGTGCATGAATGCAAAACCAGTTCACTCTGTAAGGACTGTGAGTAGGTTGATGTTTAACTCACACACATAGGAGTGAGATAAGAAGCACTAATGTTGCATGCATAAGTCTCCTCCTGCCCTTCATTGCCCTCCCTCCACTCTACCACCAAAAAAAAAAAACCCAAACCAGCCCCTCAGCAAGACAGAGCTATTCCTGGAAGGCCTTGTGCTGGAGGAAAGCTAATGTCATTGGCTACTCATGGAAATAAAAGTAACGCTGTGGCCAAATTTTATCCCCTGCCATTTTGACTTCAGCACTGTATCTCCCTGTCTGGGTGTGCCAGCTGGCTGGGAAGGGTGATCCATCTGTATTCAGCACATCACAGAAGTAACTTGTGTGCCAAAAACTAACCTGATACTAATTTAGGGAACTGCTTGCAATTTGAGTTGACAGAAGACTCAAAAGTCCACTTGCATGACAGAGATTGTGGATATTTTATTAATTAACCATCCTTCTTGTTTAAAATCAGTGTGGAATAGCCTGAATTTGTTTTCCAGGCCTTATGTCATTTTATGACACTTTTCTGAACGCTTTCAAATTGATCAGAATACTTTTGAAGTGTATTTAGCAGTATGTGCTGGTAATGGCCTGCCAAAATAAAAGTAGTATCCCTTGCCCACTTGTGATTAAAGCTTATCTATTTCACTTCTTTTTTGCTCAACATTTTACACTGAGGATTTACATCTACCATGGGATTCATACAGCTGAACAGAAAATATCTCTATTATGGCCAACAATTATCCAATATGTTCTCCAGATCTTTTTCAGTATTTTGGTTTTTTCTTCTTTCAGGTTTAACCTTTATTTAAAAACCTGATAGGATTATCTTGCTCCTTAGTGTGCCAAAATTTAGTAAGTCTGTATTGCTAATTCTTGTGATTCGTTAGCCAATTCTTATGAAGCTTTTAGGCAAAATTTGTGCAGGACCTCAAATTTTAAAACATTTGCTTCTAGTTAGAACTTTTTAATGCACTTAGAAAAAGGAAAAAAGAAATTATTTGCTTATTTTATGGACTATTATGATACCACTACTTTTTTCCTCTTTTTTTTTTAATTAACCAAAAAAAAGCGTACGCATTTACAATCCAGGATTCTGGCTTTTCTGCATTCAGATTGCAAAAACTTCCTATCACGTTCTGTAGCAGTGTATTCCACTGTTGCATTCTATATAACATCAAAATGCCCTGGTGTTATTATGGTTTTACTGTCCCTCATTCTTTCCTGCCACTTTCCCCATTTTAAATGTTTCTTTTTCACCCTTTATTTGATGGGATAATTTTAGATGAAGCAGATCTCTTGCAAGATTCAATCCTCCAAGTCAAAGTATCACTGTGTGGAATATGTAACAAATTCACATGCAAGTGTCCCAAAACCTGCAATGTTGCAAAGCAAGTAACTTCAGCTGCTGTAAAATTCTGCATGTAGTTACTGAGATGGATGGCAAGTTATTATGTTTGTCATGAAGTCCAATATACCAGACTGTGTTTGAATTCTCCCTGTATTTGTGGACCTCTGAAGTTTAAAAGATCATTTGTCCTTTAGGCAGTCATGGCCTAATGGCCCAAATCATACAACGATTTTTAAGCAAACCACTGACTCAGTATGGACCACTGGGATGTTCACATGGTTTTTCTCATTTTATGGTGTGGATGAAGTACACAATTGTAATGGCAGCCAGTGCTGACTATTGTAAGCATCTGTGCTATCATCAGTTTAGCTGTGAACTTTGCTAAGTTAGTTATTGTCTCTATGTGTCACCAGACCCCTTACCTGCATGAGGGGAGGAAACAGATTCACATTGTCACTGCTCCAAGGATAGATTCTAACTTGATCTGTTCTAGTGAATGTATTTTGTCTTTAAACTATACATGCGGGAATCTATAGCTATAGACATTGAAATGGTGAATATTTTATTAAATTACTCAATTAGGTGATCAAAAATCCATTCTTTCTGCAAGATTTCTAACAGATGTTCTCACTGGACTAGCACTAGCATGCTTAGGGCTAAGTTACGTGGTATTGCTCTTGTGGTAAAGATGATTTAAGCATTCTCTCTGTAATGCTCATAATTGCCTGTTTGTTGTGTCAGCACAACTGTTGGCTCAGTTCTTACCCAAATAATAATTTACAGAAGAGGAAATAATCTCTTTTTCGGATAGACACATTTGTTTCTACTTCACCATGTAACAGAGCACTGTGGCCACTGGAGCCAGTGGGCAGAAATAAGGATCTGGTATTGCTGGAGGCTGCAGGCTTCTGAAATAGGATTATGCACTATTGCAATCAAGCAAGAAACCTCAGCCTTAGTAAAGGTGGAGGCCCATGGAAAAGATACTACATATCCTGCTTAAAATCACATTCTGAAATTTCTCCTCATTCTGTGAGGAATACAGAAGATATTTTAAGCACTAATGAAATGTACCACTGCCACTGAAATGCGTTAGCAACATTGCTCAGCAGTTTTTAGGAGGTGGAAGAGTGGCATATCCAATTGAGTCTACAGAGAGAATTTCAACAGGCTCAGTGCAACCACCCAGGCTGAAGTTTGGAGATTAACACTCTGAGGCACGCTGCAAGGGCCTTGGGAATGAATGAATGAATCCTCTTTAAACTTGGATTTCATCTGTAAAGGAGCAAACTTCTCCAAGTCTGTCACTCAGACCTGCTGGCAGGAAAGAGAGCCACCTCATGGATCGTCATGTCTGCTTCTCACAGCAGCAAGGATTTCCTTGGCTGTTTAACTGAAATACTGAGCCTAAATCTACTTAGTGAATGAAATAGTGGGGACATAGGCTGAGGCAGTGTAAAATACACTTAAAATACTCCACATCACTTCTAAATTGTATGTAACTATTTAGAAAAAGGATGAATAAGACAATTCACTGGGCCATAGCAAATGAACTTGAGAAATGCCATGGAGGGACTGCTGGTTCTCCTGAAGACAGTAGAAAGACTGAACTGAAGCAGGATCAAGCAAGGTTGATGACTTCATTTTCAAAGAGGTTTCTTCAGTGCTGTGAATGTATATTGTGCAAAGCAATATATGCAAGCAGTAGGTGGATTGCAGTCACCTTGTTCTTGTAGGTGACTTTAACCTGCCAGATATCTGCTGGGAACTTAATACAGCAGAAAAGAGACAGTCCAGGAAATTTTTAGAGTGCATGGACAATAACTTTTTGTTGCAGCTGGTAGGTGAGCCCACCAGGGGAGGGACTGTGTTGGATCTGCTGTTCACAAATACAGATGGGCTGGTGGGAGATGTGGTGGTTGGAGGGCGACTGGGGCAGAGTGATCATGAAATTATAGAGTTCTCGATAATTGGTGAAATCAGAAGATACATCAATAAGACTCTTATATTGGACTTCTGGAGGGCAGACTTCAGCCTATTTAAAAGACTTATTCAGAGAGTTCCTTGGGAAGCAGCCCTTAAAGACAAAGGAGTTCAGGAAAGCTGGGTGTTCTTCAAAACAGAGTTTTTGAGGCCACAAGAACAGACTGTCCCTGTGTACCGAAAGAGGAGTCAACGAGGCAAACACTCAGCCTGGATAAGCAAGGAGGTTTTGGATGAACTCAGGAATAAAAAGAGGATGTATCATTCTTGGAAGGAGGGTCTGGTCCCCCAGGAAGTATTTAAGAAGGCTGCTAGAGAATGTAGGAAAAAAATTAGGGAGGCCAAAGCTCAGTTTGAACTTAAAAAGGCGACTTCTGTAAAGGACAATAAGAAATGTTTTTCAGATATATTAATGATAAAAGGAAAGGTAAGGCCAACCTTTGCTCCCTATTGGATGAGGGAGGGAACTTAGTAACTGCTGAGGAGGAGAAGGCAGAAGTACTTAATGCCTTCTTTGCCTCAGTTTTCAGTGAGAAGACAACTTGCCTTCAGGACAACTGTCCTCCTGGGTTCGTTGACGGTGTCAGGGAACAGAATAATCCCCCCATTATCCAAGAGGAGGCAGTCAGGGAACTGCTGAAATGCTTGAATACTCATAAATCTATGGGCCCAGACTGTATCCACCCCAGGGTAATGAAGGAGCTGGCAGATGAGCTTGCAAAGCCACTCTCCATCATTTACAATCAGTCCTGGCTCACTGGTGAGGTTCCGGATGACTGGAAGCTGGCCAATGTGACACCCATTCACAAAAAGGGAGGGAAGGAGGATCCCAGTAATTATAGACCAGTCAGTCTGACTTCAGTACATGGTAAGATAATGGAACAATTTATACTGAGTGACATCATGCAGCACCTACAGGNGTCACCATCCCTGGATATGTTTAAAAAGAGACTGGATGTGGCACTTGATACCATGATCTAGTTGAGGTCTTAGGGCTGGGTTGGACTCGATGATCTTGAAGGTCTCTTCCAACCTACACATTCTATGATTCTATGATCTGCAGATATTTGTGTCTGTGCATGAGGATCCTGAATGTCTGATTTTTTAACACCAATTCAAGACAGTAGCTCTGAAATGCCCTTAATATCCCCAGTAAGCTCTGTGGTGCAGACAAGGAAACATTCTTTCTCCAGTTTTTTTCAGGGGGTAAATCTTGTCTTCTGTGCTGTTGTGCAGAAATTCTCTGAAAAGAATGAGTGGGAGTATTTGTCTGTTTGGTTGGAGCAGGTTTTGTGTTGAGTTGGGGGGGGTGGTGATAAATTTTATTTTACATAAAATGGTATATTTATTGAGAAATATATTCTGACACCTTTAGTGATACAACATATGAGTATAGGCCAATACTGTCAGGCAGGACCTATAGTGCTAGGAACCTTCTTACTACTCTCATTCCCCACACAGCTCAGACATACAGAGAGATATACTCAAGCTGAGTCTGCCCATAGGATCTGTGTTTGTTTGGCAGAACTGTGCTGGGAAAAAAATGGATTTATTACTTTGGATACTTCAGGTCACTTCAAGTGAATGATCTGGGCTCAAGTAGTTTTTGGGCACTGGTTTTTGATGCACTACTCTGAGTATGTATCATGTAAGAAAAGTGCAATACTAATTCTGACATTCTGTTCCCATTTGCCAGATCTCTGCAACTGAAGCTTGCTTGAATTTTTTTGTGCTAACCACTCTAAAAGCACATATTGAATGATATCTGCTGCATTGTGCATTGCAATGTGAGATATCAGATCTAGTTTGGATATAACTAAATTTGAATGGTATTTTTTTCTTCATTAGTTTATCCACCTGAGAAATTCTTTGTTCAGAGTTGGCACAGCTGCACAAGCATTCCTCTCTAAAACTATATTGAATCGTCCACACGAACTGAAATAGTCAGTCTGTGGCCTATATAGCCCTCATCCCAGCATGTCCTCCAAGTATGAGAAAGTCCTACAGTATTTTCTATGTCTGATTGTAAGTTCAGATATTTTCACAAAAAAAAATTCATGTGTGATAAATTTTTGAGAGATATGTGAGCTACAATGCAACAAAAATTAGCAACTGCTCATCATGTACAATATCTTTTCAACTGTCCCATGCTTTTTAACGTGAGGAAAAGACCTGAGGAGTCAAACCAGAAAAGACCTTATCTTGTTCTAAGAAATTCTTAATGTTTGTGCTTAAATTTCTTCATAGTTGAACACTAGCTTAGATGGCAAGTTATATATATTCTTCTGTGCTTTTTATCAAGTCTTAAGTACTGAGTGGTGCTATGCTATACAATTGTGTAAATGAATGTTAAGGCTTCTTCTGTGTAATTGCAACCTTTCAACTCATACTTGTTCACAGCCACTAGTTCCATTTATGTGTCTGTGTTGTAATGATACATCATCACATACCTGAAACCACCATGCACCATGATATGTTGCCATTCATGAATGGAAAATCTCCTTTAAACTCACTGGCTGGATTATTTCAGTTGCCTGAGATCTGCTGCTATGTGCACAAACCCAAGTGTTTATAGGCCTTAAAAAGAGTAGAACGCTGAATGTGAAACTTATTTGTCTCATCACGTTTCAAACTAGAAAAATTGTACAAACCTGCTAAATTGAAGTGGGGAAAAGCTTCAGCATTCCTGCATGATTCTTTTGTGAACAGAAGCTTTTAAACAGTTTACAATGTAATCACGGCAATAGCAAAAAATCTTCTAGTTTAAAAAAGAGAACAAAAAGGAATAAAAATGCTAAACACTTGAGGAGAAAGTAAGCTTCTCCTATGCGCAAAGTAAATGATTTAGTGGTGTTCTCTTCACGTTAAATGAGGCAGGAGATCACAAACTAAAAAACACTTAAATATGATTTTAAAATTAATTGTGCTTCACCCCCATAATAGTATTTAAATTGCATTTAAATTGGTTATGCATGCATTGGGTTTGTTGCATAGTAAACGCATTCTTGTTCAGAATCTAAGTGGGGCTAGGCTTCATTTATGAGGCTAGGCTTCACTCAGTGTCATCATTGTGTTCAAAGTGGAGCTCACAGAAAAAAAGTGCCACCAGAATCACAAGTATATAGTATGGTAACTGCTATGTGAGGAATGTTAATTCTATTGTGCCAAGCACTCCTTTTGTTTGTTTGCTTGCTTGCTTGCTATGATGCATTATTGCTGTAGCTATTGAAAAATAATCACATTCGTGTAAACTTTGCTGAAGCAAAATCTTTGTTTCAGTCCATGATGGTACTGAGAGCACTGAAATAGTTCATAGAAATCCAGTTTTGAAGCAATCCCTGCCATCATCACAGCAGGTCTCTGTCTGGTGAAGAGGGAACTCCAGTTATCCACTTGCACAGCTATTGTTTTCTTCTGCAACAGAAATACTCCAGCTATTTGCCTTACTACTTTTTCAGCAATGAAAGTCCAGATGCAGATTCTAACAACTCCAGTGCAGATTGTGGTGAATTTGAGTGGAGGAGGGTGAAGTTTAAAGGACATACCAGTGGTGTATACTACCTCAGGTGATGTATTACCAAACTGGTCAGTATCATTTAACACTCAGGACAGTAGGATGAAGTTGACACAGACTAATTGTCACTAAGTTTCAAGTCTGGTGTGCCTACTGCAATAGGCCCCTGGACTTCTGCCTCTAACAATAATAGCACACCATGTATCACATGTTCTGCATTTGAATGTTTAATATCAGACACAAATTAAATTTTTCTGTAAAAGAAGTTTTAAATAGTTGACCTCTAGTGACCACAAATTTAAAACTAGCTCTATAGCATTGGCTATGCTTTTCTCTCTTGTCTAATCTGCACAAAAACTGTTGATTTTGTCCAACAAATCAAGTCTGTGGTTTTGGGCCAGCAATAAATCTTCATTGATGATCTTCAATGAAGGACCACCATGTATTCAAACGTTTGGATTTCAGGCATTTGTGTTGCATTCTTTGTGTAAGCAAATGTTTAATTCAAATTAAGTCTTCCCTTACACCCAGTCTGACTGCCATATGACCTTGGGGATGCCAAAAACTCATGCCATGTGCTGAAGGGTCTGTTTCTGGACATACACAGCTGTTGACAGCTTTAGATATGTGCATGTTTCTCTGTTTTGTGAGACTGAGGAGGATGCACAAGATGGGCATTGTACCACAGGACTTAGTCCAGAAAACATTCTTGCTGGGCTAGCAAAGAGAGAAAAGAGAAAAGAGAGGAAAAGAGAGAAAACAGGAAGGGTGTCAACTTTTTCTTCTCTCATTAAATAGCTCTCACTGCACAGTGTAAAAGAGAGGGAAATTCAGTTCCTTGATCTGCAATTCTTTCTGTTCCAGGTAAAAATATTAATACATGAATTAAAAACTGGTTTAAGTGTCCTCTGCAGGTGTTTCAAAACTGTAGATTTTCGTGGTCAGTAAATGCCTACATCTTTCACCTTCTGTGCTTAAATACTTTAGAAATTGTCTCTAAAACAAAGCTTTTTCTTTGGACGTTTCTGTTAGGTGCAGGGCAGTTTTTATAATGATAACTGCCTGTGCAATATCAGGAGAGGTGGCCAGGGCCTATGTCCAAGGTGAGGAGGGACATAGGTACTCAAAAGGCATTTATAGTTGTTTATGTGCAAAGTGCTTGAAAACTCTTTTTCTGAAGGGCTGCCTATCCATTGCACCTTCTCAGCTCTGCCTCAGACCTGAACCCTTTTCTGTGTGCAAGGTGGGATTTCCCACATCCCTCTCACTATAGGGAGAGCACAAACTCATCAACCAAAAAGGAAGCCTGGAGTGAGGAAACCTGTTTGCTCCTATATCTGCACATTGACTTGTGATCCCTCCCTATGATCTTTCCCTCCAGGGTCTTTGTGTGCAGGAAGTACCTCCAAGCGTTAATTATGATTGATTTGCCATGCTTTTAGGTACTGTTTATATCATCCTTTGCCCTCAATGACCTTTCTGAGACCACTCAGTGGAGCACTTGCTTCTATGCACTTATGTAGAAGGACAGTACTAATGATTGTTGCAAAGTTGGCCACATTTGCTGTTTTTTCTTGCAAAAAACAGTCTCAGTTAAGTGAAATTGACTATGAAGCCTACATCTAGATTAAAAAATAGTAATTTCAAATAATTTTGCTTTGAAAGGGCTAAATAATGCAAATTTATTATATGTATACCTATTTTCCAATATAAAGGACAAGAAATGTTTATCTGACTAATGTGACCTGTATTCCCTTTCTTTTGAAAGAAAAAGCATTAAAATATGGAGTGATTAGTTTAGGTCATGTAAAACATGTAATATTTGAAGCAAGATGGAAAGGAAGGTTGGCATTGTCTTCCCTATGGCTAAAGAGGGCTGAGAACATATGTTCTTGATTTTTCAACAAATAGGTGCCAATAATCTGGCTGTTCAGAAAATAAAAATTAAACACCACTGACTATAAGATATTGGTAACAAGAAACTAACATTTTAGCTCTTTATCATACTCATAGCACTGATTTCCAATATTTTTTGAGAAATATATTTTGATGCTCTATTTTCTTCTTTACTTTCTAGATGGAGTTATTTTTCAGAAAAGGAGTTCTGAATATACTGAATTTTACAATGCAAAGTTTTACAAAACTTCTAGGTTTGTCTTGATGTAGCTTGCTGAACTTTTGTAGATCTTGCTTGGTGGTGCCCTGTATCGGTCCTTCATTCAAACAGAGTGCTTACTTTATAAATGCATTTCTGAGTATTAAAAAAGTACAAGTCTATACCTCAGTCTTCAGTCAGGCTGCTGGCTTCTTTTTACTAATATGTTATGTTTATTGCTATTATCAGCATATTGTATAGATGATGATGATGATCATTATCAGAATATTTATCATTTTATTCTAGAGTTTTATTATCATCGTTGTTATTATAAGTATTAGTATTAATATGAGTATAAGTGTTCAGTTAATTCTTTCATTGTTTATTTACCTCCCAAAATACCACACAGAGCATGCTGTAAGAAATTACTCCTCTATAGTAGCAGTAAGATTGACAGGACTTTTGCCGCCTTAATATAAGCACAGATAAAAAATTGGTGGTTTCTGTACAGAAAAGACTGCAGTCAAAATAATAAGCATGATGACTGTATTAATTACTGGTTTAGCTATATGTTAGTACATCTGCTGTTGTTCCAGATTTTAGCTAGAATTCGGTCTTTAACAGTCTACAGCAGCTTGAAAAAATGATGTGTCTCACAGAGGCTCTGGAATTTTTGTGTCCCACTTCATGCTTGTTTCCCATTTGCAGAATGTTGCATAGAAGTGATGGAATTCTTCAGCTTTGCAGTTTTGCCTTCAAATATATACAAACTACTTATGTGAAGGTAATGTGCTTTTGAAGAAAGATTAATCTCACACGGAAGATTTTTTACTGCATTGAGAAAGCCAGCATTTAAGAAACTCTTGTCTCACAGATCTCCATCTTCAATCAGTTGTTCCTCTTGTAAAACAGTAAAAAACTCTTTGCAGTAAGGATAATCATACTGTTTATGAGATGCATTGTGATCTGAAATTGCCTCTTGTTTCTTTGAGTGTACTTTGCATCCTCCAGATCTTGGCTGTTGTAATAATTTCTCTATTTCCCTTTTTGATTAGGATCTAAGCTAACACCTTCCAGGAGAATAACTGTGGACTTTTGAAGGAATATATTTTCCTTATGTTAGTTCTGAGCTTTTCTTCCACCGCCTCAGTTTTCAATTCTTTTAACTCGTACAGGCTTCTGTAACAAGCCTGCAACAATTGAGATATAGATGGGGGAAAAAAGGACACTGGTAAACATGATCACATGTTCTTGGAAGGGGTTATGGGAGGTCAATAATACTAAGAAAAATACCGTGATCTAAATCTTAATATCTGTGGGTCTAGACAAAAGGATTTTGCATTTGTACCCAAAAAGTAAGCTTTGGCTATCATAAAGGCATTACAATGTGTTATGTCCTGAGAAGACTAAAGACTAGTATGGTTCCTGCTCTGTCTCCTCCTGGCAGCAGTGTGCCTGCCAGTATTTTGGCTATTGGTCATGGTACCTTGAAAAGGTCAAACGAGAAGTGTGTCTTGTCAGCTTCCCTGAGCCACTGGGAATTGCAGCAGCACACTGGGGGAATCAGTTGTGGATTCAGGCAGAAAGGCAGACATGCAGCCATTTCTGAAATCTACTTCAGGATATAGAGATAAAATACAGATCTTTGCTAAATGTAAAGGCAGATTTGTTATCTCAACTCACAGGTTCTAAGCTGCACCTATACTACACAGGTTGTCAGGGATGGATGAAATGTCTAAGGTATCCTACATTAATTTACCTCAACTGAAAAATTAAACTTTTGTTTGTTTGTTTGTTTTTGTTTTTCAAAAAGCACTGATGAAATACTTCCATATAGAAACAAAAAGCAAGGAAACTTTAAAGGTTTGAATGTGAGCTTTACCATCTCATGGTCTAACAGTTTTTCCTCAGGCAAAACTTTCATTTAAGTTGCTGGGAGCTTCGCCTAAGTAATCTCTAAATATGGTCTGCAGGATTGGACTCTTAAGTTTACGTTTGTTGCTGGTTTCCAATGAATGGGTTTTGCTGAGATACATCACTTCACTATCTAGCAATTTAATTCATTTACAGAAAAGTGTAGATTCCACCAAATAAGCTGTATTCAGGCAGGTTATTTTTTTTCTATAGCCTTTGTTTGCCCTTAATAGTCAGGCTATCTCTTGCATTACAAACAGATCGGACTCCTGGAGTAGTCTCACGGGAGAGCAGAGCAGAGTGTTGCAGCCCCTGATAGCAAAATTCCCAGCCCCCTTCTGTCCCCTCCCTTCCTCCCCTAGGTTAAGCAGCTGTAAAAAAGCTTAAACCATTTCAGTGAGGCAGACCTGCAGCAGGGCCACACTGTACCTGATGAATCTGTCAGTCTCCTTGCACAGCTGTTTCCAAAGGCTGTCACTATATTACTGGGCTTGAAGAGCAGTCTTGCTGGATTGTCTTTACACACTTTCTACCTTGAAAAAAAAAAGCCTGTAAAGGTCAGAGCAAGGACTCTTCTGAAGCAGGCTGCTCAACTCACCCTGGGAAGTTACCTTATTACTTCTCTCTTTTTACCTTGTCATTTAAAAGCAGAGTGAACCTTATACCCTATCAGAGAAAATATCTCCAGTGAATATACCTGAAGAAGATACTGTCAGGTATCAGGTTGGGAAGGAATCCGCAGCTTGACAAGATCCTTCCTGGAGCTGATGCTTATTCCACTTATATTTATTGCTGGGAACCATCATCTTTCCAACAGCTGCCTAGCCTTTGCCTTTGGGCAATATGAACCCACATTCAGGAACTATTTTTATTATTATTTATTATTCCTATAGTGCCATAAGTGTGTGTGATGTTTTCCAGACTAATTAAGAAGACAGTTCCCCGCTCCAAGCAATTTGCAAACTCCTTTGAACAATAGTTTACTGCTATTGCCCTCCAAGCCAAGCTCTAGTTGTATAATTATAGATAGATGGAGAGATAGAAAATGCACAAACACATATGGAGATAGCATCACAAGAAACAGAGAGAACAAGATAATTCATTTGGTCAGACTGATTCCTTTCTGAGGAATATACAGGTATAAATCTGGCTGTGAAAACTAAACACTTCCCTAACAGGAACTTTGGGCCAGCACTGCACATCGAGTGAGAGTAATCCTCTAGAAACCAGTAGGGCACCGGGTTACACAAATGGAAAATTTGTCCCTTCAATGGAAATGCTTGAGGGAATGCTGCTTTCCTGCAGGTCAGGGAGTGTGTGTAGTGGTGGCATGGGTGTGTGTGCAGTGGAGGGGGATTCAGTGGTTTTGGGGCTTCTTTGGGTAAAGGGACTGGGGTGGCTGAAATGTTTAGGTAAACACGGAAGGTGTATGAAGAATTTTGCACAAAACAAATTTCCAGTTTAAAAACAAAAACACACCAAGAGCATCCCCCCTGCCCCTCCCAAACTACAGCTAATCTTATTTGCATTAGAGATTGCTGCTTTTGTTCAACCTGAGGAGGAAGCAAGTTTGTCTGAGAGCCACACTTTAATACTTTCATCTCATAATAGAAGATTTACAGGTATGGACCCAAACCAGTGTCGACTGCCTACTGGTTTAATGCAAATTAGGAGATGAATGCTCATGGGAACAATACTGAAATGCTTCCACATGACTTCCTCCCACTGAATTGCTGATATAAGGCCCCTCTACGGGGCATAGTACTGACAGCAGGGAAGTTTCCCCTAGCCTCCCCCCATCCTTCCTTCTGAATAAAGTTATTAAAGTAGATCAGACTAATTAACAGTAGCTTATCCCTATTGATTGAACCAATCCCTGTTGTGGAGGCCATAAGAATGCCTCTACTTTGCTGTGAAAAACCTGTAAGGGAGGACAGTATAGCTGGTTGTTTACTGATTGCTCTTAAAGATTTTATCCTATACTTTTTATGCTTCATGGGCATGTTGAAGCTATATGTGAAGGTATGTAAATATGCACATAGACCTACCCTTTGCTGATATCATTTTTAGTTAGTGTCTGGATGTAACAGAGGAAAGTATAAAAGTAAACAACAGCCCTTACAATGGCTCTACATGCTTTTTTAAAAGTCTTGAATATTTAAAATTCTTAGCATAAAATCATCTAATGATTTAGTTTAATTAATATATTCTAACTAAAATATATTGGGAAATATTAGGAGAAAGCAAAATATTCTTGTTTAAAATACCAACCTTATCATTTTAATTGAATTTATTCTGATACCACTACAATAATAATCTAATTGCTTTAGGAAACATACATCTCTACAGTCTGCTTGTAAGTCTGCATTGGTTATAAATTTACACTGTATTATTGCATCTTACACTATTGGCTGTAGGACGATACAAATAGCTGTATATTTTCCCAACTAACAGCTTATTGTGGAACAAAAGAGGAAAACCAATCTGCTTAATGGCATACTAGACTTTTTTCTTCTTTCGAACAGTATCACTAAACTACTTGGATGCTGGTGTATTTTAGCATTTGGGTAATGTAAAACCTGTTTTCTTATCTGAGCTCAGAAGTGTAGCTAAATAGATACCCAAGCATTAAAAAAACCCCAAGAAACAAAACAATAACAGTAACCAAGAAACCAGACCGAACAAAAAAAACCAAGCGTGTTGTTATAATGTGTCATTCAATTTGCCACCCAGAATCAAAATATGATTTTTTTATTTGTTTTTTCCTACATTTTTCTGGCTGCCATATTCCAGCATGAAAAGAGCATTTTAGTACTCCTTAAATAATAGTATAAAAATAAAACATCGTTAATAATCAAATAATAAAGCAATAATGGTATTTTTTCCTATTCTTTTTTAAATTATTGTTATTTATAACTAGTCAAAATTCTGTTGCTGTCTGAGACATGAACAACTTGACTTACAGAAATGGCCATTCAAATTGCAGTCCACTCTCCCATCACCATTATTTATTGCAATAAACCCTGAAGTCAAGAGGGTTTGAGGCTGTTGTTGTCTTGGGGCTTTTTTTATGTTTTATGGGTGGAATTCACAAGCAAAATGCACTCAGGGTGATAATGAAAAGCTGCCTCTACTTCATAAGAGCTGAGTTTCCAGGCAAGAACTACTTGTGCGCTGGAAAACTCTGTGTGCCAACCCTGTGTGTGCAGGAGATCGCTCTGGGACTGAAAAAGACTAAAATTCAGATATGTGGTTAAGTATAGTAGTGATAATGAGCCCTTAAAGCTGATACTGGTGCAAGGAGGCTCACATCCTGTCTCTGGGGTCTGCACAGTCCAGCTCTGGGAAGGGGTCCTACCATACTGCCCACACCAGGTTAGAGAGGGCTAATAGCCAGCCAGGGTAGCTTTTTATCATGGGGCCACCCAGCATGAATTTTTCAGCAAGACTGTAAGCTGTTTGTTAACCTTTGGTTCTCTCACTACTTCATTAGTTGCACATCATACTGTGGGAAAATGGTTCTGGTGCCCAGATAGGAGACAGAAGGAGCCCGTGGGTTTTGCCCGGCAAAACTGGGCTAAGCTGGGCATCACAGGCTGAAATCTGGTGAAGAAGGCAAACATAAAAGTAGGAGAAGGTTGTTCATATAGCAAAGTAAACAAAAAAAATGTCACCAATTTAGCATTTTGTCTAATGAATGATACAATGAATTGTGGGGATTTGTAAGCTTGAATGCATTCCTATTTCTGTGTTTATATTAGATCAGACCTTTCTGAAAAGGGATTTAATAAGTTTTAACAGTGTGTCATCAGAAGGACTGCACAAGTCCAGAGATGTCAAACAAACTGCTCATATCTAGATCCAATCCTGGTATCTATTCCAGGTATTCTGAATATGGTGTGTTTGCTGATGTCTGCTTTGAAAGTCTTGAAGCAGCAAAGTGCTGGCTGAAAATTTGAAGCCATGCATTATTAAAGCCTGCTGAGTCTGACCACACTGCACTGCTCTGCTGGTTTTGCTGTCACTGCTGCTTTATTAAATTTTGTTGTATTATTGAAGCATTAACAATAGACTGTGCTAGAAGCTTGTGTTGTACGTGGGGCACAAAATGAGGCCAGTGCCTTGCTGATCCTCTTCCAGTATTACATTAAGCATCTGACTAACTTCTCTCACACGTAGCTCTTCCTTTTGTCCTTACCCCAAGGGGAATATAATCTGTCTAATCCAATGTTTTCCTTATAAAAAGTGCTGTCCCTAGTCAGCCTGTAAACTAAGAATCATCTTAAAAAAATTAATCCCTTAGCAGTTCGGTTCGACCATCTGAGCAGGCTCATGTTTAAACGGGAGATGCTGCCTACTGCAGATGAGGTCTGGATTTAGACAAAAAACATGCCTTTCAAAACCTATATATTTCTGATAGAATTTTTCCTTTTTAGACAAATATGTTAGTCTCTTTCAAAACTACCAAGACCTCTGCCTAAGTAGCAGAACTGGTCATCCTTTGGTTTCATGATCACCTTCTTTGAACAAAGGAACATACCAACAAACCAAATAAACAAACCAAAATAACCAGAAGGAGGGAAATTAATAGGCCAGAACATCATTGTCACAAAGAAAGAACAGCAGCAGCCAAGCAAGGAATGTGTGGACCACACGGCCAGCCAAAGAGATACTGTAAAAAAAAAAAAAGTCATTCATTTGAGCCTTTACTAGAAGGAAACTTAGGTACTGCAAATTTTGCACAGTCTTATGCTTCCTGTTGAACATTTTAAATGGGTTGAAAGGCATAGCAGACACCTTTGCTTGGATTCATAAATAGGCTCCCACCTCATATTAAAGGCCTGAGTTTAATTTGTTTAATATTCCCACCACTAACGATGCCTATTTAAGACATCCTTTTAAAAGTTTGTAACATTAATTTAATGGAAAAATGCCAATACCGCTCTAAGAACTCTATTAGATTTTCTCCCTGTTAAATTAATGTTACTAACTTTTAATGGATGTTGTAATTAGATGTTATTATTAACGGGAATATTACCCAAATTAAAATCAGACCCCGAGAGAGAGAGACAACTTAGGTTTACAAGTGCATTAAGCATTAGTATCTGGACATTATACATACAAACTGGTGGAGCCAGATGGCCTTCTCTTTGTTTTTCCCCTGTAACCTGCTACAGAACCAGGCACACATAGTTTTGTTAGCACATAATGTCTGCAAGAACAGCACAACTATTAATGCGTCCACTTACAAAAGGAAGTGATGGCTTCTCCACCAGCTCTGGAGTAGGAAAGGGGAGCTCCATCTCCCAATTTCACACTCAATTTAAAGGGTCACTCTCAAATTGGACTGATTGGGTTCGGCAGCTTGAAATTGATTGTTTTGGTTGTAAAGCTTGCCTGCCTTCCTAGCCACTTTAAAAAATAAAAAAAAAAAAAGAAGAAAAAGGAAAAAAAAAAAAGACTGCTAAGCTACTAGCTTATTCTGAGCTGGAGATTGGTGTGAGAAGGAATGTCATGAATTCAAAGCTACTGCATCCACTCTATTTAGGGCACAGGGAAAATGACAAAAATGCTATTGTTCATGTGAGGTAAGAGAGAGAGTCTTTCCTTTTTCTGCTCCACATTTATGGTTCAGGCCCACTTTACCTGAAAAAATTCTGCCATATGCTCCTACCATATATGTATGGGTTAGGAAGTGAGTTTCAGCTGAGGAGAAACAGGACTATTTCTATGAAAAACTGGCAGTTATCTCCAAAGCACCCTCCTGCCAGTTTTAGAGTAATTTTTCTTTCTGTGATGGCAATTGGCCCTACATCAGCGAGTAGGAAAGTTCAAAACATATAATACAAATTTTTCAAGGAAGTAAAAAATGAAGTTGCCAACCTTGAGGATTTTCTGTCAGTGCTGTGGTGCTTCCTTGGTGCTGCTGATTCTTTCCTCATGTCAAGTCAGCAAAAGGTTTGGTTTTCCTAATTTCAGCTCCAGTTGGCACGTCTGTGTACTGGTTTGAAGGCAAACCAGCATGAAGAATTAACTGCACACAAATATTTTGTGAGAGATTCCAATTCAGAACTACAATTTAATAGGAAAATTCAAATAAAGGCAATAATATAGAAACAGTGGTTAAACTAACAAAGTCAGGTTACAACAGGCACCCTGTTGGTCAGGATGGTGATAGCAGTCCAATAAAATGGTGGCCGCAATCCTGTTGGACTGATAGATGTTGTTCAATCGAAGCGGTGATCCTGTAGAAGGGTCCAATCCCTCTCTGGAGGTCCAGTGGTGGTTATGGAGAGCTCCTGTCCTACGGGAATCCAGTGGTGGTCCTCTCATGGTGTTCCAAGCCTCAGATTATATATGGGTAGGCATGTTTGGTTCCTCCCCCAGGGTGGGGCATCTCACAATGGGATGATGTAATTCCATGGGTGATGCTGGGAGACCTTGATGGCTCATTAGTGGAGATGCCCCCCACTCCCAGGGCTGAGTCATAACTGAGGGAGTTATCAGGGCTGAGTCATAGAGAAGATAAAGAACACAGCTCCACCATTTTAACAGCTCATGTAGATGGTAATAGAGTACCTACTTTTGGGTCCACCTTACATTGCAACCCAAGCAGTCTGTAAGAAGGAAGGCCCAAATTTTGATGAACAAGTAAGTGTTGCTTTTTCTTAGCATTTTGCGTGCCGCTAGACCTTCATTGGTGCAGCAGTTAATATTTTGGAATGTGTTGCTTCTGGCTCAGAGCTGAATCTACCACAATAAATATAAATAATATAATAATTGGTTATTTTTCTTCATAACTGCTTATTGACAAAATACAGTATTTTCTTCCCACAATACAAAAAGACTGTGTGTTTTAAATGTGGAGGGGGAGGGCAGGAATAGGCTTTTCCTTCTTCTATTTGGGTTGGGCTTTTGTCTTTTCTTGTAGTAGCAGAAGATGGAGAAACAGCACACGAACAACTCCCTGGTTAAAGAGATTTTACCTTTAGATTACTTTTTCTTTCCTTTCAAAAAAGTAAGTGATTGTTAGCAGCAAGTTTACTAGTTAAATCAGAAGGAGGAAAAATTCCAGTTCTAATAGAAGAGCTAGTGTCAATGAAAGTGTAATTACATCATAGACATCCTGTCAGAAAAAGAAAAACCTATGTGATCACACCCATGAGCTCCTCAGTGCCTGCCATTGTAAGCCTGGCAGCCATTTTAGTCCTAAACCATGACCCTTAGCTCCCTCTCCCCTCCACATCACTCTCATACCAAGAAAACATTTCCTTTTTACAGTAATCAGCATCTTCCCCTGGCAGACTTCAGAAGTACGTACTGATGCTGTCCTGCAGTGGCCTTGAAAACATGTGACAAGGCTGAAACTTTTTTAAGTGACAAGAAAGTCTGTGGAAAAATTTCACAGACAGCAGCAGTTTCCACAGCTCCTTGACCACTATCACTGCCAAATGCTCATGGACATAAATACACTTGGTGCAAATGGGAGTGTATTTCAGAAAAAGGATTGCGTCTTTAGTCAAGTTCTAAAACCAAAATCAAAGCAAAAAAGTTATAGTGGTCTTATCACCATAGTATTATTTTCATAGTAAATGGCATGCTCTTGCTGTTTCATAATAAGGTTATCCATAGATATCTACAAGAAAAGTTTACTTTAATCTTCTGTAGTTTTTCCATATTTTTAGCCATAGCTATTAAATATATCACTAAATAGTTGCAAATTGAACAGCATTCAGAAACCACCCTGGAGTGACAAATCAAGTCTTTTTCACATAATTTTAACTTTCATCTCTCAAGTTTCTGGGGTTTTTTTCTGTGAATAGTATACCAAAGGATTCTTCAAATGCCAAATTCATAAATGTTCAATAGGCAAAGTGCCTCTGCATTCACATCATAGGTTTTATCTTTCCTGCTGCAGTGTTTTAGCTTTCTATCATTGAAAAGCTGGTAGTTGTGAGAACCAAATATGATGGATGTTTTGAGGAATGGGATAATAGTATTCTTATTATGAAAATAATATTATTATGTGAATAATAAACAATGTATCATAATATAAATTATAAGCTTTGCCCTCCATAAACTGTGCATTCTTTGAAAGGTGCAGGAAGCATGAGAGAATAAATGAAAGCACCCCTCTTTTCTATGACATGTCTTTGGGTATAAGCTAGACAATCCTGAGCTCTGTTGGTAGATTGGTTTAAAACAGGTAAGTTTTTCATTGGTCTTCTATCCTTTCAGTTACAGGATATCAATCCCTAGTTGTTTGGGTTTTTTCCCTCCTAACATTATATCTGATCAAAGTACTCCAAGAGTGTTCATGCCGGAGTCTGCAGTCTGGATGCAGATTGCAGCGTGCTCTGTGTACTCCTGTGTTTCTTCAAAAGCCTCCCAGGCACAATGATGGAATGGGTTCTGTGCTAGACATCATTTTCAGAAGATCACTCCATACTCTACCCTTTAGGATGTGTGGTCTTCCCCCACCTTTGGCCAAATGTGCATCTGTCACATCAGAAAAAGTTGGTGGGTTTCCTCATTGCAAGGCAACTGTGCTGCCATCCACATGATGGGAGTGGAGATACAGATATTAGATCCCCCTGGGCAGAAGCAATAGGGATACGTGTGCCATGATAACCTGCCTGAAATGCAGGTGTGGCCTTGTGATGGGCACCTGGCACATGAACTGCATTCACTTGGATGTTTCCTGTGTGATAAATGAGTATCCCACGGTGTGACTATGATACACTTGTCAGGACTGTCCTTACTGTCTTGTCTGTTGGACATTCCTCAACTTTGCAAGTTTACACTAATTATAATGTGAATACAGACTGCTTTTTCTCCCCTTCTACACCTTATGGGGGAATAGAAAAACAGAAAGTGAGGGAAATGGGAAAAATCTCACAGTGGGGGGGCTTCCACTCCTTTTACCTTTGCCTCCAAATGACAAGTTGTCTGCAAATCTGTTGCCATGTTTTTTACTTCCTCTAGCTGTCTATCCCCAAAGTGAAGAGAGAAAGATTTATGTGGGTTTTAAAGTGAACCTAGATAAATTTCCTTAAACTGGGTGACCTCTGACCCTACCTCATCCCCTCCCTTTTCACTCAAAGCTGAATTCCTCTTGACTGGAATGAGAGTAAGTTCACCTCCTCAGTTAATTAAGTCTGTTAATATTATGTGACATTCGATTGCAAGTAAAATGCGCAGAGATCAAAAGGGAGCCAGTCAGCACGGGTGTAGAAATCAGTGTGGTTGTAGCATCCCCCTCATTTGACTCAGACTCAGAAACTATGGGAGGAGGTGATTTCTCAGACATGATGTTGTGCAGACCCCTTTCACTACATCCTCCATTCACACGGATTCAGTGAGAGGAGATGTGCAGGGCTTCAGGGCTGCCTCATGGACTACCAGGCATTCTCTCCCAAGGGTCAGCAGCTAATAGCTGCAGTTCAGAGAGCACAGGGAGATATCATCCAAGGCACAAGAGCATGAGCCAAAGCTAATAAACACACCAGTATCTGAAGAGGATACTGTGTCATTGATCCTCCAACTTGATCATAACTATAAAAAAGAAAAAAGAAAATGACTGGTGAACAATCTCACTTTGAACCTACAGCATTCTTGAAGAATTCAGATATTGAGAAGAGAGTCTCCCAATTTCATCTAAATTACCATTTTTAAAAAATATATCCAAAAATACTATACATGTGGGTAAAAATCCCTGAACTCGTAGGACTCTGGGATGCTGAATTATTGGTTGCCATGGGATAGACCTTAGCTTTTCAGCCACCTTTTTTTTCTCCCCTCACTGAAACTAAAAGGTTCAAATTTTTTTTCAGTCTTGTGTCTTCCAGTTTTTTGCTTGTTCACACATACACAAATCAGGAATTTTGTGAGCGAGACCAGGAGCCAGAAAAGTTAGCTTTGATCCACTTTGACGCTCTTATGCTTCTGTTAGAGCTGGCATTTATAGTGCCTGAAAGAATTCAATTTTTTTACTGTAAAACTGATGAGTGGAATCACAAGCCCTTCGGGGCAGCATATCAACAAATCTGGGTGCCCAGTGAAGAGCTTGATGCTGCTGTGCTGTGTTAACTGCTCAGCTCACTATAGGTGACGACCACAGAGTCCGAGAATGCGAGAGCATGTCTTCTGCTGCCAAGGACCAGCTGACACCCATGGAGGCACAGAATGGGAAAGGCTGCATGCACCAAAAGGGAGGAAGTTTATAAAAAGATTTTTGTTTTCATTCATGCTGTGACCTAAGTAACGTCCCAGTTTAAACATTAAACTCGAGGTCATTAACTTGTCACAGTGATTTCTAGTTTAAAACTTTATCGTAAAATAAGAGTTAAGAAGGCATGAAAAGGCTCATTAATTGATATGATAAAGCTTGCTGAAATGTAACCCTTTCCATACTTTATATAGCTAGAGACACTGACTTTAAGTTATATTGTTGAGACTGCATGCACCATTTAAGCCAGAGACCAGCCCACATCATGAAAAATGTATTTCCAGTAAAGTGAAATATCAGGGGGTTCTTTTGCTAAAAATATTTGTGAAATTATGGTTTGTACCTAGAAAATGTAGAAGAAACAGGTGATTGTGTGGTGCTCATTGAGCTGCAATCTGATGCCTGCAACAGTTGAATTACACAAGCCAATTGATCATGTCTCAAGCACTGCATTAAAACAGGCATGATTTAAGCCGAGGCCAACATAAACTCTTGACACTCTTGTTATATTACTGCCAGTCTCAGTTTTAAAGTAAGTGAAATTACTTGATTTCATTTTAATTAAAAATCAGAATGCTGCACCATTCCAGAGCTAGTAAAATTCATTCCAGATTTTGACTGAAAGTAATAATTTGGATTGTCTTTGAATTTTTATCTCCTTCTGAACATGATGTTTTTATTTCCATCTTAGTACAGACACTTTAAACCAGCTTGGTTGAATTAATGAGCCTGATACACAAAACATAGTATATATAACCTATCTCGTATTTAAAAGAAAATGGCTGATAACAAAAAGTCAACCACAACCTGTTTTTCCTTAGTTAGGACAATTGTTTTGAAAACTGGAGATTGCCAAAGGAAATGAGCGGCAGTATTGGCCTTGTTAGCCCCTATCACTCTCCTCGTAATTACCCTTTCTGTCCCACAGTATTGAAGGTTTTGTTGAGAAATATCTGGATTCCAAATGAATCACTCACCTTAGTCTCAAATCGCCTGTAGGACAGCAGCACCCCAGAGCACTGGGGGTCTATGCCTTTGCTGTTTGAGAAAGAGATGATAACTCTCAGCATGTCTGTGCCCTGCACTCAACAGTTTGTGATGTATATTGCAAGTGCAGGACAAATATTTTTTTAATTCCCTCATCATGCTGTTTATATCAATGATTCAAAAGTTGCACTTATGGGCTGGTCTTTAATTGGTTTTTATTACTTGGTATCCAGTGTTATGAAGGAAATAAAATGCCAAATCAGAAATTAAAAGGGAAACAGGTAAATAATTGAGGTTTTTTCCTCATTCTGGTGAATTATTTGGATTAGTGGGAAGAGCTTTATTCGGCAAATTTCTTGGTTGTCTTCTGGAAGTTCAAGTTTATAAAGCAAATGCTTCAAAAACTGAAGTGTCCTTTTAAATTAGAAAGAGCGTAGTGGTAATACCTCATTATTTTTCCTCAACATTTGTATAAAGTCAAGAAAGTATTTAATCTTGAACATTATCATCTAAATATCAAGATGTAGTGTCTGCAAATACTGAAGTCCTACTATATTATTATTAGAGAAGAGGGAGATTCTTTTCCTAACTTGTAAGGAGGCAAGAAGTCATCACTGTAACACTGGGAATAATGTCTATTAATAAAAAACGTATATTCAGACACCAATTCACATATCTTTTTTTCTAATATGTCCACTGATGCTTTAAATATTATTAGAACAGCTACCAAATGGTGCATTTCAGGAACATAATGATTTCATATCACTCTAGGCAAAGCTAAAATAAAGCCATCTCTCCCCTTGAATGTAATGATGGTTTGATTGCAACAAGGTTTAGCACTCTCTCCCTCTAAGTAAAAATTTTCCAAAAAGCTTAAAAGAAGGCACAATACTTAAAATGAGGGGATGTATGGATTTAGTTTGCTATGCTGTGGTATTATTTTGACTATACTTAGTTTCATTGTACCATGAGCAAAATTTATAAGCTTAGTTTCTGCACATGCAGTGTAGACAGGATGGTAAATATCTACTTGGTTATTATAGCGTATAATGTGACTATGTAGTGTATAGTGTGACGACAGATAAAATGGAAAATAATCCTTTTACATTTCAACGGAACCTTGAAATAACATCTCTATATTTAATAGTGACATCAAAACTTCAGAATAAATGTTAATCAAGAAATTATCATTAATTATTAACTATGAAAGAAGATATGTCAAAATTTAAAATATGCTGAAGATGAATGTATCTAACACTGATACACACAACCTGCGTTCCACCCTTACAAGACCAAGATTAGCAAAACACTGGAATACACTTGAAACTAAGTTGGAAGTAAAGATTTATTTCAGCCCATAATTGAGGTGGACCCTTGCAGGAAGAGTTGGACCCTTCTTAATTCTGTTCAAAATTTCTCATTACACCAAAGAATTGCACTGTGATGGAAACCAGTGAACTGTCTCTCCAGCACAAGTATTTTCTAAGTGTAAAGCAATTTATTGAATATAAGCTTTTCAGATGTTCATTAGCTTTATTGTATCTTCCTGCTTATAATTTTCCCAAGTTTGCAGAGTTCAAAATGGAAACTGCATTATGTGTCACATTACTAGCAGTTTTATGCACAAACACAGTGAATTAACTGTTTTGCAATAAATCAGTTTAATGGTTTTCGCTATAAATGTAATTGGTATTTTTTTAACAGTAACTAACACTTTATAATACAGTATTTCTATATATAGCAAATAGTTCCAGTGACTTAATTACACAGTGACAGGGACTGTTATGTTCTCACTGTGTAATTTTAGAAATTGTTTTTAACAATAGAGAGCAGTTGAAATTTGTCGATTGAGGAGTGACAAAAAAATGTTTTTGACTGTAAATGCAATGCTTAAATTGTTGTTTTAGCCATAGACTTGTCACCTTGGTACAGTTGGATGTCATAAAAAACATTTTAAACTGTAAATTTAACTGTTAAATCTAATAGCAAAATTATTATTGGCTAGTATTTATTACAATCTCTTTTTTATTATTCAGTGAAAGAAAAATGAAAAATTAGATGATGACATTAAAAATTACCATTTAAATTGTATTTTAGGAGTTGCCTTAAGTATATAGCGATTAACAGCAGTGGAAATATTGCCACAAAAATGATGCAATTTTACATCAAAGAATTATTTAAAAGAAAATCTTAATATTTAAGATCGCACACAGAGAGAAACAGAGTCCCTTCTTGTGTCTATATATATAGTTAAAGTAAAAACATATTTTAAAAATGGTATTAACCCCTACCACTACAATTGCAACACTGATTTTGGTGAATAATTCATTATCTCCTTGCATGTGTAAAACCTTGGACTGTAACTGAAGAAGGAAAAACACTCAGGAGGCTGCTAGAGAAGTAAACATGAAGCAGCCCTCGCTATCTCTTAAAACCTCTTATATCCGACAGTGCTGCAAGTACTATATCACTTTGTACTGCAGTGATGTTCGGGCAAACCGTGAACCATGGACATATGTATGCTTACACCAGTTATGGCTCATCAACATCAAATATCAGACTCGGGAGGCTTAGGTAAACTAAAGCTTCCAAGCCCAGAAAGGAGAAAAAAAAAAGAGTAAAAATGCCTGTGGGTTTTCTGGCTGGGAAATTCCTCATTGCTTTATAAGGAAAAGGTATGATTGCTGATTGTGCACAAAACTGTCTGGCGAGTTCCTGAGCCTCTCACTGTGCCAAGCACAGCATGCCAGTGTTTGTTGGAAATGCAGCAGGGAGAGGTGTAAAGGAAAACCTGTGCACTAAATATGCTTAAGTGCTTGCTGACTGAAGGTGGGAAAAAAAAGCACCATTTGAACTGACATGAGCACAGAGAAAAGGCAGAACTAAACACAACCTGCTGTCCTCTTTGCTCCCATGTAAATGTGGGACTGCAACTCCGTTCCTACACACTGCATTATTTTGATCATTACCGTAATAACAGAGTCCCTCTAATCTACAGGCCCTGCCACTGCTTGTTAGTTAACTCTCAGCCAGGGTGTCATCAGTGAGGTGGCATGTCTCTGCTGTGTCCATTGCAATGCCATACATCATGGACAGGGGACCTTAAAGGCTGCCATAACAATTATACAGTCTATTGGTCACTGCTAGAGATCAGATTTTGCAATAACAGAGGAAATATTCAACCCACTCTAGCTTATCTGTCTATATCAGTGGTCAATTCATATGCCAGTAAATCCAGCATTGCCACTTCTGCTGAAGCTGCAGAGGAACTGGTCTGATCTGTACTAAGAGAATGTCCATAGCCTGGCATTTGGATCCAGTGAGAGCAGTGACTCCAAACAGAGGGTTAAACTGAGGGTTATGCTAGCCTGTACTCTCTTAAATGAACACAAAAAAATGTCTGAGGGCCAAAATTTGCTGCCAACTACACATAAACAACTCCAACTGACTTCAATAGGAGTTTCCTGTGTGTATCCAGGAGCAGATTTTAGAGCTAAGAGTATGCATCAAAGTCTAAATAGCAAATGTTAGTGAATTGACATTCTGTTTATTCATTATTTTCAAATGTCAATAATGGTTTCTTTGTCTAATATAAAATGATTTGGTTGTCACATTTTTAATGAAGGTTTTTAATTACTCTTGATATACAGTATTGTATTGGTTGTTTTGCACAGTTGCTTTTGTGCATTTAACCAAATCCCCTGTCTATAAGAAAACCTGCCTAGCTCAGGGTTTTTGGTCAAACCCAGCCTTTGTCATTGCGTTTGTACAGGTGGTGTTTTCAACCTTTAACAGAAATCAGGAAAGAGAGGACCTATATTAGACTTGTGTAAAGATAGAGGAAAAATGGACTTTGTTTTACTGAAAGATGCATCTTTAGTTTTCTTTTGGTAAGAGTAGGTACTGAAGTATTGTATGAGTCACTACCCAGCATTTTGCCACAAAATGAGGGTGTCTGTGGATCACAGTGACTTTGGAATAGGGAGTTTGGTTTGCTCTAAAAGCCCAGGTTTGATTCCCATGGAAGTGAAGCACTGGAGCCTGGAAACCATGGTACCCTCAGATCTCCCCCATCCCAAGGCAGGCCCATGAGCTCTCAGGTCAGGGTTCCTGTGGGCTTTTCACCTGGATCGCTACTGAGCAGGGCACGGATGGTTTCAGAAGGACATCCAAACAAAGGAGGTACTTGCATATCCGCAAACTGCTGTGGGCCTGAGGAATAAATCATATTTATGGGCATTTAATTTCAAACAGTTAATGTTTAAGCAGGGAGCAGCAGGGAAGGAGCAAGCTCTGAGAAGGTACTGACCGAGTGGAGAGGGGCAGCAGAGGACACCATCATCCCTTCTGCCCCCACCTATGACCATACTGAAAGGCTACAGCTTCTTCAGCCTTCATCATTTTAAGAGCTACCTGCCTTCATGGTCCAGGTCCAAAAGAATGGAGTGACATATTCATTCCCAAAGCCAAAGTATGAGGAGTATCAGTCTCTCAGTGGCTATATGAAACAAGCAGAAAAGCAGTGACTTTTGGAAAATGAAAATAATTGCCTTTTTCTTTTTTATTCAAATGTACATATGAATGAAGGCAATGCATGCAAATATATATGTGTGCATGTATTATAGAGAAAAAATTAAAGCAACGCGCAGTTTGCAGGGGCTAGAAAGCAACCTGACACCTGTACTGGTGGCTAGTTTCTCACAATCTGGATAAGATACCTCAAATATTAATCAGCTTTTATGTTTCAAATTCTAGTGCTCTTCAATTGCCTTAATACAGAAAGTCTACTACTTTGGTATCATTGAAGGGCTCACATGTAACAAAAATAAACACATTAAATAAATAAATAAATAAACCCAATCTCCTAGGTACTAATTTGCCATGGATTGTATTTAAGTCCTCATCCATTATGTGAATTAGAAGTGAAACAAACACTGGCATCAATACTCTATTGCAGCCAGACCAGCCTGAGATCCAAGTGAGTGTGTGTCCTGGACAGTTTGTATTGATGCTGTCCTGGGTATCACGCTCATCAATAATGGAAATAATTGCATTTTAATAATTAAAAAACCCCCATCATTTTCACAGAGGTAGAAATGATGACTTTGTTCCCTCCCTGCAGTTTATCTACCTTCTAATGACAGGAATGATTCACCGAGCAGCTCATTTATGAACACACAAATGCACACAAAGAAATCTGCTTTTATTCAGGTGAAAGAGTATCAAATGTCCCTTAAATATCAACTTAGCAAAACACTGCATCAGGAGCTTTGAAATAAAAGGTAAGATTTATGGAAGAATAGTCACTACCCTCCTGGCACAAATTTTGTTACTGTTCTGATAATTAGTGGAGGCAAGTAATGAAAATTCATATTCTGATTATTTTGTTTTGAACTTTTTTTTGATTAATTTAGCATTCCAACACAAATATCTTTTTCAGATGGGGTTGCTTAATAATGCAATAATGTCTTGCTGAATAAAGAGTCTGTACAGCATTTTAATGTGGACCTGGATAAAAGATTTTTCTGTTAGTTCTCACGATCTTTTGGTTTTGTAGTACTTAGTCCTTTATTAGTTCTCTCTCTCTCTCGGTCTCCCTGTCTCTTTTATTTTTCTTAATTCTTTTATGTACACTGTAGGCAAAACTATCTTGAATCTGTTTTGCAGACTCTGGTCTGTCTTGTGTAAAACTAACAAAATCATGATATAAACGTGGTCATAATCTAGGCCTAAGTTATCGTCTCACTATTTTTTTTTTCTGCTAGACAAACATTGAGAGTATTTTGTCCAGATTGTGGCCTCTATCTGGGATATTGCAGACCAAGAATATCCCAAACTGATATACCCAAATGTCTTGGAGACACAAATTCCTAGAAGTGAAAAAAAAATAAACTAATAGAAATGAAAGAAATAGAACAATAAAATTCACTTTAGTCTCTGGAGACTTTCTTAGGTTGATTTGAGAAACTGCGTAATGAGGAATGAGTGGGTTGCCTCTGCAGTAGAGTTTAGACTCTTGCTCTTGCTCTCTCCTTTTCCACTACAGCCCTGATTCAAACGGATGTGCTTAAGATAATGCTCAACAAAAAAAAAGCATGAAACTCAAAATAAATCACACACCAATTTTAGAAGCTTATGACTCTCTTCTTTCATATTGCTCAGTAGTATCTGAATAAATGTACAGTGAAAACTCATTTAAAAATGCGTGCTAAAATTTCCCACTGAAATAGCAGGTCTTGAGGCATCTGCCACTTTTCATACATTTGCAGACAGGTATATGTTTTACAAAATATTTATAAACTCTTTGCACTACAAATCAAAAATTTTATGGTAGGACTGTCCTAAAGATAATTTAGTTTCTATGTCTTGCAAAAACAAACACAAAAAGCCAATACTCGTACTAGATGCAACAAACAGAAATGATCTGCACACCTGCATAAGGTAAGTGGATACATAAATGTTTTGGTACCTCAAATCTTTAAAAACATATGCCTCTGGACCAGTATTTATTTGCAATTTTGTAAACATTCATGTAATAATAAGGCATTAAGAAAAACATTACATTTGTATAAAAAAATAAGCTGCTCCTTTGTGTTAGAATATTTTTTTTTCTTAGATGCAAAAGCAAAATCTAGGTGAACAAAGCCTATTCATCTAGATTGCTATAAAGCCTCTGCCGTGGCTGTATAATCTATACTAAAATTTCAAGTAGGCAGTTAAGATTTTAAATCCTTATTGAGATTAAAATTAGGAGTACCAGATATCGACATAAATATTCACTCACAAGCAAAGGATATTCTCTCCCTGAGCAAAGGATGTCCTTCCATTATGCCAAAATGAATAACCTAAACCCTTTTTTGTTTCTTTACACTCGCTGTTTAGCTTTGTGTCATACCTATTTCTTTCCTTAAAGCTACTTAGCAGATTAATTCAGCAGAAATAAGCACCTTATTGTTGATTATATAAATGATTCAGGATGTTTGACATATTTAATTTGACAGAATGGCACAAATTGCAGCCTGACCCTGTGCTTTGCTAGTCCATGTGCACGAGGACCACCTCTAGGATCATTAAAAGTTCAGTTAATTCAGTAGCACTTTGCACTGGAGAGTTTCACTGCAATGATTAGGTTTTCAAAGATAGCAGCAGGCCCTTTCCTCCCAGCCCAGCTTCTCTTTCAGATTGTAGTGAAAGTGAACAAATAAAGAGGGGGGGGGAAAAATGAAAATACCTGAAGAGAATAAAGAACAAGGGTGATGGGGTAAGATGGATTACTTGAATTTTCCACCAATCACTGAACAACACATTGGCTAGAGCATTGATTGATGAAGTATTTAAGTCGTCAATCTCACATCACAAGCCTTTTTACAAATGGCTGCAGAAAGGGGCTGACATCGAGGTGGTATCAATGGAAGTTGGCTTTGCTACAAAATATAAGAAAGACCTCTAGTCTGCAATTTGCTCTCTCACAAGACGTTCAATAACCACTTTCGACGGCCACTTTGCCAGCAAATGTTTCACTTAAAATGTCGGTATTCTTTACTCAGGACTGCTGTCCACCTCTGAATTCATAGGCCTTTACTACGGGAAGATTTACTTTCCTTTAGTTTTCGGTCAGATTATTTTTCCCCCATGTAGACTGCTTTTCAATTTACATGGAGGTTTTCTTGGTGGGTACTTTTTTCTTTTTTTCCTATTCCTTAAAAGAGTTGCAAACAGTTGTCTCTTCAGATATGTTTTAAAACAGTATATCAGTCATTGCCAGAAATCTGTGTTTGATTGAGAAATCAGCTTGTTCTGGCTTTTTATTTTGTTCCACTCCTACACTTTTCGTGTTCATTGACATTAACCTAAAAATGCACAGGACTTTAGTTTAGTATCTGCAGAAGCTGTTGCTGCACAGACAGGTCACTTTTTGGTTAGCATCAGCAACAGCATCAGCATCATGCTATTTGTTCCCTGAATTCCCCTCTTTCAGAGGAATATGATAAATGTAAGGAGTAGCTCATATCAAGGGAAAGACAAGCAATTCAGATTCTATGAAGGGAAAAGAAAGGGGAAAAAAAAAAAAAAGAAAGAGTACATACCCCAGCATGAAAGAGCATCTTGATTTCAAGTTTTCTTTCAGGAGTCGTTAATATTTTATGAGACCACACAGAGTGTTCCTCCAGTGACATTTTTCTAAATAATGTAATGTGCAGTAAAGTATCAGACAAAGGGGAGGAGGAGGGAAATCGCCTTGTTTAGATTAAAAAGAAAGAAAGAAAAAAAAGCATTTGAAGACAAGCATTTGCAGGGTTGGCTGGTGTCTGACTTCAGAGCCCCAACCTTTTGTAGGGTCAATAGTTATCAGGGGGGAATGGTGCTCAGGAATAGAGAGAATAGTCCAAGTTTTTATTCTTTTTTTTTCTTTTTTTCTTTTCCATCTTACTTGTTTCTCTTTCTTTTTTTTTTCTTTTTTTTTCTTTATAGAACCTCATTGTGTTCTACAGATTCACTAGGCTCCTTACTCTGTATCAATAAAAAGCAATTGACAGGGAATACACAGAAAATACAGAAAAATACAAAAATCACAGTGCCTCCTATTTTCTTCTTTCCTGACCCTCTCATAGATAGGAGCTTTTCTTGGAAGAAAATGTTGAGCTAAAGCTCTGAGTCCAAGCATTCTTAGAGCTTCAGAAAATCTGTGGGTAACTTAGAGAACAGGTCCAAGATTTCACAGGTCTGTCTCCCAGCACTGCAGTAGGTGCAGAAGCCCTACTGTAGACCAAAATGAACCAACTGAACCAAGACTGTTGTCACAAACGAGAGTCCAAACTACCAAGACTACTCAAGTTTTAAAGTTTTGGGTCACACATCTTCCTGGTCTGTTTCGGGGCTTTCACTCTGAAGAAGTTACAGGCTTGCATTCTTCAGTTAAACCATTTTACTTTGCAAAAAGCAACAGGGTAAAGGCATCCGTCTAAGAGTAGAATTGACAGGTTAGTAATTTGATAGTTTGTAATTTCCCGATCTGTGTTAGCTCATGTTGATCAGACATCTTGGTGACTTATCCTGGTCTCTTAGAATCTTGAATTTCAGAAGAATAAAATTAAATATTCTGGAGTTGTTTTATTATTTTCACATTTCTAACCCTAATGGACCTTCCAGAGTTATCCTTCTGCTTACATGTACATGCTTACATGTACAGAGAAGCCTTGACAAAAGTTCTTTGACATCTGCACAATATAAGAAATATATGGTATTATTATGCTGTAGAATCAGCATAGAGCTACTTACTAAATAATATTTTTATAGAAAACTTATTTGAGAATTTAATAAAACCTAGATGACTGGAAAATTGAAAAAGTAACCATCAAAAACCACAACTTGTGTGACACAAGATTGAAAAATTAGGTTTACTTTTGTTTTAAATATGCAAGAATTTAAATTCCATTGAATTGTGATAGATAAGCAAAACCACTCAGCAGCAAATGGTATGTGCTTCCCTCCCCTGAATTATTTAGATAGGCACAAGTTAGTGGGCACTACTCTGATACAAACCTACTGTATGGGACCGAAGTGAATATCATGTACTGTAACAGGAATGCATGGAGTGAATCGGGGAACTTGCACAAAGCTGCAACTAAATTTATTGTATTAAATAAGAATACAGCATGCCACTGCAGTTTATGTCAGCAGTTAAAATGGTTTGCCTCTTCCCGTTACATGACAAAGTAATCAATGGGATAAATCACTAGCTGGCGGAAATCCTACATTTGAAATATCTCACATGTTTCCTATGGCACAGCAGAAATCTTCCTGGGAAAACAGAAGGCCAAGGAAGTTGATGAAAGGCATTTGTGTAACTGCTATTGCTGAGGATTGTACCCACGTTAGGAGTTAAATTGCACAAGCTTCGATCATTCAGACAAAATTAATGTAATCAGATCCTAAGGTATGCAGTGATATAGCATGGGATCTAGCAATTGCATAACTGCACCCCACTCATGAGAACATGCATATGCCTGTCTTCACTAATAGGATTAGTTAATTGATTTAATTGTTCATACTATTCCTGCAAGTTAACACATACTTACATGTTTACTTTCCAACCATTACATTCACCCTTTTCCTCCTTGTTCCTAATCCTACCTTCCTATTTGTTTCCTTATTTTACTTGGTAGCAAGTGGCCTGCTGAAATCTCATCCAATCCCACTTGTATTTATTCATCTTTACTGTCATTCCTCACATTATTAAGGGTGAAGTTTACTCTTTTCCACCTGAGCACTTTTTAGGTGTTGTTAAAGTTGCCCCAAATGAGCCCATATCAATTGGCCCTACATCATTCCCCATAGAGCTGGGATGGCCTGGGAACTATTGAATGGCTCTCTAGTCAGAGCAAGAGTAGATTTTTTAAAAACTATTTCCATTCATTTTCTCCCCTATAACTACTCAATAGTAGTGATGAAATAAATAAATATATTGAATCAAAACCTCACTTCACTGTATCTTAATTGGTGTGTCTTGAGTGAATCTATGCCCATGTGTAATGGATCTATATTGCTCTTCACAGATCTCATCCCACCTACTGTATCTGACATTTTTGCTGCAACACACAGAGGTGGAGTAGACTGCACATCTGGTTTTTGTAACTGTGGGTTTGTTTAGTTGGCGTGTTAAAAAGAAATTAACAGTGTATGATAAAAGCTGGTTTCCTTTACCTGTAACAATACAGTAGCAAAATCAATTTTTATATTTAACTCTGAGTTGATTTCTGTCCATGGACAGACCTTATCTTTCGAAAATCACATCAGCTAAAAATTTCAAGACCTAAAACCTTTTTGAAATGTGCAACATTTATTCTGAGACCTACTTTTTTTTTTAATGATGAAGTAATGAAAGTTAGGCATGCAAATACACCATAAATTACTTGGGTTGTTTTAACCTTATGTCTATTTTTTCCCACTGAATGTAGTAACATGCGCTGACTGTCAACTTTCAACCTATTATGTCGCATTTCTTGACCAATTATAAGAGAATGGTGATTAAGCACTTCATAATCTGACTATAGATGGATGATTAGGGCCTATTTCTGTTGACCTCACTCTGGCTACAGTAGGAAATAATAACAAGAAATCGCATAATCAAATTGTGAGCCATAAGTTATTGACTGTGAGCAGCCAGGTGAAGGTTTCACACACCCCTGAAACTTTGGTCTTTCTCTGAATCTTTCTGCTTCCTTAAGTTTGTATTGAAGGGCAAATCAATGCCAAAAATAATTAGCATAATATTACTTCCTTCACTTCTCTCACCTATAAGACACATTTAACAATCGCATGAGCAGACATATTTTTATACCTTGTCTACCTTCCCAGCCTTACTTGTCTTGCAGAGCAAATATTTCAGAGGCCAAACATCTGGATTTGGGCTCTTTTGGACAACATCAGGCACTTTTCCATAAGGTTTGGCCATGAAAACCAGACATATCTCTATGGCAGGTCCAGTCTTTTGACCTGTTGATGAAGTTGCAAAGAAGGAGAATTTTCTCTATGGAGGAAGTGGAAGAATGAGACCGTCCTTCAGTTCTGTTAATGTACATCATGGGAAAAAGAATATTTTTTTTATCTGGGAACAACTTCCTTTTTCCAGCAGTTGACAACTCCAAATCCAAACACTTTGAAAATACAGGAGGAGTATATCGCCTAATATATATGCCAGGCCTGGATTCAACAGCCCAGTAATAGCTCTGGGCCACTTGTTCTTTCCTGATGTGAAAGCATAGCATTTTAGCTTGTGTCTCTAGCAGCAGGAAGCCCCACAGGCTGGGGAGAGCTATTTTATGTACTGTGCATATGAGGGGGAGCATTATGTTTGGTACAGGGGAGCTGCTGAGGTTTTTATACTCTCATTACTAGAAAGCATTTCTGTGTACTTTTCTCTGTGTTTTTATTAATCCATTTCATTTCATGCTGTCTCCCCTCCCACATCTCTAACAGCTGCTCACACAATATCTCACCTACAGTTTGGAAAGACACAGTAGGCAGATCACAGTATATATTGTGTTATACTCCTGGACGTACCATCTGCCTTCTCCTCCTGGACATTTTTGCAACCTACTGTTTACAGCAACAGAGGGTCTGGCTGCTTAAGGCAGATCCTTTGCAATGAGCGTCTTGTAAATGAGTGAAAGTTAAAAGGAGCAAGCAGCAGAAACCATCCTGCTCTACTTAAAACACTTCTGCATGGTTACCAAATGACTCCTGTTTTGATTTTAAAAAAAAAGATGCAATGTAGTTTTCAGTGTGTTCTGGATGTATTTGGTTTATAATTTCACCTCTATTTTTCTCTTCCTAGTACTGGGAGAGGTGGAAAGGCATGTAGCTAAATATCACAAAGAATACGGTGGCAATGCCATTTATTCTTGGACCTGCTCACAACCAAAGCTCTCATTCCAGCACACAGCCCCCAGCCCTTTCCCCCTCACCCTCCCCCTCACTGCCATTGACAGTAAGGAGTCAATAGCAAAGGGCTTGAAATGTCCATTCAGTGAGACAAACAACGCCTGGACTGTCAGTTTAATAAGAGTCCCTCTGGGTGTTTTGAGCCCCTCAAACCAAGTACATACTTCTATGTGTTCTCAGAGTTTATCAGAGCAGCTTGGTGATGGCACCCCCATGTAAAGCTCTTATGTTCACAGCACCACTCAGTGACCTTCTCCACACTGTCATCACTCACAAGCTACCTCCTGTCATTCACATCTCCTGTTGAGGAAAACAAGGGAGCACAAGACCTGCTTACCTAACTATGAATGCATCTCACCCCAAAGCTTTGGAACAGTAACAACATCAGCAGGTTTCCTTTACCCCCTCCCCTCTTCGTTCAGTTCCAGTCAAAAAGCATTGCATGAGCCAATGTTTTAATCCCTGGATAATTGGACTGACTGGTTGGTGCATACACAGTCTGCATCTGGGGACCCTCTAGTGGGGTACAGTTTAATTTTTGACTCAAACACCTTATTTTCTTTCCCACAGAATTTGTGAAATGAGTCACATAGGCGAGTGTGCAGTTTGTGTTGAGCAAATGATACCCAAGTACCCATGTATGAACTGAGAAGAGCCAACAGATGAGAGGTGAAAGGCTGCCTCAGGTCTCTCCAAAATGTTGATTCATGCAGTCAGCAGACAGAGGGAGGCATCCCTGTGCAGCTGCACCTAGGGCTTTGTGTGAAAGACTTTTAGGAGATAGAGGATTAGAACAAATGAATAGCATAGCGTCTTCCTACTGCTCCAGGAGCAAGGAACTGCATGTGGAAATACAACAGCTTTACACTCCCTGCATCATAGCGCACAACTTAAAAGATAAAGGTTACAGAATATTATTCCCTAGCACCATCCTTTATGACATGAGACTGGCCAGCCATAAAAGGAAGCAAAGAATTTTTAATTCTTGCAAGAAGAAAATATCAATTAAATCATTATATCTTTAGCCTGCATGGTAGGTATTTTTTGAAACATTCCCTTTCACCCCATGAAGGCATTGATAGAAGTTAAATTGCTTTATACCTGCTTGAAACACTTATTTCTGTATTTGCACTGCAACAATTGGTTGCAACAATCAATAATTTCCTATAATTCCTTTTGTGAGCAGAACAGTAGATAGGAAGTCATTTTTACAGCTGATATTTAGTCAGAGGCCAGTTCACAGAAGGAATTACAGCTTTTTATTGTTTGCTGCTGAAGCGCTATAAGATTGTTGCCATTTTTTGTTTTAAGATGGATTGTGGTTGTTTTCATGAACACTCAGGGTCACAAGTATTCAGTTGATGTCCTGTGATGCCTAGCTAGTGCCATGTATCTGAAGCTGTTTGCTTGCCACTGAAGAAAGATTTATGTCTTCAGCCATGTAAAGTGAAATAGCTGCATTGTGGAGAAGAAGGCAAATGTTTGCTTGTTCAAGTTTGGCTCTTATTCATCTCCCAGCTGACTAAATCCATGAAGATAAACATGGCCCAGCTTCCCTAACTCAGCAATGACTGCTTATTGTCTTCGAATAAATACTGCAATATTATTGCTCCATACTTTCCTGGCCACTGGCAGACTGTGAAAACAAGCTGAAGCGATGCCATAAGTCATAACTTATACAGTCCCCACTGTCATGAACCCAGGGAAAAGGAAGAAAGAAGGATTCAGAAGTCAACTCTGTTTTAACCCTTTGAATTGTAATCTTTTTTTTTTCTTTTTTTTTAACCTCCTCCAAACATGATTGACGTCTCCTAGGAGCTCACTATCCTTTCATAGGTTAGGAAGCATTAAGTAGTTGCACTTTCCACTGACTGAGTCTAATCACATTCCTATAGATGAAGTTGGCTGCCCCGGACACCCACAGCTTTCCATTTATCTTTTAAACCACAATCTACACTTTTATGGATGAGTTCATCTTGGGGAGTGGCAGAAAGAGGAGGACAAGAATAGAGGATGAATTTTCTGAGAAACCAGCACATGATAACACTTGCATTAAATGCATCATAACAAGCTTCCCTTAAGAGGTCCAGAGAGGAAATTGGAGGAACATTATATTTAAGAAGCTAATTTGCATGCAGATGAGGAAAAACCAAATGAGGGTTCTGAATTGCCAAAGTACGACTGGCATTTATAGCCACATGATGAGAAGAAAAAAAAAAACCTGTCCTGCAATCCTGGTAGTAAATTTTTTTCTGTGACTAGCATTCCAGACATCAATGCACAGAGCTTTACAACAGTAAACAAAGCTTAATGAGAAACATATTTTGTCAAAAATCATCATATGGGACAATAGTGGGACCAAGAAAGAGAGGTGTGCTTGGAGATCTCATTTAATGTAAGCAGTGGCATTTTGGGAGCAGAGATTAAAATGGCTGTCCCTGTGCTATTCCTTCTGCATTTTGCAGTTCACTTACACACAGACAGCTACTGCCAGAAAGTTCTCTTCTAGGCCATTGGTCAACTGTGATTTTGGAGTTGCAGTTTATCCACTGATATGCTCAAATCTCATGGCCACGTCAGTGGTACAGTATGATACAGGTCCTCCTAGAAGTTATGCCCTTGGGTCACAGGAAGGTGATTTGGGACAGCCAGCACAACTTTACAAAGGGCAAGTCCTGCCTGACCAACCTAGTGGCTTTCCATGATGGAGTGACTGCATCAATGGACAAGGGGAGGGCTACAGATGTCATATATCTAGATTTCTGTAAGGTCTTTAATATGGTCCCCCACAGGAGGCAGGGTTGGTGCTGTGACCACTTCTATTCCTGTGCAGGTTACTTATGAAAAAGATTAGGTTTTTCAGCTACAGCAAACATCTGGAAAAAACAGCAGTTGCATAAAAATTTCACTGTAATTGAATTGTTCCTGTAACAACTCCAGTGCTGGAGCTGGAATTTTATGGCATGGATTTGGGAAAGACCTTTTTTTGGAATAGATGTTCAGATGCTAGATTATTTATTTAGTAGTGTGGCTACAACAATAAATACAATTTAACAAACCAAAACGTATTTATAAACCACACAAAGGGAAAGACTGAAGGTAGAGGGAAGAACATTGTATGCAAAGAAATATTGTTGGTGTAAAAACACACAGACTGAAGGGATTGTAGAGAAAAACATTAGCAGAAAATTAAAAGGAAGTTTCTAAGCAAATGAGTGAGAATCTGCAGTGACTTTCTTGTAGAACAGAGGAGACAAATAATCCTACTGATTATAGGCCCAAAGATGTATGTACAATTGTTAATCCAATGAAAGAGGGTAAATATTATCATCTTATCACTGCTTGGGTGGTGATTAAGGAAAGCTCTGGGTTAAGAGCTACAAGTAAATGAACTAAAATTAGAAGAAACAACTTATAAATAAAAAAGACAACAATAACTTCTTAAATAATTTCTATTGTCTTGGAACTGTCCGAAGTGTCAACAGCATTGCCTGAAACATCAGCTTCTCTGGTTTTCTCGACAGGAGAAAGCAACACTCGTCTCTCTTTCTCCCATTTTTAGATTTCTCTCATTTAAAGGGTTTTTGTGACTCTTTCTTATTCAACATGCAGGTGTATGTGTCTTGTTTCTTTTTAGCAATGTTTGAGGTTTTCTAAAATTATTTACAGGATGGTTTTTCCCCTTACACATAGGTATCCAAAACTATGGCTTTCCTGAGGCGCTGGCTAACATTAATACTGTGTTTATAGTCCTGTAATTAAGAGTCTTCTACATGTTTCTCTGTGCTTGCTCCTATGGTTTGCTAATCTCTTTCTTCCTGGCTTGTTTCTTTTCCAAAACTTCAAGCCTCCTCTAAGTTATGCTCATCACCTTTGAAAATTTTGTTGAATTTACCGTCATTCAAATCAGGTTCTTCTGTGTGACTTTTCAGTTCTGGGTTTTTGATCTCCAAAACTGTGCACCTAACTTGCCCATCTAAAGTATTTAACACACTATTTAGGAATTTCTCCCAGTAGATAGATAGCATTCAAATGTTGAAGAGATACAGTCCTTTGCTGAACCTTTTCCAGTTGCTATTCAGGTAGGTTTCCTGTTTTGGATGAGCTTATTAGTTCCCCACCTCTCAATCTACAAGTCTTTGTTGTGTATTACTTACTTTCCTCTGAATGATATCCAGTTTCATCAGACAGTTGTTAAGATATGTTAGCAACATGTAGCAGCTGTGGTGGGTCTTTCATTGAGAGGTGGATTATTACACTTCCATGTAATGTTGCATTTTGAAAGCATATATTTAGCCCTCCAAGGGCTCTTCATGGGCTGGCAGTGCCACTGATTTCAGCTGCAGGCATGCAACTTGATATTTCTACATATGGCATGGTGTGATACCAACTAGGATCCCAAACCTCACAAGTCATACACAAAAAACTTATTCATAGTGACCACTGAAATGGTTTGAGCCCTTAGAAACTCTGCAACAGAGGCAGGAAAATGTCTAGATCTCAAGGCAGCTCTCAGACACCTTCTTCCAGTTCCCATCCTTACCATCATAAATAAAAGACTGAATTTCTTACCTTAGCTGGACCCAAGGAGAGTCACTTCACAAAACCCTCTAATACATGCAAGTCTTCCAACATCTGCAACCAGTGGTGCAGGGATCCAGTTTTTAGCAACCCCTCCACCACCCAGTCTGACCCATTCAGGCCTATGAACTGCTCAGGGATGAAGAATCTATGGTGGTGTGATGCTCATTTGGGTAATAAAGGACTACATCATATGAGGGGACTAAAATAAAATAGTAGTAATTATCTTATCACTTGTAACTTTACAATGCTCAAACTTACCGTTGTAATTCTCCTTTATAATGCCATTTTTTCCGCATAATTAAAAAGTGCAATAAATGCCACAATATTGTAAAGCTTTTTTTAATGTGAAATACATCTTATTTGAGTGTTTCCCAATTTATTTTTTTCCCACCACAAGAAACAAAATTTTAAAATTCATGGCATAACTCATTTTGATTTGCAGGGGAACAACCTCCAGCTTGCTCCCATATTCTCAGAATCAAGTGATTGAACATACATTTCATATTAGCTCTTTAAATTATTTACCCTGCACCACATTGTTGCCTTCACAAACAGTTGTTGAAATAGAGCATTTAATGGAAAAACAAACAGGTTCAACTGGAGGTTGAACTTAATACAAAAATGGATTTAAGCATTGGACCAGCTTCCTAGCACATATAAAGCGAGTGATGCTTCATCTGTTTGTACCAGCTATGATATCTGAGAGTGGAAAAAAAGCCAAATAATTTTAATAGCATCTAAAATCACTTTTTATGTCTTAGGGAAGAGGTACATTTGTTGAGGAAGGAGAGAACTTTAATATTATTCAAAGGTATATAAGGACCTGTGAAGGATTAAGCAGTACACTGAGAACTGGTCTCTCAGCAATTATTAAAGGGTGCAGATCCACACACATCTGTTCATATAAATGTTCTGATACAGTGGGGTACCGAACACAAACTGAGTTATTTAGTCAATATTGACATGACTTGAGAGTTAAAAATGTTTAAATTGTCATGGAGTTAAGATTCTGCACCCTGTGCAGTTTTTTCCCTTCTGTGACATTATTGTTAATATTTCCTAACCTAAGAAAGTTATTAAATGATCAAGTACACTAGTTTTTCTAGAGGCAGCAGGAGTCACACCACTACTTTGCAGAGAGCCAGGAGGTTAGACTTGGTCCAAGGAGACAGCCTGACCTGCTGGAATCCAACCAGTTTGCTGGAGCAAGTTGTAGGTAGGTGATGGAGCATGATCCCACAGAAAGTCCACATTGTGTCCTCACGTCCAGTGAAGATGCATGCCTTGACAGTCACATATAATTTCAGAAACATTACCCTCAGGAAATAAAACCAAGTAAATGAGGCCCTGTTCCTTTGAAAGACTACATGACAGTACAGTTCACATACAGGACATAAAAATGCCATTCAATTATGCTGATGAAGCCACATCTCAGAGAAATAAAGCTGTATAAAAACATTCCTTTCCATGGTGAATTTATATTCTGACAATAGCATGAATATCAACAAGCAATTCACACCTTTATAATAGTGATAAAAAAGAAAAATGTAGATGTAAAAGATTTTGTAAAAGGCATCAGAAATATTCTACTGTATGACATGATCCCTCTTTTACCACATAAGACACAATCATTTACATGGTGCTTCCATTCTAAAAGCAGCAAAATCTCACTCTCCTTCATTGGCTTGTTTGATTACATCTCTCGCTAATGACTGCTCCTCTCATGCTCTCTCTACAAACAGTGAGGAGAGGGGCAAAATGGGCACAGCCTGGGACTAAGGGACTTGGAATCTGCCCTAATTCTGTTTTGTATCTGCTGTTCAGTCTTCTCTCTCTCTGTGCCTATGTTTCCACAATTCTTTGGGGATGAGGTAGTGTCACTTTCTGGGGTTTTGGTGTTTTCAAATGCTAGAATAATGCTATTCCAGTCCTTGGGCAGGTATCTATCCTTTATGATAATCTTTTTGTTGTTATGAGAGAATTGATTCAGACATCATTTAAAAATAAAGTAAACCTGGACTAAATATTCAGATCCAATATCTCTTGCTTTCTCTCTGTGCTTGAAAGGCTTTTGTAACCTCTTTTCTTTAAATTACCTTTTATTGTCAATGTTGTTAAAAGGTCCAATACTGGGAGCATGAAAGCTTGCTGAGCCATTAAGCCACACGGTACCCTGAATCTAATTGAAGCCTCTGAGTACTATACTGAATAACAATGTAAAGATTCAATTTCATAATAATTCAGCAAGTAGAAATAATTTAATAATGGGGGAAAATAATAATAATGCAAAAAATCAGTCGTGCCTGTGGAAAAAAATATTTCCGTAAATATGAGGACATTTTCTACTTTGCTTTTGCATTTTTAAGTGCAAAAAACTGGATGTGAAAAAATTATTTGGCTGAATTATTCTAAACTATCACATTGCCATCTTTCTCTGCCAAATCTTCAGTGTTTACACTGAAAAATCAAGCCTTGTCAAAATTCCTGTGAAAATGCACAAATCTCACTTCCTGTGTAAAAATTTCCAAAGTAAAAGTGAATTCAGCACAAGCAAAGAAACAATAAAGGCTCATTGGGAAAACAGGAAATCTCTTGTTTCCTATGCCTATCCTGAATGCTGTAAGTCACTGAAGAAATGTGGCTTGCCAAGGTCCAGTCAGGCTCTGGACAAAGACCAGCTTCAGTGATATGTTACATCAAATATACACCTATTGTCCTACTTCTTTTGAATCTGTTCAAATAACAAATATTTCGTTTACAATTGAGCAAATTCCACTTGCAGAAATAAGCAATCTTTGTTTTCTAATTGGTTGAAATCCTTTGAAGCCCGTAAACTTTGCTTGCTGCTGTAAAAGAAAATGTGCTCTTCTCCATCACAGCTATCTTGTGTAGTGGTGTGTTTGTCCAAATACTTTGCCAGTGCCTGGTGCAATGTGGGAGCATACACATGAGCACTGCTTTTATCAGCCCAGCTAAGCTGAACATATATGTGTTTATCTAGCTTGTGGGAATTCTTGTCCAACTAGGAACCATCATAACATTCAGAGGCATGTCCATAGTCTGGCAAAATAATTTCATATCTCCCATGGTGTTCAATTCAATTTCATCAATACATTTGACATTGGAAAATGGAGTTTATTGAACCTCTGTATTTATCCTTTGAAAAACCACTCCCAGTGTCAAAGCAATAACTCAAATGGAGACAATTTCAAAAGGTCCCTCACTAGAATTGCAGTCATTCTTCAAAGGTGGAAATCCTCATCTACTTTACCAGAGTGCTATGCAGATTTTTATTTTTTTTTTTAACCTGCAAGATTAAAACAGAAAGAAAAGAAAGTAGCTCATCTCTTCAAAGGAGGGAATGTATCAAATGTTCTTAATTATACTCCTGACCTAAATATAGTACCCTTTTGTTTGGAGGGAGGAGGAGGAGATGTAGAAGGCTGTGCACTAAATTTTGCATCTTCTTCTGTTGTTACAAATACAAAGGTCCAATTTCTCCCATTGGTTACATCTAGGTAAGTGTCACTTACCTGAAGGAACTGAATATTGATTTCAGAAATAGTAAGAGAATAAATAAAAATTTCAGTTTTTCAGAGCAGTGGGAACTTGGAAGGTGTTTACTCAAAGCAACCTGATAAACGTTAGTCAAAAGCCAGAATCTGATAGTATGATTTTGGATAGGTAATGTTTACAGCATGTAACATAATTGGCCCCAAGGGATTTGAAGTTGTGCAGCCCTTCATGCCTGAAAAAAAAGGGTTAAAAAGTAACTGCATCATACACACAGGAACAAATTGTGACTTAATATGTAAGACTGGGAAAAATCAGATCTGCAAGAATCGACTAAGAGCAGGATTGTAAATATTATGCTGCATGAAAAAAAAACATTTTTATAACTATGCAACTACAGAAGATCTAAATTTAACACTTGCCATTTTCATCATGCACAGCAAAAACTGGGGAAAAGATTGTTGCTACCATTCTGCTGTAGACACTTTCTCGAGGCAGAAACAGCATAGCAAAGCCTTATCACAGAATTCCATCAAGACTCCAGCAGTTGCATCCTGCAGCGGCTTCGTTTTCTGCCAATATGGCAAGAGCCATGGATCATAGCTGGCTCCCAAGCAGGCACTTTCCAGCAGGACCACAAGTGCAGGGAACAGAGGGATTGTCCCAGTGAGAGCAGGGACCTCCAACCATGCCAACACTGCACTTGGCAAGGCCAGCAATCAAAGGGAGAGACACAGTCGCTGCCCATCAGATGCTGGCATGGCGTGCCAGAACAATACACAGGTTTTGGCTCACATCAAACAATTTGATCTCAGCCCAGTCTGATAGTGTGGATCAGGGACACATAAAGCCTCCGAAAGACTTGTGGAATGAAAATTATTTCCATAGCTGTCTTTTGACTGTTACTGAGATTTGTAGTTGTGAAAATGACTCCTCCACAGAAAGCATCTCTCATTGAGAGCCTCTCCCATGTCTCCCTGTCATGAGCCAATGGGGTCAGCCGATATTCCAATTGCCTGGGAGTTACAATATGTGCTGTGTTGTAAGTAATGTCCCCCCTCCGTGTCCATGTAGAGCTGCCATGGGAAATATTGGAAAGCCAAACTCTTCATTCCATTCTGGTTCTGGAGTTTCTTATTTTCTCTCACTTGATGAAATATTTTTAACTGTATTCCACTCTGGGGTTGTTTTAGGGCTTTTTTTTTTAAAATAACTATTGCAGTCTATTTATGATTATGGGATAACGAGTAATATTTCAGTCATTTGTGTTCTAAAAGCTGTGCACCATCGAAACAAATGTATTCTGCTCTATAAATTCCCTTTTTTAGGCTTTCATTTGGTCAGATTCACAAAAGCTTAATGTCAGATTATTATTTCTGGCATTCAGTCATCAGCAAGTAACATTTTACCTTAAGATGTGATTCTCGGATACTAAACACCAGAAATAATTGATCGTCATGTCATTCCTTTGTGAATTTCATCTTCCATGTTTGTTCTTTTAACAACAGATTTAGCCAGTTCCAAGTACCGGTTGCTGTGTTTCATTAAAACAGTGCTGCTTTTGCTATTATGTTTCCCGACAGAAGGTTCACTCTCAATGCCTTCTGCTGGACAAAGCCAGTAAATTAGTACCATAAGTGCCACTGTATTTTTTCAGATCCCCAAATTCGAGAGTGAGGTCCAGTTTTTCCCATGAAAGCCTCATGAAGCCTGGGAGAGAGTAACCTTCTCATCCTTTTTTTTATTTCTGTTACTCAGCTTATCAGATAAGCCCTTGTTCCACCTCCCAGAATGTTTCCAGTTGGAGTGTTTGCTGCTACAAATTCAAGATGCATACAGAACAAGTCAATACCAGCACAGATAAACTAGATTTTTTTAAAAAACCCATTAAGTGAAAATGAAAACTCAGTTAAAGACGAAACATATAGAGAGGAGGAGGATTGGAAAATTTTATTAATTCAAAACTTGCAGATGCATGCTTGCATAGAGCTACAACACAAAAGCTCTTCAGCAGGCAGTGGAACAGAAGGCTGGGTTTTGCCTACTGCTGTGGTCCGTATATCAGTGCTGGAATTGGACATTAATTAGCACTTTATTTGCTGTTGTGCTCCTTTTCCTACAAATATTTCCTTTGGGGCCATGACAGCCATTTCCTGCCCTTTCATCTTCCTCCCCCCCTTCTCCCCAGTGATTGAACTATTAGCCTCATGTACCTGTGACAGGCTGAATGCTAGCTACTTATGGGAGAACCAAAGGGATATGCACATGCAGGGATAAAGGATACAATGCAACTAGGGGTAGTTTTTCCCAGATGTGGAAAATAAAATGTATCACCAATAAATTAAAAGAAAAAACCAAAACAAACAAACAAACAAAAACCCCACCACCACCAAACAAACAAAAACTAAATGCAAAAATAACATGCTTCAAAATGTTATACATAAGTACAACTTTCAGGAACACAATTATCTCTCCTTGGTTAAAGTAACAGGGAGCAAGGGTGCTATCAGCTGTTGGCAGAGGATATGCAGAAAGAACAAGATTTGGCAGCCTTGTAGAAAAGGGAAAATTTACCTTGATTTAACATGATTTTGTGGCTTAAACACACACTCAGATTGCAGCTACATCAATCAAAGTTAAATCTTTCCTTATATGTATTGCAGTTGGAAATACATAGTTGGAAGCAAAGTAATGATACAATAATATTAACTAAAGACACTGCTATTTTTCCTCACAATTTGACTTACAGCTGGCACATGTACTTCTGAAAGCATTCCTAAACTGCCCCAACCCCTTGGAATTTGAGGGGTCTTCTCAAAGGATTGTACCCTGGTTTCCAGCATACTCTGCCAGTACCATAATTCCTTATTTCATTTCTGGTCACCCAAATGCACCATAGCAAGCTCTGCAGTCTCTGCCCGAGCAACGGTTTTGAAGTCCTAGAGTATCTGGATGGGGCCCATTCTAGCCACCTGGACATGCATTAGTCTCTCAGATAATAAGAGATATTTAAAATGCTTAGATATTCCTGCGTAATTATTCCCAACTGTTGTTTCATTTTGTCTGTGCATCTCACAACAGATTCTGTAGTTACTTTTATGTGCAACTCACGTACAGTGCTGCCACAGTTCATGCAAGTCCCAAGATCTCCATCTTAGGGCAATTAAATTATTTAGTCAAACTCAGAAAAATGGAACAAAATGATCGTTCCCAGTTCTGCAGCTTCCCAGTTCAAATATAAGTAGAACTACTAAAATAGAACAAAATGTGTATTTTGTCTTTGTTCCCTTGTATTCATACGCTCTACACAAAAACCCTTGGAGGAATTTCAAGTAGGTGATTGCTGGTAATCATTTTGTTTAAATGTGCAAGGTTGCACAGGACCTCTGTCTACTAGGAAACAGAATGTTCTCACTCAATTATATTAGCAATCATTATTTCAATAGTGGAAACTTCCACAGTAAATAATACAGACTTTATATCGTATTTAAGAAGAAAAAGTGAGCTCTTTAAAATCACCAGGGACAAAAAAGAGTCAGGCTCGGGAAGATTTTCTGTTTACTCTCAGCAAGTAAAATTGAACTAAGGGGATTGGGCCATAATGCTGTGGTACCCTATGGAAAAAGCTTAAAAAAAAGAAAATTGATATTTTCACTTAGATACTGTAGGGGAAAAAATTGTGTTACTCTTTTAATTATTATACTCAAGTGTAATGTTATTTTCACGTGTACATTTATTTTCAGAGATGAGCTTGTTTTTACTTAGCAAGAGATATTTTGTCATAGATGTGATGCAATAATGCTTTCTAAGAAATTGCAAGAACATGTAAGCATTTATGTTACAGAGAAATGTATAGTGGGTCATTGATATTGTCACCCCTCAGCTCTCTTCAGAGCCCAAATATTGATATTTATTATTAAAGATACAGTTTATTCTTGTTAAATTATTTTTTTCTTTGCAATTTAGTTGTAAAACCAATGCAGCTTCTTACTGGCAAACTTACATAAATCTGAAATTGAAAATTTGACTAGTATGGTGATAAATCATTCAGATCGGGGTTCTAATTTCAATCTGAATGCAGATTCATGTTATAAATTACAGTTTCCACTGCTTTTCAGTTATAAATATCACAAACTCATTTTTGTTTTCATTTCAATGTCTGAGTATTTTTAGGCAAAAATATCATAAGGATTAGATGGGTTATTCATTTTGTAATCCATTTGGTCTGAAAGTCTGGTTTTGCTCTGTGCCTGTCATTGTTCTGTTTGACACTTTTCTGATACTCATCATTTGCTCAAATTGTCAAGGGAAAAAGAAGAATCATCTTCAATAATAGCATTCAGTTAGTTGCAGGGAGCAGATACATGCATTGTTTTAAGGGACCTAGCTGATTAAATACATTCAGCAACAAACTCCTTCTGTCATCAGCACTGTCTCACTGTTCACTTATATTTTGCTGACCCTCAATTTTGAGAGCACAACCAAGTCCCATTCAAAATATTTTTTCCCTGTAAAATGAGGAGAACTGGAGTAAAATATAGGAATTCCAGTCAACATTCTGAACCTTAAAACTTTTTTTTCCTAAAATGGATATGCTTTTTACCCAGAAGAACTTCTTTCAAACTTGCTCAGTTGGTAAAGTAATAATTAGTGTTCCTGTTGGTTTTTCTTTAAATTCACAGGCTTGTGAAAGGATGAAGTTCATTTATTTGCTTTTGTTCTGGTGCTATTCGTAAAAGAAACTCTTCATACTTGAACATTCAGTGGATTTGCAGAGCCCTAGGATCAGGAGTCAAAGTCAATATAATTCTGGAATAAGCAAAGTACAACCTTCTACCCTGGCCAGCAAAAACTGCAGGGAAGTAGTTGCCACTTGCCCAGAAAAAAAAATCAGCTTTGGTAGGCTCGTCACAAGAGCACTTTTCAATGAAGCTTCTTAAAAGCTTTTTAAATTTTTAAAATTCACAGAAAGTAGAACTAGAGTTAGTGTCTCTCTTACTGATACTTCCAAAGGCAGAGATGTGCTCCAGAATACATAAACACTCTCAAGGTGTGCTGAATACAGCAGACTTCATTTTACATAGATACTTACTGCTCTTCCATTGCACTCTAGGGAAGTATTTCGTGACTGGATGTACTCCATCCAGCCCCACTGGAATATGGTCTCTTGGAATTGCTGCAATATGAATAATAAGTCATAAGAAGTGCCTTGCAACATCTGTTCGTTTTCATGCTGTGATTCCCATGCGACTACGAAACTTTTGTGGATGCCCATGCCACCTGATTGTAGAATCATAGAATGGTTTGTATTTGAAGGGAGTTTAAAGATCATCTGCATCCAGTCCACCTGCCATGGACAGGAATGTCACCCACCAGACCAGGTAGCTCAGGGTCCCATCCATCCTGGCCTTGAACACTTCCAAGGATGGGGCAGCCACCCCAGTGGCAACCTGTTCCAGTATCTCACCACCCTCACAGTAAAGAAATTCTCTCTAACATCAAATCCAAACCTGCCTTCCTTCAGTTTAAACCATTGCTGTCCCTTGTCCTGTCTTTAGTCACTTATGCATAAAGTTCCTGAATGCAGTAATCCAGGTGGGGTCTCACCAGAGAAGAGCAGAGGGACAGAATCCCCTCCCTCGCTCTGCTGTCCGCATGGCTTTGGATGTAACCCAGGATGCAGCTGGATTTCTGCAGCATGAGCACACTCGTGGGTCATGGCCAGATTTCATCCACAAGAACCCCAGGTCTTTGTCTACAGGGCTGCTCTGAAAGACTTCTCCCACTTTCTGCTCATGTCTGGGACCATTGCTTTCACTCTATTTCAAAAGGACACTGGACTGATCAGGAACAATTTGCCCTTAGTAATGTTATGCTGGCATCAGCCACTTCTCTTGTACGTCCCATAGCAAATCTTCTCGGCAAATCTGCTTCATGACCTTGTAAAGAGTCACCGAGAGTGACTTGAGTGGTGCACAGGACAGATCTGAGAACACAGACTGCAATAAAAATATGTCCAACCAACCTATCCCAATGTATGCATCGCTCTGCTTTCTTTGTCTTGGAGGATGAGGTGTGGTTGGACAGATGGAGTAGAAAAAGAAAGAAACCTATATTTATGTGAAAGCCACAAATGTCTTTGTTTAGAACTAATATTTTAGTAGAACACTTCAGGAAAAATAACCCTGAATTTTTAATTATTTGTTTCAAAAATAACCAAAAAGAGATGCTTTGTAAACCTTAGGGCATACACTCAGTAGGAATTAATTACTATGGTTTCATTGATATCAGCAAAGAAATGTCAATGTAGATTATCTATAAACGTGCTTCTCTGGCTCAGTTTTAATTCTTGCGTTTTTTGAGAGAGATAATGAAGTTGTCAGTTCATTTGAGTTTGAGTACACATTGCCAATCACATGAATAAAACAAATTTAGAGGGAGCAGCTATCTGACATCTAGACATTTTTGAAACTTTTCTGTGATGTTCTAGATATCAAAGGTAGGTACAATACAACAGGAAGAAAGAGGCAGCATTAAAGTTTTAGGCTTGTCCTCTGTAAGGTGTGTGTCTGGATGGTTTATCAACACCATGCATGTTCCTGTAGAAAATATTGGTCCTTGTTGGACCCTTGTTTATCAGTGAAGCTTTGAATGTTTCCAATAATGAGAAAATATCATGACTTCATGAGAAGGAAAGCTTAGAGTGAGATTATTTAGAACGGTTCCCCTATATTCATGTTACAATGGAGAAAAGTATCAACATTTATCCTTCTCAGTTAATAAAAATTGTTATGCTGTAATCAGCTTTAATCTAAGTGAATTTATCATCACCAAGCTGACTGTGCCTGCACCCTTATGTGTCTAAGGTGACAGGTCTGCATAATTCATTCTGACCTGTGAAAATGGAGCAGTGGGCACATAGGTGTCAGTTTGTTCATCTTACTTGAGGGACAGTATTTTTGCAGAAATAACATCAGGTATGGTTTCACAGGTGTTTGGGACATCTTTCTGCCCATGAAAAAACAACACTTGTTGGCCATCATTAGTCTTGGGAGGCATAATAATCTCAATTTTTTTTTTCCATCCCTCAAGGAATTGCAAAGTTCATCAGTTTAGAATAATTCTTTTTGTTGGACATAGAAGCATAATTTTTTGTCCCTGACTCCCACTTCATTTTAGCTGCTTTCATAAACTCAACAAAAGTAATAGGGGATATTCCACCTGAGTTACAACAATTATGATCAATGCTCAACAAAAAGCCTTGCAGGATGCTGGTCAGAAGCTTTCAGTGACATACCTAATATTATAACTTTATTTTCAGATTTAGAGAGTAGTTTAAAATAATCTTCTACCAGGATTTACTTGGAAGAGTAAAATACCTAGAAAATGCAGTTTTATCTTGCTTTTCCCTGCTTACTCTAAATAAATATAAGTAGTAGAAGTTAAATTAATCTTTAATAGGAATCAGCATGCACTTTAAAATTCAGAAAAACACAGACATACGCACACATATATATACAGGTGTCTGTGTGTATTTTTAAATCCCCTTGGGATTTATCTCTTCATCTAAGCATGTTGAAACACTTTTCCATAACATACACCTCAAAATGTATGCTTAATAAAGTCTGCTAAAAAGTGCCATGGAAGGCAGCAGTGAAAATCATGTTCTCTTCCTAGCTCATAAAGCCATCTCCCTTCCAGTCCTGCAGGAAGGCTGGAGCCTTAAGCTGCTGCTGCTCTGGTGACATGGAGGAGCAGCCACCGTGGCTCTGACAGCTCTTGGCACCTCTTTGAGCTCAGCCCTGTGCTTCCTGCCCAACCTCCCTCCCCCTCTCCCCCACCAGCCAAGCCCTTATTTTTGGGTGGCAGGAGGTTGCGTTTCACCGGGCACTCAGGCTACCTCGCCACTGCTGGGGAGAACAAACGGCATCCCAGCCTATAAAACTGTACTTCCTAGCAACATGTTTGAAACTACAGCTGCCTGATATGGCTAATGAATTTTACAATCAAAAGCTAAAGTGAATTAGCTGTAGCAGATGTTTTTACTCTGGGAACTACCAGACCTTTCTGGCCGCTCATTTATCCTTCAAGAGGATAAAACTCTGCACTTCTATTATGTGTTGTCATTGGAGCATTGCACAACTTTATCAAACTTTTTATTCTGGAAACTGAATTAATTTTCTGCAAGGGGTTTTTTGTGTGGCTCTTTAATCACATTTACTGGGGAACATGTGTACTGTAAAGTTGGAGAGCCGATTATGGCTTCCAGAAAGGCCACTTTCAAAAGGAAGCTGCCCTCACTCCTGAGGCCTCCATTTGAAGGTCCTCGGGTTTTGTGAAGAGGAAAAAATTAATTACTATTTTAATAACGAAGCCAAGCCTGCTGAAAATCCTCTTAGAGAGTAGCTGGATGATGTAATGGCTAGCAGGAGGGATATTGAAAACAGTGACCACACTGCCTGCCCTTCAATCTCCTATTCACTCCCTGTAAGATGATACAGGCTGCTGGGTCACACATGAAGGAACTGAGAGCACAGCGCTGCTGCCTTGGGGAGCGGGGCCTCAGAGATGACACAGCCATGCCAGGGCATCTGAAAATTAACATCTGCTGGCACCTGCCCTGCCAGAAAACCCTGGAGCAGTGGCTGGGTGACCGCACTTGTGTCCCCAACCCTGCCCTGCTGAACAGACCCCAGCAGGGCAGGGACCCATGGGTCGGCCAAAGGGTGCGTGAAACCAGAGCTCTATGTAAACCCTCTGTGTAAACAGGCAACAGGGTCTGCTGTCTTACAGAAATGAAGCAAGCCAGAGGTTCCCCAGCTGACTCTTGATTCCCATCTCCTTCTCTCCCCCTGGCAGGCACCACTGACTGTCTTCATGGTTGTGAGGACAGCTGCAAAGGGCTTCCCCAAAATGGCACCTCCAAGTTGCATGGGGGAATACACCAGAGAAAAATCAAACATGTCCAGAGGGACAGAGACCACAGCAAGAACCAGCCTCCAGCAAGAACACTGTGAGAAACAGAGGTTCATCTGATTGAGAGCCCCTTCGCAAACCTCAGACAACACAAGCAAAGAACCAAAGCAAGGAAAACCCTAAGCACTGCCATTTTTTGGCTATTATTCAGCTGTTATTCAGGTTTGCCAGCCTGCTGCTGTCCCATCATAAAACCTTAATTTTTTATATTTCCCTCCCCCTTGTAATTAACTTTGACATCACAAAAGATTAAAAGATTAGAAGGCATTGATATGAACCTCTCAGTTAGGACTGTAAATTCTGACAGGACATTTCCTTTGATATCAAGATGGTTTCTTTATGAATTGCAAAGAAAAGCAGGTGTATAAAAATAAAACACGCATAAAATATAAATCATCATTGTGCATATTAATGCCAGCTGTAGGCTACCATAACTTGCATAGTTTCTGTTTCTAAAAGTCTTTCCAGGCATTTTTAAAAGCAGCATAATTACTTGCTAGTATATAAACACTGTGCTTTTTTAGGAAATATAATAGGCTTTGGTCACAGAAGAAACAGGAACTTCTGCAATAGATTTCAGTTCTGATTCTCTTCAACTTTTAAACCCTCTACTTTCTGATGGGGTGAAATGCAGCAATATATGGATAGCACAGGTACAACTTGAAAGATTATAAACTTGTTTTCTACCCTGTCTTTTGCACAAGACTACATTTGATGTGGTATGTATTATTCCACTGTGTGCAGTGAAAAAAAAAGACCTAAGTGTGAGCTACTCACAGAGACCACAAACTGAACTGCAAAAAATTGCCAGTTGTCACAACCTTGCTTTCATTTATCTGACAGCCAACATCAACCCACTGTAGCCAGACTGTAGCCAGAAAAAAAAAGAGTGGTAGGGAGGGGCTGCCCATACAGTTCCAGGAGGAGATCCCAGAGGAGGATGTGTCTACTGCTGTTCTGTCATCCTCTCATCCCACAGGTCCTCTTGTTCATCCAGGTGGAATCACCTTTTGAATTGTGAGGTTCACCTCCTAGTAATCCCAGAGTCTCTGTCTTTCCTGGACTACTATCCTGTCTTCTCCCAAGCTCAGACCCTCCCACTGTCGATGAAATGTCCAAATGCGTCACCTTTCCATCTGGGGTTTTCAGTGGCACCAGTGTGTCCATCCCTGCTCTCACAAGAGACTTCCTCTCCTCCTTCCACAAGAAGTCACCACATATTTTTTTAGCCTCCATTAATTGCTTTTCTTTCCTCTGATTTATGAGTGCCAATTTCTTGTCCAGCTGATATTTTGCTCATCCCACAAGGTATTAACCTCTCCTTTTACTCTGCTGGTTCCAGATGCTCCTAGTAAGCGTAGGGTGCTTCATGCATGTTCCACTCTGCAGACGTGGTCCACTGACTGGGCAAGGCTCTGAGCCAAGGAGAAGTGGGAAAGCTATAATTGAAATTGTCTCTTTTAAACTTGAGGCAATGTTTCTCAGCTGTTCCTGAAGCTGAAGGTGTCATTCAGGTGTTTCAAAGAAGAAAAGTTTGAAATCGAAAAATACCAAAGTACTTATCTGCAAATACTTCAGCTGGTTGTTATTACGGGAAAAAAAAAAAATGGAAAACAAAGAAAAATTTCCTGGTTCATGCGAAACACCACATTTTCCATAACACAGTTTTCTTCGGAGAGCAAAAAGCAGTGTATCAGAACTCATCCATTTACATCTGCTTTAGAGGAAAAAAGTATGATGGACATATAAGAGTGATATTTCATGAATTTTGCACTTGTAGTTGAGGGGGAACAAGCAAATGCCTATGGTTCCATGCATGCAGAGCGATGCATTCATTGGGATAGGTCGGTGGAACATACTTTTATTGCAGTCTGTGTTCTCGGATCTGTCCTGTGCACCACTCAAGCCGCTCTCAGTGACTCTTTACAAGATCATGAAGCAGATTGCCTGAGAAGATTTGCTATGGTACATAAAAGACAAAAAGAAACAGAAAGAAGAATTATTTTAACAGCCACAGCACAGAAACATAACTTCTTTCTTCCTTGCACAATAATAGAACAATAATGGAATAATAGAACAAATACTAAGCAATAAAATCATTAAACATGTAAAGGAAGATGAACCACGCATTGTAAACAGCTTAATTTTATAAAGAGCAACATTCATCAAACAAACTTAATTCACCATTTGCTTGATTTACTACTCGTGGGTGAGTAGTGATTTTATTCTAGTTTTATTATGTGGAGAATATATGCACATAATTATGAAGTTAGAAGATGTGCCTGGGTGTTTACTTTATGAAACACAGCATCTGGCACAAATCTCATCAGGATGAGGGGAAAATAAGGCCCCTGCACCTTTTTTTTCCGCTTGTGTTAAAAGAAGTGTTTGGTGTGTTTCACAGTTCATGCTGAAGAGACATGAATTGTCCTAATGAGGATTGGAAGATCATGTAGAGGAAGGGCAAGCAGTTAGAATTTAGTTAACTAAAAGAGGCATGGGAAGAGGGTTAACCTGTACTTATTCCACCAGTGCAAGGACTAAATTCAAAACCATGAAAATGGTTGCAATAATGAAGCTAAACAGAGAATTCAGATGAATGTTATCTCTCAGTACTCACACAAAGAAACACAAATTTTAAGGTGAAACAATTTAAATAATCCCAGAATTAGTTGCAATAGGTGCATTTTTAATGAAAGCTGAAGGCATTGATATAGTGATACATGAAACCTTTTCTCTCACAAACAGGTCATGCAGGTACAGTGCCACTGTAAATTCTGCCAGGATGGTCAACAGATTTTGGTGCCATCCTAAAGCTTCACTAAGAGCCAGTGTTCATTCCTCTGAAGTCTCCTCAGCTTCTCTGGGAGGAAGACACAAATCATTATCATCAGCTCACGCTGGAGTCAAGTTGGGCAGAGGACTCAATAAGGAAAGCTCAAGTAGCTGACATCCTTCTCCCCAAAGAATAGTCCAAACAGGGACTGAGGAATCCTGGTAATGATGGCAGCACCCTAACTGCACTGTGTGCAGTCAGGCTGACAAGGAGAAGAGAGCATCCCTCAATCCTTAGTGAAGTAATCACCCCAGCACCTGCTGAAAAGCTGAAGAGGTTCAAAACCCCTTGATTTTGTACCCCAAACCACTTGCTGCAGTTTTGGGCCAATGCAGTGTGAGAAACTCTCTGAAGGGGATGAGCTTCAGCTCTTGAGCTCTTGCCAGTGCCCAGTCAGGCACTGCTTCTCTTCCCAGCCAGAGAAAGAGGCTGCGACAAGAATGAGAATGAGAGAGGAAAGCAGTTCAGGAATGAGGCTGGCCATCTAAAAGAGATGGGATGATTTATCTGGCAAAAGGCATAGAGGCAATCACCTTCCTGAACTTAAAGTAATTCAGTATTTGCAGCTGCAATCAGGGTTTCTCACTGCATCCACAGTAAAAGAAAAAAGAAGAGACACTGATTTAGCTGTTCATATGGTGCTTTTTTTTCTATAAAATAACTTTAAGAATAAGCTTCACCAGTTCATTTTCAGTCATAGGCATGTAGCTTTTAGGAAAAGTAGATGGAAATTCTGTGTTACCCTTTTCTTTTGATAAGCTAAAGTATCATATAATGCTGTGTACTTTACCAATTGACTTACAAAATGATATTTGGTTGTGAGAAGGAAGGCCTCAAATAATGACTTCCCTTCTTTTGTGGCAGAGCAGCCATGCAATAGTAATTTAATTTGCTCTTGAGAAAGATCATATGAACATCTATTCTGGTTATGTAATTCATTTTAAAAAGCAAACTGATAGACTGAATCTTCTCTGAACTAGAGAGAAAGGGTTTTTTTAAATCAGTGATCCTAGTTATCAAACAAGTTATGGAGTGAATTACATTACATATAGGTAAAAGAAATATCTGTCTATCAGTAATCACAAGCATGCTCATAACCAAAATCTATGCCATTCTTTTGGATTGACTCTCTCCAGCTAATATAGAGAAGGGAAAGCCTTGAAAAAGCAAGAAATTGTACCATGTTAGTATCCTTAACAAGCTTTTATATTACAAAAGGCTGATATTTTTGGAAAGCAAAATGTGATGCTACAAGATACCAGAAAAAATTCTGAAATCAACAAGTTTTCTCAATGCTACAAGATATGTTTTGCAAACTTACAGTCTTTCAGAGTAGGCGATGTGTAGATGTTTTCCAGAATAAGCCATATATACTATTTTGGGCAGTAGAAATACTTTCTTTATGTCTTTTTCAAAAATTTACTTACTGCTTCATACACTGATTTAATTACTAAAAAATTGGTCAAATACAAAACTCCTGGTTATGAAATAAGTATGTTTTATGTTTAGCTCTTTGGAGTATAGCGGAGGTTTGATGCTGTGATGGTCACTGATGGTCAAATATTAACACATCTGGATCTTGGCCATGCCCAAAAAACGTGTTTGATTTTAAGAAATGCTGATTGTGAAGGTAAGTCTTCTGTCAAGGCTAAAAGGTACACTTGAGGCATGATTTTCTGCTCTACTTAAATTTCTTACTCAAGAGAAAAAAAGAAGAAGAATTTTGAGCTTAGACCAGTAAAGGATGTAAATATTGGGTGCAGCCTCTGACTCTCACCTGGTTGCCCCATGACACTCCAGAGGTATGGTTCTTGGCTCCACCAGCCCACCCTCACAGAGTCCTGCTGAATCCCAAAAGATCCTGGGCTGGCATGGGGCAGGCCTCAGAGGCATGAAACAGAGACAAATCCTCTGCACTTCATTGCATAATCAATATGTCCTTAGTGAGCAAACATGAACATCAAGGCTGAGGTACTTGGTGTCCTCTGTGTGGTGGATAATTGCTTCCTTCTGGCTTACTGGAGTGAACAAAAACTTTCCTGTAAAATACTGTAGATTATTCTATCTGTCTTTTTGAAACCTGTATGAAGATAGAGGATATACCAATCGTAACTGAGACTGAGATGAACAATGGGCTAAAAAACTTGCAAATACAGCGTTTGTGCTGCTATTTAGATGGTAGGAAGACAGCAAAAGAATAGTCTTTAAAGTCTAAGTAACCAGTTCAAATTCATCAAAGGTCAGTAGTGACTAAATAAATTTATCTTCATGAAGTCACTTGATGGCACCAATGCATTTCCCAGTGGAAATGTGCCAGGTTACAGAAACTGCCATCACAAACAGCATCCTTAATGAGTCTCAACAGAGAGAACAAAAGACTGAATAGAGCCAAATATTTTCATATAGGGTGCATCTTCTAGGTCAGTGCTGGGATGCTATGGGGACATGCCTCTGTGAGAAGAAGTCCCTCAAACCATATTCTAAGCTATTTTTACCAGTAAGATTGTGCAACTTCTTAAACAGGACCTTCTTCCATAAAATGTGAGATAAAAATGCATCTGCAAAAAATGCTCTGAGGGTGCAGAGGCGATAATACATATGTGTTAAATATTGCTATGTTTAATGATATGCCGTATGGTATAGTTAGACTCACAGTGGTTCACTGGAATATATACTACATCATAACACTCTGTGTGCTTTTTTGCTTTAGTAACAAAAAAACCAGAAAAAATATAATAAAGCACAGTCACCAAGATGCCTGTTGAAGGAGAAATTGCAGTCTGAAATATAACAAATGCCAAATAACGTGGGGTTTTGCAGGAGGGAAAGAGGCAAAAGAAAGCCAGGAGAGCTCCAGTGAAAAGGGAAGGGTGAAAGCAGAACAGTATGGGCCTTTCATACTCTAGATTCCATGCAATGTTTGTAGCAAACCTTGCCAAAAAACTAGGCAAGGTTTTATATATGCTTCTGATTATTAAGGCTATATGTATGTACTAGGGTTATAAAGTAGAGAGTGTGCCCATGTGGTAAGTTTCTTTCATGAATGTGTGCTGCCAAAATCACAGAGAGGAGACAATAAGTAAATGTGCAAATTTCTGACCATAAAGACCAACATTTTGTGGGCAGATACTTTAGATAACCTTTTTTTAAAGCTTTCATGATGTTCACGTTGATGGTGACCTGAAAAACGTGAGAGGATGAGTTGCTCCCTCAAGCAGGGGAAAAAGTGATTGCCTTATTGCTATGTTTATTTTTAAAGCCAAGGGCTAGATTCTGCATCTGCCCGAGTTGCTGTCACTGTGGATAAAAAGGTCCCAGATACCAAATCAGGACCAGAAGCACTAAGGTTTGCATGTGCCAGTGAGGAAAAATATTTCTTATTTGTCATTTCCTTTTGGTCAGGAGTTTGATTTGGGGATGTGAACAAATACTGCCTGTATCTGGAGTAAAGTGCTGAACTTAATACACTCCAGGGATATCTGCCAATACCAAGACCAGCATTTTGAAAATAGTATTAAGGAGGCATTGCAGCCATGCGTCCTTACTCCACCACACATCATGGCTCAGACTTGCACTGCAGCTGAAACATTAATGCAGCCTGAGCAACTTTAAAAACCATCAAAGCGAGTTTTGTCTCTCACAAAAGTTTTACTCTAAGGGCTGTGTAAACAGAGCACTGTCTCTTTAACTGATTTTATTTTCCTCTCTCTTTTTTTTTTTAGTTTAAAGATTACATTTAATATCTATTTCCCAGCAGTGTACAAACTGACATCATCTACTCATAAAAGCGGAATGCTTTGCTTTTTTAAGCTTCAAGCTGAATAACAAATTGCCACAGATGACAGCATAAAAGAATAACAGAATGGAATCAAAAGAAAATTCATTGTCAACAGAAACCCCCTGCTGAGGAATTTCAATTTCATATATCTAATTATCCCTGTCAGTTGGAAGAACTGACAAAAAGCATTCTTTGTTCTCTCTTTCTGCCTCCCGCATCTCACTCTCAATTAATTCCGGCATACAAATATGACTAATTGTCTTTGCAGTGCTCAAGAGCTCTGTATATAAATGTTCATGAACTGAAAATGATTTGGAGGGTATTCATGCATCGATTTATGATATTTGAACACAATAGACATGCATAATTCAGGTGACCATGTTAGCACCCTCACAAGCCCTTATTATAGAGATTAGGCAGGATTCTCTTTTCACATCCTTTTTTCATATATATGCTTTGTGACAATAACTCACTTTGCACCTATTAGAAGAGGAAGCATTATATGTCTGCTGTGGCTTATTGAAATTGCCATGAACAAGATTACCAGCATTTAAATAACATAGGGGGTATGGCCAGAAAATATTAGGTACTTTCAAAAGCAAGACCAAAGCATGATGAAGGTTAAAGTTGATGGGTTATTTTAATCTTGACTTGATCATTTCAAGAAACGTTTAAAGTGACAGAATTATCTTTACTCAGATCTTGTACTGCAAATATTCTGAGGATAACTTTTATACTATATCTTCTATGTAAATATATACTCAGATGCATGAATGCTTGCATAGAGAGAGGAGAAAAAATTAACAACTTTTTATTTATTATCCTTTCTAATTAAATGCTGAGGTTACCTCAAGGGAAAGGTTCTTGTATATGGACAGAATCAAGGTTGAATTAAGATTTATAATCTATGCTTGGAGAACGTTTTCATTTCATGTATTTCATTCATCAATAACTTGGCTATCCTGGCTCATAATAAAATCTCCTTCATTCAATTACTGGACTTGTTCAAATCATGTGACATCTTTCAAACTTTGATACAGCTGTATTACTTACTTGGGCAAAGTTCTTGCCCACAATATGAACTCCTCACCTGCCCCAAGGGCACAGCATCACATCTTTTGGGGACAGACCAGCTGGCTGAATCAGAAAAGAAGCTGTAGCAGTCACTGTGGTGTTGCTTACACTGGTTTCACTGGTAATCATGCTGCATGTTGGGATCCATACAGCCAAAAAACACTGCTTAAAAACCCAATATAAGTAACACATCGGATTTACTCGTGTTTCATCAAAAGGCTGTTTATTCTCAGCCGATTCTTCTTCTGGCACTTCCCCTGAAGAAAAAGGAGTTACATGAGAAGTTACAACCAACAGCAGAGCCTAAAGAGAATAATAAATAAATAAATAGTCATTTTATTACATTGAGTAGCGAAGGTACAAAAATAAAAAGATTGCACAAACGGCAAGTTTACAATGAAAAAAGAAAGTCTGGTCATGTAAGGAAAATATGCAAAAATTCTCAGAGGAGACAGAGCTGCCGGGTTCATAGGACTTCAACTGTATTTTGTACCCCGAATTGTTTTGCACCATGTCAAGGTGGAATTATCTTGTTCTCTATGTCATTATATTGTTGGAGGTTTTGTTTGATTTTCAAAGGGTTATTTTAATTTCAGATAGTATTAATTTTCAGAGAATACAATTTTAAATGACATTGCAGATGTAAAACTCTAGAAACAGAAAGAGACACTTTTTTCTCAAGCATGTTATAAACCTATCCTGTAAAACAGGGAAGCTGTACAAAGCCCAGGTCTCCATCCCTGTTGCTGCTTCAAGATGAGCAATGTTTGAGGTGAAGACCTGTATAGACATTTGCTTGTTTCCTGAATCCCTAAAAAAAACCCCTTAGAAACTTGCATGAAAAAACATGTAGCCTGTGCATAAATTTTTCTGTGACACCCAACAATTTATGTGCCCTTTGTATACAGTTCTTAACAGCAGCTGGCTCCCACCGCTACATGCAGAAAATGTCATGAGCTCAGCAAATAAGAGTTTTCCATGTGAAGGAACACAATGATTTATACACAGTCATCATTCACTGAACACCTACAAGAAGCATATGGATAGAGGAAAGGACTCCCAGAAAAAGTGGCAGGTTGGAATATGAATAAATATTAACCCTTGATTGCAGGATTGGGTAAAGAACTCTGGGATATTGTCTCAAGAAATAGGTAACCACATTTTGTGAAATATTTACTGTGGCAAAAATAAAAGTGCCAAATGTCCTGTTCTCCAGAGGCTAGAAAACAGGTGTGAGTATTAACATGTAAACAAAGACCTTTGGATACTGTGACAATAGCAAATTTGGCAATTCCTGTTGAAACTGGTGTTCAGTTAGCCAGCAATCAATAAATAAAGCAAGCAGGTTTGTGTTTGTGTTTTTTCCTCTGCTGATACCCTCTGAAATTGCTATGTCTTTTCCTTTACAGCTGCAGGTCAGTTTTTCATACACGTACTGCAAACTACCCCTGCATGCTCACTGCATGTGACTTGAGGCGAAGTTAATGCATTTGGAGACATAGGTTTGGCTCTTCTGGCTCACTTGCACTCATCACTTATGTCACTGATGAATTGAGCCCTATTATTTAAAATATTGGTTTTAGTGAGAATACTTTCAGGTCAGCATGGAATCAACATGGACATTTGGAAACAAATGTCCATGTTTCAGGTATGTCAGAGAAAGCTCGTTTCAGCTTAGCCGAAAAATTTCTCTTAGCCTTTCAACACAGAAACTGAAACCAGAATACCTTTTAGGCTCTCTTGCAGACTGATGTTGGTTTGGTCTACTCAAGAGGTAACTGATTTTTTCTTTTTTAGTCTTTGAATTTTTCCCATTCCTTAAAAGGCTTTCCATCTAACCACAAAGGGAACTGCCACACCATCCCCAGTCCCACCAAGAGACAAGTGCCCATGCACTTCTGTGCCTATACAGAGCTCCATGAGGTCGATGCACTCTGCCTTCCTTGCAATATCCTTCTCCTGCAGTTATTAAGCATAAAAAATCAGAACTGGTGGGCAAGCAAGGCTCTGATTAATTCAGAAGAACTGAATAGGCAAGTTCTATACCCGCCAGGGCACCCCCAGAGGATTAGAGCCCTGGTTACCAGACAGACAACATCATTCTCTTGCCAGGTCCCACAAAAGATACTTTGGGTCAAATTTTGCTCTCCAATGTACACTTTTCATTATTTGTGAAGCTGCACCATATTTACAGCACAGAGTAGTCAGTACTTGGCTCCATTATTTTACTTTTCCTCCTTTTTTTCCATTTAAAGAAGCCAACCAACTACAAATATTATAGAGCTGAATGAATGGCATAAAGCCAAAAGTGTAAAGATTGAGAGGCTGCCTTAATTTTTAAACTGTTCTGTTGGCTTTTGATTTTGGCTTAATTTAATTTTGAACTTGCAGGACTTAATGAAGCTGTACCTTTGAATTCCCTGGCATTTACCACTTTCACTCTGATTTGTATCTCTATAGACATTGCTAAGCTCTGTTTAGAAAAATGCTAAAACTAAAACACTCCAGTGTTCCTATAAAGCTCTCATTCCAAATCTCTGTTGAAAATATATCTTTTCTGACTTGCACATATCTGTTAATTTTGCTCTCCCTCTGCTATTATTTATCTCTGTAACTGTATTGTTTAACTCCTGTAAAGTGGTTTTGGGATACACTTTGGATGAAAGACGTTATACAAAATAAAGTTGTATTGTTTTGTACAAGCTGGCACATACTTGTACTTGGTTCCACATAGGCTTGGCAGAGATCTCCCTTACAGCGCAGCGCTTTAGTTTCTCTCCAGCTTTTTTTTTTTTTTTTGCATCTTTCCCACTTCCTTTTGCTGGTTAGGATGTACTACAAGAATACATCTGTTATGATTAATAGGTGACTAGAAATTTATTTGCTACCCAGACCTTGTCCTTTTCCCCATCAAATATTTTTGAAATGGGTATAATTTTACTGAGGGACGTCAGGCTGCAACATTGACCTGACTAAAATCTAGGTACAGGAAAGAAACTAAAAAGTGCATCTGTTTTTTTAAATGTAACATCTACTTTGATTTTTATAAGCAATCAGAGGTGATTAATGCTTGGGAACACTGTTCATTATATGAGCCTTTCTGTATCCTTGGTCAAATAAAGCAAGCAGGTGCAAGTCATAGGAGTTACTGATTATTTATGGCTTTTAGATACTTTGTGGGTTTAGCTGGTGAGAAAAGTTTTATTCCACTCACATGGACAAAACACAACCAACTGTCTGGACTGATTAAATTCACATTGTTGTATGAGCACATGGCAGACAGGGGAAAAATTATAAAATCTCACCGCCTATGCCATGGCAACTGAGCAAACAGCTCATGGGAAGAATGTGAATAATAGAAAATAGCAATATTTCTCTTTGTGTTTTCAGACTTGACAGTTTTATCCCCACATCTGCCTAATGTCCGGTGAACAAGTAAAGTGCTTGTACTAGCTACTCTAGTTCTCACTGATTTTGCTCATCCTTGTCTCAGAGTTGTCTCAAGATGTTCCATGTACATTTTGAACTTTGGGAGTACGAATCAGAAAATATTTGGGGGTTTTATATGTATGTGATGAAACCACAGAAATAGGAATATGCTTCTTGTGAAAGGCTTTTAAAATTTACTTTAGCATACACATTCAGAATTTCAGTTTTCTGGACAGAAAAATGAATGTTGGTATCATTTTTCTGAATGTATTTCAAGTCAAATACCAGACTTTCACAGGGACCATTCAGAAAATGTGAACTATGTTCAAAATCTTCTACTCATAAATTTATTTCTCTTCAGCTAATGGAATCTGTCACTGTCTGAAAACCAGACATCAGCTGGATTGCTGTAACCAGATTCTGGTTGCACTCATGAAACAGAGCTCAGAAAATGCTTCCATCTATCTCTAAAATACACAAATTTGGTTTTGCCGCATGCAGCATGACTTTTGATCATTTGTTTGCTGTATGTGCAAATGGGAATTTTGCTTTCCTGAAGCAAGACTTACATGTCCACGGTGCTTTTGGGAAACTAGTTGGTAAGTGGAGACAGAGTTTGACCTTTGGTAGGAATACCACTTGCAATTTCTCCTTAACTCCAATGTAGTTTGAACTAACTATATACTCTATTTCAGGCGGCCTGTTTTAGTCATGGTCAGAGGCAGACCTGCTGACAGGATTCAGGAAGGACTGACAGGGAAAAGACATATTTTTCATATCAGGCAGTTTCAGTTCTGCATTTCAGAGAAGGTTGGTGTGATCTGATAGCTCTAGTGCTACAAAATAAAATTTTAAAAAGGTTTGGTGTATATGACAACATCTATGACAAAATAGGATAATGAGTGCTATTTTTTTCCATGCTAATGAATTTGGTTTTTTTAAAAGTGTATTTAAAATACTGTCGTTCCATGAAATTAGGAATCTGATTTGTTTGCCTGTTTTTTCTGCTGCTGTTTCAGTAAGCAAAACTAGTGTTTTTGACAAAGTAAGTATGGAAAGCGAATCAAGCTCCCTGTCATATCAGTAGTGTGACCTTAATTGGATGTTTTACCCTATCACAATAGTATTAAAATAAAAATACCTTTCTGTTCTGGAAGATCCACCTTGAAACTAGAAGATCTGGAAGAATCTGAGCTCCCCAGTTGTTGTAAAGGCCTATGGGTAACTGGAAGTTGAGGACACAAAAGTCAAGAAAAGAAAGATACATTGAAAACAGCAATTGCACATACTGAAGAAGATGTAAAGACCACTGAAATCTATTATGTAAACAATTATAACCATAGAAACTGCTACTGTACTCAAGGAGAAAAATTTGATGTCTAAAACTTTTGATTAGACAACTATAATTATCCATCAGACCATCTCATGGTAGATAATTTGGCTTAAGTCTCTGGGACCAGGTTAGAATTACTCTGAAAAAAGTTCCACAAACATATATTCGTCACCATCAGCTCTGTTGCTCTGCAGACCTGCTATTGCCTTTTTAACATAGACAAAGCCTTGCAGTAGTAGAGTATTCATGGGGTATCAGTAGGTTATTTCACAGTTTTTAAATCAACTTTTATGTCACATAGGTGTTGAGGCAACTTGCAAAGATGTAAGATTGTTTATGGTTGTGCTTGATGTTTTTAAAATGTATGTTGCATGGAAAGCAAGCAGGAAATATTTGAAATAATGGACAATGTAGCTTTGATGACACTCATGACTATGTGTTTTGGTTCCTTTCTTTTTCTAGTACATCTGTCTGGTCAACCAGAAGGATTCTACCTGTCTCATCACTGGTTATTTGTATTTTATGTTCTTTTCTCCCCTATTTATCCTCTGCTTGGCAAATTTATCAAAACACTGTGACAGAAGAAAGCTGGAGGTTAGAGATAATTAAGAATGCCCAAAATGTTTACAGAGGAAGTTCATACACAGTGCTAATGTCTTTCCTGAGTAGCATTTCAGTAAATTTGGAACCCTCTTGGTCTTCTTTACACAGGAAGAAGTCTGAGCTGAGAGTTAAAATATATTTATATCTCCACACCAAAGGCAAAGAAGAGTGTAAAAGGCTGATAATTATTTCTGAAAGTAAGGAATAATTATGAAAAATGAAGCAAAAGATACTTCTGGACCCAGCTCGGCTTACACTGAGGCAAAATTGAGTTCTGCTATTGATTTAATGAAAACAGGACCAAACACTGTGTGCCACTTGTCCATATGAAGTAATTTGAATGGGCTGAGGAGAAACACAATAGTAGAGACAGGGAATAAAAACACCCACAACATTATACACCTTCAATTCACCGAGGAGAGCTTTTCTCATGAAGGGGTATATTATTCCCTTATGTGTATGTGGCTTCCATTACCAGTAATGGGAGTTGATCACACACAGAGAGGAGAATGGACTCCTCCGTCTGACATCTCGCTGGCTGCCTGGTATAAAGCCAATAGACAATGACAAGTTATTCTGATCGAGCTACTAATTGGAATCATGTTGTATATTGCTGAAGTTTGTTTACTTTTATGAAAGCATTAAAATTTCAGAGGAGCGCTGCATTTGGATCTCTCAGTGCACACACGCATACTACAGGCAGTCTCCTTGTTTTACATGACATGCAGGGGTACAGCATACATGCTGTCTCTTTTGTGTTTTGCTGTCGTGGTCTAGAGATGGCAGCATGTGAAATTATAGCCCCTGCTGTGTAATGTTTTTAATATGTACAAATGCACTGGCTGAATTAAAGGAGCAGCATTGGTAGCTCAGCCCAACACAGACTTCTTTATATATTATTGCAATTAAATATATTTGAAAATATAAGTACGTTGCAAAGCCTGATGATCTGGGCCTCCAGCCTCCTTTTTCCCCTCTTTCTTTCCTCTCTTCTTCCCCTCTACCCTCTAACATATACACAGCCAATGTTGCCACAGCCCCTGTTTTCCAAAAGGAACAAGGATGTCACATTGCTGAGCTTTCATGTCTAAACTCTCAACACTGCTTAAGCACCCAAATCATCAATACTTTTAAGGGACTTGTCTGTACAAAATTGTGAGACACTCTGTGGGCAAGGGATGGGAATGGCCACAATAACAGCTCTAGTAGAAAATGATGCATTGACAGTGAGGGACAATTATCCTCAGCAGGCCAGTACAACAGGATTGAATCCAACCTGAAAAAACAACAGTGGTTTGTTCTCTTACTACAGGATGACATTTTCTTATTTTACTGCAAAGTTCAGCAGGGAACCCAAAAACTAGGCAAGTCTCCCCAAGGTGAATGTACCCTCTGCTTACCCTTGAAAGCACCGTGCCTTATTAGAAATGAGGGGTCTATTTCATGCCCAGCTGCAACAACAACATTAAATAAGTAAATTAATATGCACTTACACACCCCGTGTTTCAGGCTCTGCTGTTCACACTATTCAAATGTTAAAGGCCATGATTGCGGCCACTGACATAGAATTTTGGTATATATTTTTTTGGTCTTCCACAAGACCTGCTTGTCTCTTTCCCAAGAATGTTAAGCTCATGTAAGTGAAAAGAACAGGGCTTCATCTTTTTTAATTAGGAGGTTAGAAGAAAAACATGGATTTTTTTTTCTGGTTTTGAAAACATCGATTCCATGTCAGTCTGTCTGCTTTCTATGCTTTCTTTTCTGTTCCTGATAGAATGACACAGGGTAGCTCTAAAAATTGAATATATTTGTGCATTTTTGTGTATTAGAAACAATTACTGATATGTAAGGGTTTTCAGCTTTTATATGGTGGTGGTTTTTATAATGGCAGGCTCATACCAATACTAAAAAGGAATCACAGGTGACTATAAAAGAGCTAGTGAGAGAGAGGGAGAGTTTCCTGGCTAAGGTAGACTTGAAATAACATCTTAACATTTTGTCTATATCTGTAAAATCTTCCAGAATTGATAACATTCAAATAAGGCACCACCATGCAACCATCAGGTGATGGAGGCTTATTTGAATGCACTTCTCTTCCGAAGTAACCTGTTGTCAGGCATGGTTTGGAAGGAGCTTCTAAGGATTTTTGCACTTCCCAACAGGGTAAGTAAAATGCTGAATTTGTCCTCTGCACTATCACGCCATCAGCCTCGACTGCTGTTAGTTTCTCTGTTTGTTTTCACTGAAGGTGTGTTTTTTCACGGAGAAGGAAGCTTGTGGGTGGGAAACCTTTCTCCTGTATCTATCAGGTGGTTAACTTCTCCTTTTTAAGATTTCATTTCACAAAGTGATGGGCAAGGGCTTCATGTGCGCTTCATTAAGGAGTTTACCTTTCAGCACTCGTTTCATTAGGAAGGGTAATTCAAATCACACCCCTCTGCAGAGTGAGACATCTGAAGGGAGGGCTGGGGTGGGAGGGTGAGAACAGGGCTTAAGGTTTAGGGGGGTGGGGGCTAGACAAGCAACCTGGTGACAGGGGGAGAAATCTCCCTGGACCTCCAGCATTCCTATTTCTGCCGGAGCACAGTAAACTCCTATGCACCAGATACCGTCTGCAAACGAAAGGACCCATTTTTCTACGAGAGAAAGGAAAAGTCAGCAAAAACCTTCTTTAAAGCAGCTTGCTAAAATGCAAACTATTAAAATATGAAGTCTCACTTCCCTCGCCTGCTCCATGGCAGCTCCTTAGTTAGCAGAGACCACATTATCCAATCCTTTGCTAGAACACTATTCAAGTTTTAGCAATTCCCTGTCAAATGTTAAATAGTTTGCCAAAGAATAATAGATGCTTTACATTTTATGCATTACTAGTTCCGAGACTAGGGCTATAAAAGTTTTCTATTAACATGTAAGCACTGAGAGAAGTTTTTCTTTTTTCCTTTTTTTTTTTGTTGTTGTGTTTTTTTTTTAACTTGATAAANTTTTTTTTTTTTTTTTTTGTTGTTGTGTTTTTTTTTTAACTTGATAAATATACATAACTCCTTTACAATGGGGCTCTTGTGTTGCTAATGGGGACCCTTAATGGAGAGTTATATTTCCAGGATTATATCTTTATTCAGTTGCAAATTATTTTTGGGGGGAGTTTTAATACTCTGCTTCAGTCTATGAATAATAGTATCATTTGAATGCAGCGGACACCTGGTGCAGTAGAAGGACAGTGGGAGCTCTAGACTGACCTGGTATGACTGCCAACTTTGCATTTTCCCAGCCTTTCCTATCCGCTCCATTCAGCATCTAATTTCATTCTCCCTCAGCAAAATGCTAGACACTTGTAACTTTATTCTCCCTCGGCAAAAACTTGCTCTCTTGTAAGGAGGGGAAAAAAAAAAAAGTGAAAAAAAAATTCATCTTATCAATCTCTTTTTATACAGAGTCTAGTAATTTGAAGGTTGGGTAAAGTTTCAGGAAAAAACTTCCAATTAAATACTGTAAAAAGATAAAATAACAGTGGCCTTGCTGCTGCCCAATAGCTTTCTTGAAGCGCTCTTTTGTTGATTTATTGTACATTAGCCACTGAGCCATGCAAAGAACATTACGTTTCAGAAAGAGCTATTCGTATGCGGCCTGCATCCTCTCCAAAGACAATCAGGCCTGTATTGCATTTTGCAAATTTATACCAGGATGTTGGTTTAGAGTGTTTCCCTGAAAAGTTTTTCAAGTAAGTGTCTGCTTTCATAGGCAAGAGTGATTGAGGCACACAAACAAACCTTTGTTTCAAAACTCACAGATGTATGGCTGGAGCAGAGCTTTGTTTTCCGCTTTAAGGAGTATTCTCAGATTTTTGTTTTGAGCACAACACAGGATTGTACAAAAAAATCAGCTTGAGGATGAATGTCTGGTATAATCTCAGGCTTTCCAGATTTTCCCAGGGTTAATTTTTCTACTCTGAACTTTGTGGGGAGGGAGTTGTTGTTGGGGTTTTTGTTTTGTTTTTTTCTTTCCTTTTCTTTTTAATTCAGGACTCCAACAAAAGAAGCTCTGGGTACTTTAGTCTTTAATGACTTTAGGAAACTTCATTTCAAAGCTATTTGGGAGTTTGTGGCCTTGATAACATACTTCTTGTGCCTAGCTCTGATCAAGTTCTTGTTCTTCTTTTACCCTTGCATCATCATTTTTGAGCATGGTGCTATGCAATGGTGCTTGTCATTTCTGGGGTGGGGAGATAGGCACCTGTGACCTAATCTACAAGAGATGAACTTTCAGATACACCCTTTGATGGGTGTAGGTCTGTGTATGAACACTGACCCAAATGATCAAACTAATGCTAAATAACAAGATCACGAAGTGATCCCAATAAAACACACCCTTCTGACAGGCTCAGGTTGGCTGCTAAGCAGTAAACTAGAAACAAAACTGACCCCAGCTGCCAAAATACTGAAGTGTTTCTGATAACACAGCAGGAGAAGGAAATCCCAGGTACTGCATGTTAAACATCTGATTGGGATGGGGAGGACACACACTGGCATAGGTGAAGTTGCTCTCTGCTAAGTTGTGGGCTAGATGCACAGGATGAAGTCCTGGCTGGAGTGAAGTTACTGGAATTTTGCCATTTGCTTTCGCGGAGCCAGAATTTCACCTTAGCAAGCAATGTACTGTGGCTCCAGCCAGATTCACAAGAGCTATCAGGAAAGAAAGGCGGTCAGAAAGTCACAGTTCTGTCCCCTGGTCCTATTACGTCTCTTGCTAGGAGAGCCAAAACTGTTCCACCACCATTCAGCAAAATTGTAAGGTGCAGACAACTGCATTCCCTGCATTCCCAGTAGGTCTTTGAAGAAAGGAAGGAAGAAAAATAGAGGACAAGTTACAGACCCAGGTCCAAAACTTCCTCAGATACTTTAGAATTCAACTCTGTAATAGTGTCCCTTAGGCTAGACCAAGGTAAACATGTTGGCAAAGACACATTGCTGTTGATTAGGGTTTTATTAGAAATTTTCCAGGTATGTTTTGTTTTGAGGTTGAAAAATTGTTTCACCATTGGACATTTTTCACTGGAAAAATATCTTTTTCTGTCACCAGAAAAACCAAACACTTGGAAAGCAAGAGCTTTTGACCCTAGATCAAGACTGTATTAAAATAACAAAAATTGTTGATTTGGTAATCTCAGTGTGTGTTAGCAATTTAATGGTAGTTTGAATACCTTCAGCCTTCAGAATCTTCTAATAAATTAATTTCCCAGGCAAACGGTGGTGTAATTTTTATGCAAAAGACAAAGACCATGGTGCAGTGCAGGCTGATCTTCCAGCTGGTAACAAAGGACATGGGGGACTTCAACTACAGTTCCCAGAACTACATTTTTCGAAGATGTGAGAATATAATCATATGCAAGTGGTTTAAAACAAAACCTCTTTGTCTTTTTCTGCACACGGGAGCAAGATATAATTAGACCCTACCTTTTTACCTTTTCTGGTGTAGAATTGTTAAAAAAAAAAGGATATGTCATTCAATATTTATACTATCAATAGGCTTAGTTGCTTTCTTATCTTTGAAGTGTGTAATATGTAAGTCATTCCAAAATTGGCATGTTTTTGATAGTTAGTGCAGGCCCTTGTTTACTTGAGGGTGAATCCTGTCCTCTCCATTGTATGAAGCAATTACAGACATGATAGAACCTATGATGTTTCTCTGCATAAGGAAAAGAAGACCAGCTGACAAAACCTTATAGGGCATAGCCACCCTCTCTCCTGTACATTGTAGAACCAAAACCTCCACCAACAATTGGTCCCTTTCAGCAGATCACCAACTGGCGTTGCTCCATAGCTGGTCATCTAAGCTGGGAGCATGTGTCAACCTGTTAGAAGGGATGAGGGCTCTGCAGAGAGATCTGGAATGGTTTGAAGGATGGGCAGAGTCCAGTAGGATGAAGTTTAATCAATCCAACTGCTGAGTCCTGCATTTTGGCAACAATAACCCCCTGCAACATTATAGGCTGGGGACGGTGTGAGTGGACAGTGGCCAGGCAGAAAGGAACCTGGGGAGTCTGGTGACAGCAACTGAACATGAGCCAGCTGTGTGCTCTGGTGGCCAAGAAAGCCAACAGCATCCTGGCCTGTACCAGGAACAGTGTGGCCAACAGGAGCAGGGAGGTCATTCTTCCCCTGTACTCAGCACTGGTACAGTGTTGAGTGCTGTGTCCAGTCCTGGGCCCCTCAGTTTAGGAAGGATGTTGAGACCCTTGAGAGCATCCAGAGGAGGCAACGAGGCTGGTCAGGGGCTTGGAACACTAACCCTGTGAAGAACAATTGAGGGAGCTGGGGTTATTTAGCCTGGAGAAAAGGAGATTCAGAGGTGACCTTATCACTCTCTACAACTTCCTGAAAGGTGGCTGTAGACAGGCGGGGATTGTTCTCTTTCTCCAGGCAGCAACTGACAGAATGAGAGGACTCAGTCTTAAGCTGCACCAAAGGAAATATAGGTTAGATATCAGGAAAAGGTTTTTTACAGAAAGGGTGATAAAGTACTGGAATTGTCTGCCCCGAGAGGTGGTGGAGTCACCATCCCTGGATGTGTTTAAAAAAAGACTGGATGTGGCACTTGGTGCCATGGTCTAGGTGAAGTGTTAGGGCCTGGGTTGGACTCAATGATCTTGAAGATCTCTTCCAACCTAGTGATTCTGCGATTCTGTGATTCTGCAACTTGGTGCAGGTTGCAATCTCCCAGTCCCCACTCCTTGGGATTCTGACCTCCCCAAGTGGGCTAAATTATAACCCGTTTTACAAAGTCAGACAGATGAGATGTCACAAGTAGTTGCATATTGAAGCATTTTTAAGTTTTGTTGTGTATAACTCTCTAAAAAGACTTCTAAAACTGTAGAACTTCCTAGAAGTTCCTAGAAAGGTGGCATCATCCTTGATGGCTTCCCTGCTGCATTTCAGCCTATATTTTTGTGATTCTGGAGTAATTTGTTTGGGGTTTTTTTCCATTAATCTAACATTTTCTGTGACCAAAATAGGAATATCCTTCTACTTCAGCAGCTGTTCATAAAAGTAGATTGGTTGATTGCTAAAAATGTGTATGTCTAGGGGAAATGATGGTTAAATAATGTTTTTCACAGTCATACCTGTGCTCTTCTGAGGCCAAAACTGCTTTTGAGCTACTACAGAAGGCAAACTATCATTGAATATTGTTGAGGTTATTGCTGGAAATCCTCTTCAAGTATCTGAAAAACATATGAATCATTTCTTGAGAAAATTCAATCAAACCTAAGAAGTCAAAATCAGCAATGTTTTACAGTGTTGAACCAGACAAAGCAGCCTACTCTTCACTGGTGCTATTGTTAAGAATTTCCCACTTCTTGCTAGCATTCCTTTAGTCCCATCAGTTAAAGTTCCACCTTTAGTTTTTGCAAAAGTAGAAATTTTTCTTTAAAAAAAAAAAAGTAAAAATTTTTCTTTATTTCTTGATTGAAAATATCTTTCTTTACCTTCTTAAAAGGGTAACTTATGGACAGGAGAGAGCAAGTAAGATAAAGAAAATCAAGAAAAAAAAAGAAGAAAGATCATCCAATAAACCTTCCAAAATCCTACTAGAAGTGATCTGGGAGGGCAGCTTTATCGCAGAACTTCAGGGCAGGACAGTTGCCATTGCAGTGCAACCAAAACATTTCTGTAGTGCTCTGCATCACGTGCTCTGCTCTGCCATTTACTGTTTGGCAGCAATTTCTGATTTGGTGCTCTGAGTGTTTATGCAGATGCGGGAACCAGAAAATTTTGATAGTGTAAGTACAGATATTTTCCACACACCCAGTGTCACCATGCTGCATATGTGAAGTTTTTCAAAACTATTATCTCGCATCAAGTTTCATCTATCGTTATACTATCATGCAAGTGGATTTTTTCAGAAATGTACAGTTACAAAAATAAAGATTTGAATAACTTTCATGTGGGACTGCACAGGGAAGTGCCTTCCTTTCCCAAAGGAATTTTACAGCTAATACTGCAAAATTCTTTAACAGGAGTCAGAATACCCATGTTTATTCAGTACTACTGTGCATACAAGAAGTCTGGTTACCCAGCAATGCTGTCTTTTTGGAAAGAGGAATGAACTCATGGGTCGAAATTTTTCTTGTTCATTCAGTTGTCAAATCTGACTTTACTTATGAGGTAGTTAAAATTTAGGAAGATATAAGGGAGATGGAAAGAGAAGAGGCAAAAAAAACCCCAAAAAACAATGGAAGAATATTACGTTTGAGGGAATGTGATTGTTGGCAGTGGTATGGCCTAGGCAGGGCCGTGGTCCCACAGTCATAGCTGTAGAAACCCTTTCCTGCCCACTGCGTGTTGTTTTCACGGGGGTGACTGGCAGTGTAAACAACCGTTTTCTCTTCTTTTCTTGTTGTACAGAAGCAAATCTGTGACTAAACATTGTTGAAATGGAGTAGTGTAAATTTTGCTTAACTGATAGTTTACCTACTTGGGTATGCTTAGAGGTTGAAGAATATAGGTAGCCTACAATTTTCGATGTATTATCCCCATTAAAAAAAAAAAGTGAGATAATAAAGTGTTATCTCTGTTTTTCACAAGAGAGATAAAAGAGGGAGGAAAAACAAAACTGTTGCATCCTGACACAAGTTGACATTCAGAGAGAAACAAAACATGCTTTTGAATCTAATGCAGCCATAGCATACCAGGTAGCCACATTAGCATGGCATTACAGTCAGGAAAATAAGCCCTGAAGAAATAACATGGCAGAGCTGACCTCAGGATTAAGATAATATCTCTGGACAATGTTAGTTTGTGTATATGTTCTACCAAAAAGAGTATAACTAATGAAATAAAATGTGCATTCGGAAAACAAAGGAATCAGGGGGAAGAAACCTGTGTAAGAGTATTCTTTTTGGGGGGTTAAAAACTTGTTCATCCACTAAAATAATTAGCAGAGTGCTTGAAAAATAAAATTAAAATAGGTAGATTCATCAATGATTTTTTTGTCTTGCTGCCTTATTTTTTTCAAATATTCTTCCAAACAGCTGGTATCTCTTGTGCCAGAATCTGGCATAATTTTTTTATGTTTTTCTGATTTTCTCTCCCTTTGAGTGAGGAAAAGAAACCCATTGTTAACCTGTGGTGGATCAGACACTCACATGTTATTTGTCCTTTCCTTAACTCTGTTCTGCCATGCTGGGTCCCAGCACTCTGTGGGAAGAAAGACATGTTAGGAGAGGAAGAACATGTATTTGAAGAAACAGTATTTGAGCTTTTCCATTTCCTGCCCCAATTTGCATTACTGCATGTCTCCTAAGCCCAGAGAACACTGTACTTGCATGAGGATTATGAGTCACATTCCCTACTTATTTGGAAACATTATTACCCTGTGCAAAAAAAACCCTCAGAGCATTACCCCAAAGCACCATGAAGGTCACAGTACAGCTAGAGAAAAGGCACAGACTGCATGAACCTCTGCTTCACCCCTGGCCAACTGTGCAGTCTTTCAGGTGTTTGTTTGGTATTGCTCCATGTGGAAAAGGAAAGAAACACAAGGAAACACAGCCTCAGTATGAAGAGCACTGCATAAATGAAGTACCTCTGAAGTTGCCATGCCCTTAGTGGCTAAATTTCTGTTTTGTGGACTTTCTGTTTAGCTCTGTGCCATGGGAGCCAAAAGACACACGTTAATCAAGCTGTAAAAGGAAAAGAGTGAAGTCCTTGAACATCTGGGGGTTTTCTTACCCAAATAAAGGTTTTGCATATTCCTATGCCTTACTAATGGATTGGAAACTGTGTTTCATAATGTGTATATTCCTTAACTGTTGACTAACAGAAGTAACCATCTGTGCCTTACATGTACTGTAGCATAAATCTTTGGGGATTCAACAATGATGAAGCACTAATTCAATCCCTTTCTTATTCTGGTCCAATTTAATGAAAGGCCGAGACTCTGACTCATATATGACTTGAGATGGACAGGAAGGTTTTCACTGCAGAGATTCAGGACTATGTTATCTTCCTTCTCCTCATTTCTATTGCTTAAATGTAAAAGTAGTAAATAAATAAGTGCTCCAGTGACTTAAGATTTATCTCCTTGTTTCTGTTGTCCTAGAAAGTTTTAAGTGACATTTATGGATAGTCTGTCACTCTATGTGGGTAAAAAGGGCTCAACAGTGCAATTTTCAATAGAACTCCATTTGAAATATATCTCAGCTTGTAACACAAAAGTTTGCTGGATCAGACAGGTTCTTCATACCCAACTTAATAACTGCATATTCTAGTACTGCATGTATTTATCCAGTATTCATCAGCCATAGGATTCTTCTGCAAGACTTAGAGTTTGAATACCAAAGGCTGCCATAGTTTTTCAAATGAAACAATTACAGAAAGAGTAAAGAAGAGAAACATTAGAATGAAAATATGTTTCTGACTTTATCCCCCTGAGAATTTAATGAGCTAAAGTACTCAGCAGCTAAAGAGAAAGCTACATTTTAAAGTCACTATTTTTTTCCTTTTCACCAGCAGAAAAGAACAGACAGATGAGAGATAAAAACCAAGATGTCTGTATTAGTGTTGAATGAGGAAATGTTTTCCCTCAAATAATTTCATGCAAAACATTTACTGAATATTTTCATTGGAGATTTTTAAATTAAATATATATATTTGATTCAAAAGACATTTATGCAAATACATTAAAAAAACATTTATAACACCTTCAGGAAGATAATTACTTAACCTACCCCAAAATTAGTCTTTGATGAAACATCCATCTTTTCTGAAATGGAAACAGACCACTGTAAAAAAAAATCAACCAATTCTAATAAAGGTAAATGTAAGAAACACATTGACATAAAGAAAAGGAAGAAGTTCTGCTGTATCCTATCACATGCCAGCTCATTAGTTATTTGTATTCATGTTAAGCATGTATAATAAGGCTTGAGCTTCTTCCCTCCATGGTGTGTCCTGTCTGCAGGTTTCCACCATGTTTAGCTGGCTTTTTCCTGCTGCAACATGTCCTTGCAGTGATTGGCAGAGAGGTGCTGCTCGTTTGGTGAACTGGGAGAACATCCAGTCTGAGAAGAGTGCCAGAAGCTCAAGTTGTACCTGTACCTGCTGAACAGCTGGAAAGACTGTGGCATGAGGAGAATGGAGGAACTGGGTTATAAAAACTGTGCTTATAAAAATGTAAAGGTAAGGATAGTGGAACAGTTCTGATAAATCAGAACCATTGTGCCTGAATCAGAACAGGTGCTTCCATTTGGAAAAAGCACATTTAAGTCTGTTAGATAAGTAGCCACTTCATTTGAATGAGAAAAATTGATTATTGTGGTTCAGTGAGAGGATGCCAGAACACAAATCAAACACAGCAGATAGCTGGAGCTATAGCTAGCAAAATGGAGAAAAAGAGAAGTAAAGCCAATTGCAGAATAAAAGTGGTGTGCTTATGAGCATAGCTGTTTCTTCTAGAGTGGCCTTCATAAGACACTGCAAGTGGCACTGCTGGATACACCTGAAAACTCAGTAGGAAATTAAAAGGCAATTAAGTGTATGTTAACTTGTGGAGCACATCGTGTGGGTCTTTATATATCTCAGTGTTCATGCTCTGTACTGTTTTGCTGGGCAATTGTTTTGTTCTGTCAGTTGTGCTCTCCAGACATTTAGCTGTAACCTAGCAGGGATTGAAGAGGAAATAACATTCCAATTTTCACACCGGCAACAGCTGATTTGGTTAGGCAGTACACTAAATATAGTAATTTGCTATGTAGCCAACAACAGTGATAGCACATCAAAAAGAGATTCTGTGACATAGCAGGGATCCCTAATGTGCTAGGAATGATGAATGGGCTGTTCATGCACCTCACAGAATGATGCTGCTTTTCAAAATGGAAAGCGGCGTGTGTGACCATCAATATCTTACATTGAATTATTGGCTTCTGTCATGATGCCTGTATTTTAGCCAACTCATGTAGTGGAAAATTATTTTATTCTAGTGACATTTCTGATAAAAGAGGCATCAATAAATATTTTCCCTGAGAAATGTGTTCTAGATGTTTACAAGTAATAGCAGCAGTCCTTTGAAGAGCCATCCATGACTCATAATAAGTAAATAAAACCATTACTAAGCAAAGATTGAAACATGAATATATTGCTCTTAGTGGGTCTCTTTTTCAACATGAGCATTCTCTATGCCTAACTAGATGGATGGCTGTTGTACCAGTGTAGAATGCTGCCTGACTCAATGTGAGTGATGCTTTCTGTGCTTTTATTATTACTGGGAATAAAGTACCTCCAGTTGAAAAAATGTGACGTGTTAAAACATTACAGTTCTTACCCTTCAGCACAGGTTACCAAGAGGATTTTGGCATCACTGCTGGCATAACCCAGCTTGTGTGGATTGTAGTGAAACACCATCTGACAGGACAGCAGCAATGTATATGATGAGGAACATTCTTACTGGTGAGTGGGGTTTGCTCTCCATAAGCCAATGAGGAAATTAAGAATGCTCCTCATCATATACTGTCAAGTGCTATATAATGCCTTAAATGCCTTCCAAAGTTAATTATACTGAATCCACTTACTCAACCATATAAGATGTAGCACGGAGGTCTCATACAGGTCCAGCAAACCACACAGACATTCACCATGATGCCATCATTTATCTATAGCTATCTATAAACATCTTATGAAATAAAGATGATTTGGTTGAACTCAAAGCATATAGGGCAGAAGTATGGGATGAAATTTATTTCAAGGCAGCGTCAACCTCTTCTTATTCAACTATACTTCATTATTGGGTCACAGTACATATTTGTTTCAGAATAATTGCATGGTGATATTTGCACCTGCTGTTCTACAGTGGTTTTGAACCTTTTCCATAGGGGACAATTCCTCCTGGTCCTTTTTCCTTTTGTGTTCCCCCAATAGATGCTTTTCAATAAACCCTAGGAACTTTTCAAACCAATCCTTAGCACGGGGTCTTTCCACAAAACTGCTGTTGACAAACAATTTTGATGTGGCATTACATCATCTCCTGTCTCTTCTTTACTTTCTGTACTCTTAGTTTAACCCCAGGCCACAGAATTTCCCAAAACCTGTGACTTTCCCAAATGGTTGATATCCCTACCACCTACCTGCACCTGCACATAAACAAGCTGTATGTCATATATGGCATACAGCTGAAGAAAGCAAACTTGTCTGCTATCCAGAAGAAAAAAGCATCTATGAAATTCCATGGAATAAAATTGGCATTGCAGCACAGACTCAATTTAACAAACCTTATTTTGAATTAATTGATACTTGAACACTAGACTGAAATCACTACATTAGCTGATAAAATATTTGAAATTTAAATGAGCTTTCGCATTTTAGAACACCAAATATCTCACACTGCAAAGCATACATCTGCAAGAGTACTGAGGCCTGTGAGGGTCACGTAGCTTTCACTTGGGCTTTGGTGTTAATTTTGAAGGTTAAAACATAAATAACATTTTGTTATTTGTGAAATAAATCCATTTCATAAAGCTGAAATGGGATTCAAAATGTTTGAATATTTGGGGATTCTTAATTTCACTGTAAATAGTTTGGCAAGCCCTATTCTAGAGCCACAACCACTACAGTCAATAGCAAGAGACAAGGTATCCATCAGCACAGCAGGGATGGAGCAATTTAACACAGCACATTTCCTCCTTTTAAAAAAAAAATCCACTTTCACGCGTACCAGTCAAACAGTGAATTAAACACTTCTTAAAGTACTTCTCTAAATGTACTACCAGTAATTCTGGGTCATATGTTTCTGGGTTTTTACTATTCCATGAACACTGTTTTATTACATCTGCAATAAAACCTCAAGATTTGCATCCAACTTCTGCATTGAAAGCCTCCTTTCTAGAGCAGAGATTCTAGAAAAACACAGTGGCAGTAAAGTGCAGATCTCCCTGGTCACACATTCTCTAACAGTAGGAAAAGCTTAGACTTACCAGCCTTCATTGCACTGGACATAGACGATTAGTCTAGAGATTTCTAAAAACTAGTGACTTTGGATATTTCTGTCCTTTCATCTTGAAGCATTCTTTCCTCTTTCACCCTTGTCATTATCAGTTCACTTTTTCCGTCTTTAAAAATAATACAGCTTCAGACATTACATTCCCCATTAACACTAGTGCTTTTTGAACTTGTTTTCAGATGTTACTGGTTTTTAAAGGAAAACTCAGCAGAATGAAAAAATCTCTCTGCTTTTTTAGAAATCAGAAATTTCTCTCAGGAGAGAAGGAAATTCATATTCAGCCCTGCACACTGAGTATGGCTGTTATCACAGAGAGGTAGAATAGGGCAGTCTTTTGGGCTGAACAGGGGCTGCTGGCTGAAACCATGACACTGAATCCAAATATTGGAAAAGGAACTCAGGTTCATCCTGAGACATCTAAAAAAAGTGATATCTCCTCTCTGGTGCTGTCCTGACTTGCCCTTGGGGTGTGCTGTTTACCTAAAGCTCTTTGTGATTTGGGAACTGATACTGGCAAATAACAGAGGCAATACCAGGAGTTTCAAGAGGACGATTGTAGAACAGGAAGCAAAGGCATGAAACAATCAGTGCCTGTCTGCCACCAGGTGAAAACTGAATCATATTTGGAATAATCAGAAATATATATTGCATTTTTCCCCATCAAATTATTTAAAAAGTAAGTAAAAAATAATTTTTAAAAAAATGTGGATTTGAAGCTGGTTTAGCAAAAGAAAACCTTAATCCATTATTATGGAAGCAGGATCCTGTTCCTTTTTTTACTACATATTGCTTTTGTTGCTACTAATTATTAGGAATAGGTACATGTTGAGGGCCCCAGTGGACATGCATAATAATCACTTCTCTAAATTAGCTTCTGATGAAGGACTCAACTCAGTGAGAGCTCAAGTAGTACTGCAAATCCATTTCCAAACATATTTTACATATCCTCTTGTTTGTTTCCCCTGAGGTACAGCAAGGATTGCAGTTCATTATTTGAAAAAAATCAAAAGGGGTCAGGGAAGAGGGACGGTGACAAAAACAGACCTGATGCAACTCAGAGGAAAATTCCAACACCTTAAGAATTGTCTGACAGTCATACTGGACCATGGTTGCTTGTGCTGTCCACGACTACCTCAGCATTACTTTGTGCTTCACATCCCATTATTTTGCTTACATCAACCTATTAGATTCTTGTTGTACAGTTAGATTGTAAAATATTTGAGGAAACTGTGTTTTTTTCCTTGAGAAGAGAGTGTTTGGTAAACAGTGGTTTGCTGCGCTGTGTGGACAGCAAATACAGGATCAGGGTCTCCAAGCCTGGCATTTCTCAAATCCTTTCTTATATTAAAATATCTTTGTGGGCTTATGGGGTGTTACACCTACCTGTGTCTTCTTTTCTTTATCTACACAATGCTTGTCCATACCCAAACATTTGCAAGACCAAATTTCAGAATTACAGGGCTGAAGTAACAGTAATAAGATTTGAAAAACGAATAAATTTCCTCATTTATTCCATTATTTGCTTTCTTCAGGGCTCATATTTTCCAAGTTCATTTCCATAATAAATCTGCAAAGCTGCTACAGATGAAACAATACAGAAATTCCCGTGTTTTTGTATCACTTCCATAACAGAGGCTACTAAAGCACTGTCAACTATTGCAAAATTTGTGATTCGTATCATAAGCGTTGGCAATAGATCAGCTGTCTTCTTTCATCTGAAATGCAATACACCATTATTATTTCCATGTATTTACATTGCCCCTTCCATATCTTATATTTAACTGAATGAGTCATAATTATGTTCTTTCAATTGTGCTGAAATAAAAATTGCACTGATAGCACTGGTGGGTGCACTTGACAATGCTGCCCCCCACAGCTCCTCTGCCTTTTTCTGCAGATCGAGGAAACAACTGAGCTGCAGAAGTCCCAAATGTGCTCTTCCTTTAGCTAAATTAAGCCTCTTGTCTCCCTCTGAAATTCAAGGCTGCATAAGAGAAGCAAATAAATCAAGAGTGGTGCTATGGCATTTAGCCATCCGTCAGCACTATAAACTGCTCTTGCCTACCTGCTTAAAAAAGTTAACTCCTTACATCCCTATCATTCTCCAGTCCAGGTCGTCCTCCTTTGAATCCTCAGGAAGCCTCAAACTAAAGCATTACAGCTTACAGCAAGTGGAGTTCAGCATGGTATGAGGTTTAATTCCTTATGAGGCCACACCCCTGTAGTGCTGAGCACCAGCAGTGTCATTCCAGATATCATGCTGCCTGCATTCCCACCATCACTGGGAGAGTCCTACAAGCAGATGTCTGGTACACCTCTGAACAATTATGTCCATGTTGCTCTCTTACTTGTGTTGATTTTCATTTTCTCATCAGAAGACAAAAGCAGCGTAAGAATAATTTTTAGAGAAAGTCCTTTAATAAGTACTTAACATAATTTGCTTCTCTCTCTCTGTTATACCCATGATTTCAGCCCAGGTTATTTAGTATTATTTAATAGAGTACATATTTCATCAATGCCTGACAATTCAGTGGTATGGGCTGTGTTACAAGGATGGCTGTCTCCCAGAGAAAGTATTTCTTAGGTAATGAAAAGTAAGTTTGTTTTGAAGTACGATTTGCTTCAAGGAGGGAGATACTCCAGACTATCCTTTTCAATTACTGGCAGTCCTATAATCCAATGGCTGATAGTCTGCAGGTATTACAGTTGCTATAATCATGTATTTTGGTAAGCATGGGCACACCAAAGAGCAGTGCTGAGTTTAAGAAGACTTTTGCTGCAAGGAAGTGCATTCAAGAGAGACAGAGGACAGATGAAATGAAGGCCACCTTTGCATTCTGTTTGATCTCTTCAAATTCTCCAGATACACGGTAAAACTACTGAACAAATTGCTTGCAGCTGTATGTTTCAGAAGAAAGAAATTTACTAGTGATCCTTTATTTTCCTGAAGGAAATTGTTTGTTAGTCTACATATATGCACTAAGTAACATTTCATTCATCTTGTGCAGGTCTTTACAAATAAAAATCTCAGCTAATATCCACCATGTGAATTCGGAAAACTTACAAAGGAGCTAGCAATTATCTTGATTCCATAGCAGAAATAATTTGCCCAAACAACAATCTGAAAGAGATTTTCATATACAAAGAAAGATACCAAGTGTGTACTTGCCTGCCTCAGAACTCTCTCTTTGTCTCTCCCCGCGTTTCCCTCTCCACGTACTCTCTCCCCTCCCCCTTTTTAAAGCTTGTTAATTCAGATCAATCCTTCAGTGGTAATATTGCCTTTGGGTTACATGCCAGCCTATGGAATTATATGTTTGAACACAGGGCCAAACTAGCAGTTATTCCCTTGCCACTAAAGGTGAAAAGGTTTCCAGTAAATCAGGTTACTTTTCCACAGGGTAAGCGGTGTTAAATACAGTCTCTCTGGGTACTTCATCAATATGATTAACCTATTGGCATTATAGTTATCAAATTACAGTATAAGAAGTCATAAAGTTAAAAATAAATCTGTTTTCCATTGAGAAAATCCATTTAGGTGGACACTGTTATATTAAAAGCTTGCAGAGTATATATAATAGTATCATAGTTCATGAGGAATCATTACCACAGTGGAGGTTTTCAAAATTAAACTTGCGGGAATGTCTTACAGATAAGTAAAAAGCTCTCAAGGGATTCAAAGTACATACCATATAGGGCCATCATCTTATTAGAGTTTTACTACTAACCCTATTAGAAGTCTCCAAGCTGAGAAAGATTACAGCATGTGGATTGTAGAGATATTTTGTAGACACTTTGCAACTCACCACAAAATGTTCACCTTGGGATCTTGGTCCCTGTAGCTGAGTTAAATGGCTGCCCTAATTCCACCACCATGGCTGCAGCAGTCTCTTAATGTACCATAAATCCAGTCAAGTACTTTGACCTCTTTATTCATTGTCACTATAGCACCTGAAATTGTCCATTCTAGCAAAGGGCCTGCAGGAGTTTGGCTCTTTTGACAAATGTGGTAGGAAAGCGAGTTGGTTTCCTGCAAAATGTGGCTGGGCTTTTACTGCAGAGAAAATAAAGGCAGTGAGGAGAAATTGGAACACTAATGCACATCAAATGGGATGGTCATTACTTCCTACTACATGCAAATTACTCATATAGTTTAATCAAATACATTGCAATTCATTAAGTGGCTGATGCTTCCGTATCGCATTCAGTGGTGCTTGTGGATTCCATGTCTCATTAATGGAAAATGTTAGAATACAGAAGTGTTGCAAAAAAGTTACTTTGGGTGAAGAAACCTGATGCTTTATAAATGCTTGTAGAGCAAAAGACACATATTTATTGTAGTTCCCTTCAGATTCTACTCTGTAGGTTCTCTCAGTCTGCTTTAAAGTTACCTCATACTTTTTCAAAAAGAGCAGCTTTTGACTACAGAATGTACAAACTTCCAATAAAACAACTCTCAGTCAATGGAGAAGCCTCAAATCAACAAGGAAACCTGAATATACCTATTAAATTAAGCACACTCTCTTAAAATATATAAGAAGATGAGATGTCTAGCTGGACCCGATTTCATAAAGCAAGTTATTTCATAAATGTGTGAAATCTTGTATATCTAATTCTGCAATTTTCAATGCTAATAAACAAGCCAAATTTGGCAATAAATCTAAATGCAATGATAGACTGTTTGGGTTTCTTCAAAAACGTTGCACTTCATAAAGACAATATCTAGAAGATGTAAAAGTAATTTTCACTGTTACATTTAGTATATTGGCACTATTCATTTGAAATCAAGTTGTGGGCATGTATATGAAAGTAGAACATCAATAATTTCTTAAATTATGGGAAGTTTCTGTTAGTAACCTGAAACTAATACATATAGGACATTTCACAGCTTCATTTAAATAACACTATATGTTGTTGGCTTAATGCTACTAGATTTTTTACAGCACTACCTGGAAAAAAAAAAAAGTAAAATGTTTTATTCTTCATTTCAATGTACGTAATGTTTATGGTATTACTGGCCTCAAACTGTCCTCCTAGATACATGATACTCCCTTAGAAACCTGAAAATGTTGGATTTTATTAATTTTTAATGATTTGTATCAAATTTTAAAATGTTTTAAAAGCCGTTGGATGAATCCTGATATTGTAAGTAGTTTTGAGTAATTTCTTTTAGTATTTTATTTGTTTATTTATAAAATAAATGCTTAGTTAACATATTATGTTTCATCCAGGGAATAAATGAAAATGTGTTGGATTAATAAAATCAATCTGAAAAATGTAGCTTACTCTTTTGAGTTACTTAGCCCATATTATGTTTCAAATGACTGTGACAATAAATTTGATTGCCATTATGACAATGATACATGAAAACATAAAAGAGTAAGAGTTAAATACTTAAATGACAAGATTTTTACAGTATCTATACATTTGCAGCAGAATATGAGGATGAATAGGGCAGGAGCTTTATAGCAACTAGCACACAAGAAACTAGCAGTCAAAAGGGAAGCATAATCTCAGATCCCAGCCATTGCTAAAGTTTTGATCTTAGGCTATATCTACGTTAGCATCTAGTAAAGCACAGTAGGAACTGTTGATTTTAAGATTTTAACATCCAGACAATAATCATGTTAAGTGCTTTTGTAGTCTTGCTCTTTTTTCTCTGATCTTCCCCTTTTTTTGCAGCGTTTTGGGGAACCTAACAGAACTTAACCTAACAGAAGTTTAAAACGGGATATGAGAAAGATCAATGGAAAATCAAAGTTAATAAATTTAGAAACATTATTCAAAGTTGTTATTGCATCAGCAAGACTTCACCAAGAATGTTGTGTTCAGTTGTTATCACACCTGTCTGAAACAAGTGAGCTCAGACTAGAAGATGTGCTGAGAAGGATCATTAATGTTACTGGGAGAATGGAGATTCCCAGTTATGGAGAAGAGATAGAAGAGCCAACTATGTTTAGACACTCAAAACTAAGCTGAGCAGGGAAATTATTGTCTCTGTAAATGGATCAGAAAGGTAAACACTAGCAGGAGAACAGTCCTTAAAGGTTAAGGACAGTGTTGACATAGAATCAGTGGGCATATCCCACCTATGAATACATTTACAACAGAAACTAGCAGATGATGTAGACACCAGAGATGTGAGGCTGTGGTAGAACAGATTTCTGCTGCTGTAATGGGTAGAGAGTCAAACTTTTTTTTTGTGTCTGCCTTCATGGTTGCATGGTGATATGTAAGACTGGATGATGCCCTTTCCTGAAAGGCAGGTGCTGCAGGAAGTCACCTCCAGTTCCATAGGATTCTGGTACAAAGGTACCTCCTCAGCTCTGTGTGATCCAGAAGGACAGCCCATAAAAAGAAAACACCAGATTAAATCCATCTGCCTCCTAACACTGAGCAAAGGGCTGTGGCCCTTCTGTTGTCTCAGAACTGAAGGCTGATTTCCCCGGTATTCACATCGAACCCAAGATCCAGCCCTTGTTTTGTGGCTTGTTTCCCACCAACTGCATGGATGTTGTTAGTCCTTCCTGAAGTATTGCACTCTGGAACTGATCCCCTGATCTGCCTGTGCAGTGCTGTATTAATAAAAGGACATAATCTGCCATTTGGGTGGACTGAGTAGAAGCTGTGAGAAAAGTATTATGGTTAACTATTGCATATCAAACTTTAGGCGAATAGCTTTGTTATGCTACACAGAAGAGAGAGAAAAAATAATTGTGGGCAAAAGTAATTTCAAAAAGCTGAAATGTGACTATATAGTAGACAAGATTAGCAAATATTTCCTGAAGATGATCATCCTCTTAATCTATTTGAGGTAACAGGAGAATCATCCTCAATACCTTTTTAAGTTCCTGGCAAAATACCGTATCTTATGGCATGTATTATATATATTTTAGTTATGAGGGCTCCAACAAAGATGTCTGCTACACAGCCTGTAGGTTTTCATCCATGATTATGCTTTTAAGTGCATTTTATTTTATGAAATTTATTATGCTTTTTTTTTATTTTATAGAATAACTGAAACCAGATGGAGGCAGTCATTAACACTGCGATATTTTAACTGCAGAAAGTTTGGTCCTATCTCTATTTATGTAGTCAGGTTGAGGAGATTAGCCTTGACAGGGCAAGCAGAGCCCAGAGCCACAAGATGCATCTGATCTGTTCAGAATGATATCTCAGCACACCAGTGTGCTTTGCCACTCACCCACACAACTGGCAAGGGGTGGTCCATCTGGGTCTGTATGGGGGCTCTCCTTTGATAAAATGTGTATTCTTGGATATTGCAAAATAGGCAGATGTGCTCCAGGTCATCAGCAGCTGTCCAGTGCTCTTCTGGTAGCCCAGACCAAAAGGAAGAAGGTCTTCATCCTTTCTCAGCAGTGAGACCCAGCTGGAAAACCAGGAAGAAGTATAATAACTAATTTTCCATTTTAATAGGGTGTTTTATATAGAACTAAAATCCTTGAGTAATTGTGTGTTCAGTTATGTAATTTCATTTGTGTTATATTAATTTTTGAAGTAAAGTTATTCTGAATAACCCTTGACATGAATGAACTTCTAGTGTATATCACATGGGTGTGTGCATGCAAGTGACTGCTAAAAAATGTAGTTTGTGGAGCTGTGGTACTCACTCCTTGCCTCAAGATGCTTTGTAAACTGTGTGGATTACGAATGTTGCTTTGTGTGTAAGCATCGAAAAAGGAGGTTCACTTAAACAAGGAGGAGGTAAAGGAGAGGGAGTATGTGGGGATAAGGATGGGTAGGATTATAATTTCTTTTCTGCACACTGAGGAAGTCTCAGTCAGAAAGCTACAACGCCTACAAACAAGTTGTACAGGTAAGAATGCATAGAGCTACATCAGTTTATGTGTGAAAACAACTTGTTCGTCTCTGCTTTAGGCACTTGGGCTTTATGGAGGGTCAACTGAATTTTGAGGGTAGTTGACTAATAGCAATATTAGCAGGTTTATTTTTTCCTTTCAGATCTCCCTTAACTAGATGAAGAGTCAGTAGGCTGGTGTGCTTCCACTTCTCAAATGTACAAGGCTAGAAAACCTTGAAACTCAATGTCACTGGAAGGAAACACCAAACTATACAAGAACCTTACTGATATATCCAGACTCTCTAGGACTTTTGTATCAGCTTAAACTAATCAAGTAGATACTTTGTTTTCTCAAACCATTTTAATGCCATGTTTGCAGTCGCATGTGGGTCTTTAGAGGGTTCTTGAAACAGGGAGAAAATGTAGCATAAAGTAGCATAAAGAAACTAAAATTAAGTTTGATTTAAGCTAAATTTCTAACATGACGACTGTGAGTCCCTTAGGACCATCCAGGTGAAGTCAAACAGTGGTTGAGTAATATATTCTTCCTCACCTGCAAGGCCTATTAGTTTCCTTTTATCCTTATCTTACCTTAGGTCAGAGCAGAGAACAGAGCCTAAAGAAAAAGAATTCCATCCAAAATCCATGCTGCCTCCAGAAAGTCATTTGTGGAAAGTAGATGGCAAACCAATCAAAACGTCTCATCAGCAAAATTAGTATTTATGAAATTAGTGATGGAGCAGAACAGGCAGAGTGATTGCATTATAAACACTCAAAATGTAGGGGGAGGGAACAGAGATTTTGCTCATTTTCCCTCCCACTGCTAAAGCACTGTATTTAATTGACTTACAATTTTTTCCCTAATATATTTCTTTATGAAACCTGCCTTGAGCAACGGATACATGATTGTTCACCGAGGGTTGTGCCTCATTTGTTCCTGTAGATTGTGCCTAATTAACGCTAACTTGTCTGTACATAAAAAGTACAATAGGCTGTCCTTTCCAATTTAATTCCGACAGTTTAATCGAATCTGTATTCTTTCAAAAATAATTAGATCATTTACACTTCATTAACATGTAATGTAATGTTGAGGCATTCATCATAATGATTTCTTATTTTTCTTGTGCAATATTATCTCCTCTAATGAAACTGTTAACACCATGCATGTCTTAATTAGCTTTATCATATCACTGACAATTTCAGAGAGCTACATTTTTACAAATGAAATTAAATTAGTTAAATAGGTATATTTGAAGAAGAATATGCTCTATTAATGCAAAAATATTAGAAACAGATTTACCTTTCTAGCAGATCCCATAAAATAATTTTTTCCATCTATGTCTCTAAGCAATGAGATGTCTCATGCATAGATCACTTTTTTCTTTCCTTATCCTAAACACAGCAGTGATAAGCCTGTCTCAAATATATTAAGCCATCATAGAAAACACTTATATTAAGGGAACTGAAACTGGAGAACAACTTCCTACCTCATAATCAAATCCCTTTAATTTTGAGAGGAGTTCTTGTGCAAATCTTTGCCTCCCACATCCAAAATTGTTGTTTGTGTAATAAACTTTGAAGGGATTTTCTCATCCACATTGTGAAGCATCTCTTCTCTGTATCCATGTTTGTAAACCTTGGCTGAAAATGAGTGGTGCCAGGGTCTAATCCTGCATTTTACTAAGAAGCCACTGTTTCCATGGGCCTGGAAACCTCCATGTTAGCATACATCTTTCAACAAGTATTTACAAGCCATTCACATTCTGACAACATTGCAATCTCGGATTGTTTGTAAATGTTAATAGAAAACAAATTGCCATGAAGCATCTCCTGGAAGGTACTGAGTACTCATAGACCCAAAAGCCAGTGACAGTGTTGTGCTCAGCATTCCACAGGAAGGATTCTGCACCTCCTGGATTGAACTTTAAATTAGCTGAAGGTCCTAAAATGTTTTAGAGACAGATAAGCTTCTTTCCCTCAATTCTTACAGTCTTGCCAACAAAAGGAATGTGCCATATTCCTGTCTACTGCAGCTGAATGAATATTGTGAAGCAAAACAAAAATTGCAGGCAATTGTTGGAATAAAATAAACAGATTTGTTGCTATCAATATTCATGATCTCTTTAATTTTGTTCTGCATGAACACTTGTACAAACAATTATTTATTCAAAGAATTTTTCCTGAGCATGAAAAATCTGAGGAGTATGTGACTAAAGACTGTAAACTTGGGAGGAAATCCATGTGACCAATCCCATATTTCATCCAAAACTAGCCAGTGGCAAGCAGTATCATACACATATATAAATGTGTGTGCGTATGTACATATATATATATATGTATATGTATATATATATGTGTGTGTATATATATATATATATATAGGGGTGTGTGTGAGCCCATCTGACCATCTGAGAGCAGTATATGAGCAAGCTGGAAGGCTAAATTAATCAAAAAATCAAACTATTTGCTATAAATAGATTCACCAGCACTAGTTACTCCTACTTGCTTTGCAAATCTGAAGCAGAGATAATTGTATTCATTTCTCTTTATTTATGTACTGTCAAAGGTTGTTGTAAAAAGTCAGTTGGACCATTGGTAATGATGGCATCTTTGAGTCCCAGAGGTCTCATCAGCCTTTTAAAAGAAAATGCTACAAGTCACTTTTAATAAATTTTAAAGCACCTTACTAAAATCCATGGACGTTATACATATCAAAAATCAAATTCTGACCCTTCCATGCCAAGCTGCAATAGTTTTTAATTTTCTTAGTCCTATTTTACATTTTAAGAAATTATTGCGTGAACTGAACCTTTATATTGTAAATTGATTTTTTTGATCCTCTCTGACTAATATTTTGACTGTTGATTTGCAGTTTACTTGATGCTTATTTTTTGCATAGTAGTGTAACTTAACCAAGGCCTATTATACAGCAGCAGAATGTCAGGGAAACAGTCTTTAGCCTATTTTTTTAACTTAAAGCATGAAAATAAAATTTAAAATAAAAACCCTAGCCATTACAAAATGGCAAATACTAGGTTTAGGGTTTTGTTTATGAGTTAGATTCTTTTTTCCTTTTCCTAAGTTTGGAAATATGGAGTTTTAAGAGGATTGGGGAAAATGCTAAGTGGGATATTTGCTGGCATCTTCAAATGGAATTGTAATGTTACCAGAAGTGGTCCAATACTTCCTGATTATTTTTAAAAATGTTGTTGCCATATTCTCTGAATTATCACTTATAAGTACCTCGAATTGGTAACAACAAGTGTTATTTCATATGAGACTTTTATGTGACAGTTGTAATGTTTGGTGTCATTTGATTCATTTTACTATATTGTTAGAAAAAGGATATTAATTTTGAGATTGAGAAAAATTCCAGCTCGTCCCAGTTCATCACAGACAGGAAATTTCAAATGCCCTGGTGATGGTGTCACAGCCTCTTTCAGTAATGTGGGATCAACTTCTTTATATCTTTCTACATTCTCCAAAAATACGTTGAGTCAGAAAATCACCAAATCTGAAAGTTTCTGGAGATCCTTTTTGAAAAATTTTGTCAAGTGTAAGATGGAAGTCCTTCTCTAACCCATTCCTAAGAATGGATTGATTTTTAGACAAATCTATTTAAATTAAAATCTCATCCATTTACTATAATGCATTTACTATATGCATTAGTGAACAAAACATATATTTGTACAATGGTCTTATGTTGGTTAATCACAGGGGTGCCTGTAGACATGCAAACAATTCAGTCAGGTAGAAAAGAGATATATACGCCTCTTTCAACAATTTAAGAGATTGAGCAAATCCATCGGTTCATTGTTTTTCTTTTTCTTGTAAATCTTTATTTACAAGTATATGAGTATTTGCTAACTTAAAATGGCTTTGACTTCATACATTTGTTTGCATGTATTTTGCTGGCATATTTTGCAATTAAGTACTATGTGCATGACAGGCTATAGGTTTAAACCTGTAGTTATGAGCCGGCAGATTTATAGAGGCAACATTGATGTAGCTGCTCACACATTTTACCAGCCTTTCTGCTTGCTGTTATGCTGCTTGATAGGCAGAGCCTAGAAAACTTTCATTATCCCAAAGCACCTTGGACTGCTGACCAAGATGATGGAATCTCTAATATTTATTTTGTGTTTTATTCTGATAACACCCACTAGAACCATAGTTCACTACTCCCAATTCCAATTTCAAAATACTTCACATTTTAGCAAATCATCCATTTCAATGTGCAATAGTTTGCAGAAGTACAGCTCACATGCATAGTACTCTTTTCTATTTCAAGTTCTTCCACTATCCCTTGAAAAATAAGTAAGTACTACAAACCTCTCAATTTACAGTAATGAAAACTGAAACAGATATTAAAAGTCATTTCCAGAAAGAAGTTCAGCAAACTGTAAAAAAATACTCCCTGAACTGGCTGAGTCTAGATTGTCATTTTTTTTTCAATAGAAAATGGTAAAGTTAGGGAAAATCAGGAAATTTAGGCTAACATCATGCATATCCTCTCAGATGTGCAAAATGTGTAGCATCTGCAACTGAACTGATTTTAAAAAAAAAGACAATTTTTCCTAATGTTTTCTAAGCTTTACCCTTACAACTGACTTGACATTACAACTTGCCATTTGATGTTCTTGAGTTTGTACCAATGTGTATTCTTTTTCTGAATAAATAATATGTTTAAGAAAACTAGAATAATGGCAAAAAATTGTTAAGTAAAAATAAAATATGCAATTTAATTATATATTGTATGACTATAGCCTTAATGGTAGGAGGCCCAAATGAAATGAACTGCCAGATTATTCCATGAATAAATAAATGTTTTTTACCAGCAATGTAGGAGTAAATTTCTCCAAAATATTAACTCCAAATTATTATTCTATTTACAACTATTTTCATCCATTTGCTGCAGCTGAGGGAAAACAGAGCCTAGATCTCCTCATTCTGAGAGGAAATCTTAATGTTGATTTCTTCAGAGGCATTTCTCACATAACATGTCTAAACACTGGAAATCAGATGCAGCATTTTTTTTTAAATCCATGGTAAGAATCACCAGTGGAAGACAAATAGCTGATATCATTCTATGTACACATTTCAATAAATATGTTAATTTATCCCATGAACAGATTTATTTGAGTATGTAGTGTTATTTTTAGCGCTGTATTTGTGTAGTTAAGGCTTGATCCTCCCTTATCAAGGGGGTTATAAATGATTAACACATTTGTAAAATAAAACTCCTATTAATATGTCTAAGTATGGATTTAAAGCTCCATATTAAATAATGAAGCTTGGCCTTCATCATATTATATCTGCTTACAGGTATTTGACATATTTGTGTTTGGATTAAAATTTCCTTTTTAGATTCATTATTCTCTTCCAATAGTTGTCTTTCAGATTCTCCATTACTTGGGTATGTGCCATGTCAGGTATTCTTGCATAATGATTTCTATGGGTCATCTAAATTAAGTTCAGTTGTTTATACAGTATCTATTTGATTTATGTCTATATTTGTTTGTAATTGTCTTTATGCTTGCTCATTTTAATTAAAGAATCAATAGAAAAGATTTTTTTTAAATGAAATGAATATATAGAAAAACACTCTGTTGTAATATACAGTTTTATTTCTATAACCTGGTATCAATATTTCATATTGCTTCCTTCCCACAGTCTTACTGGAACATATTTCAAAGGTACACAAGGGAGCCTTTTACATCTCTACTAAAGTGTGTCCTGAAGATGTTCACCGGGACATCTTTAGGTTTTCCAACATAATTATTTGTTCTGGAGCTATAAGTTCGGAGAAAAGAACCTGTTGTTCTACTCTTACGTTTTTTCTAGATCTTGATTCTTCTTCCTTTTCCCTTCTCTTACTCGCTTCTTCTTCCATTTTTCTGTCACCATGAAGCTTCTCCTCAGGTCACAATAGCAAATGCCCCCATTCTGCATCTCCCCAATATGTGTGCATCTGGGCACAAATTTGCTGAAGTACTGTGAGACCTTCTGCATTACATGGTTAACACTGTCCCTTCATGGATGCACTGAGAGCTCAGTACACTGATAAATATTCTTCTCAATGATGCCCTTAAAGTTCTGAAACAAAGTGCCTGCATCTCTGTTTCCCTGTACCTGACACTGCATCGTCCCTCCAGAAGGCAGAGTTGTTCTTTTTGAGTCAACATCTTGCAGAGAAAAATCAGAGAATCATAAAAGAGTTGGAATTCAGAGGGAACTCTTAGAATACCTTTAGTCCAATCTCCTGCCCAAAACAGATGTAAATTCAAAGTAAAATCAAGTTGCTTACAGCCTTGTCCACTTAAATTTTGAAAAAAAAATCAGTGAGGGGAGGAATTTGAAATATATTTGTGACTAGCTTGATACAAATATACAGAGCAGCACATTAGAAATCTGTCTTTTCTTTCCCTCCCAGCCCCACATCCTGCAAAAAAGAGAACATAAGATAAAAACTATTTGTTTTCTGGTGGTTTTGGGTTTGCTGCACTTTGGAGGTTTTTTGGGGGGGTGGAGGAGTGGTGGTGTTTAGTATGTGTTGGACTTCTGCTGTTACAAGCTATCTAAAATTACTCCTGCTTTCTATTAGGTGCATCACCACAGCCGTTCTTAGACATTTGCTAAGTGTGGAGAGGTCTGCATTTTGTTTTGTCTTTTGTGTCTTTTTTAGTGGTCTGTTCGGATTTCTCCACCACATTGTTTAAACTGATGTTGATCTGTTTAAGCAATGATACTGTGAAAGAGCCTGCTCACCACCATGGTGGCAGGAGCTGCACCAACAAAAGGGGCAAGGATCTGAATTGCTTCTGAGCTTAGTCTTTTGGGCCACTTCCAATCACAGAGACTCCTTCTCCCAGCCTTGTAAATCCCTCACTTGACTCTCTCCTTTACCTCTCCCTCTGAGATGCCTGCCCACTGGGATCCAGGTATAGCAGAATCAACCTCTCTGTTCACACCATCATTAACAATAAAGGCAGACAATACTGCTTTTGCAGCTTCTCAACACTTCTGTGGTTAAAACAGTTCAGTGTTGAACAGCTGGGCTCCCTCTCCTACCCTGTTCAGGAGCATTGATGTAGTCAAAGCAGCTTTGACTGGAGAGCAAAGCCATGAGTCTTGAGGGAAAGTGACAGGAAGAGAAGGTCTGATTTTACCCCTCCTTTAATATCTGCCACTGTATTTTCCAGCTAAAAAAAAACCCAACTGAACTCTCAAATCTGTTTCAGCAACAAAGCCCAGAGGGGTTCAAAGCAGCAGTCTGTCTGCAAAGCATGATTCATTCTAATACACTTTTGTTATGTATAGATACTTTTAGTTTCTGCCTTCCCAGGCACACTCTGAGGTATTCAATGAAGTGATTTGCTATTGTATTATTATTTTTTTTAAGATGTGATTACCATGTGTTACTGGAAATTTATTACATGAAAATACAAAGGCAGGTAAGCTTTTGTGTGACCCTAAGTGTTGCCTGTCGCTCCCTGAGATATTGATGAACCAGTTTGAATCCAAGTTGATGGCTGAAGCTCATGCTCTTTTAGTTTCTGTGGCAGGAGTGCTTTAAGCCAGCAGTAGTAAAGCAGAGAGACACCTCCTGCAGCAGCAGGCCTAGGGGCAGGCACAGCCTGTGAGCAGCAAGATGGCACAGCCTCACAGAGTAGAGAGGTTGGTGTAGTGGAGCTCTGCTCACCAGAGCCACACAACAGGGCCATCCACTTTTCTCAGTAAAGACAAAGAATAGCAGCAGCATAAAATTTAGGAAAATCCTTTTCTTCATTTAGGTCAGGCTGCTAGAGATGTTGTTTTCATAATACATGTCCTGTTCTCTGCAGAATAAAATTTCAAAATCTTTAAGAATAAACACTGATGATTTAAAATGCCCTCTTTTCAAACAAAAAGCCCACTTTGTAAATATCCTAGCGCAGGACAAGGGCTGAATGAATCAGTTTGCTGAACCACATTTTAATCCTCTCTGGAATGTCACTAGGCTTTCCCAGTACTTCTATGTTTGCTCTAAACATTTGCACCAGGTTGTCACCTGTTATGCCAGTGTAATTCTAAAGTAAACTACAGTGATGTTACTACAGTTTTGTCTGAGTGAAAGCAGCGTCCTGCTATTTGATGACAAGAGATGAAGGGGACATGGACTGTAACACCCTTTGCCTGTAGTAATTGTTAAAATCGGGGCAGGATTGCTAAACTGATTAGAGAGGGAGCCTGAAAATACTTTTTGCAGTGTTTCTACAAGAGTCAGCTGCCCAGGTTTTACACTGCCAGTGGAAGGTGTCTGACAAGAGGGAGCTGGCCTTGCCATGCGTGCAGAGGGAGCCAGCAGCAACACGATGGAAGCAGTTACCTGGAACTAAAGGGGGATTCACTGAAATAAATATGCCAAGGGGCTTGGAAGGCTGAATTGGCTGCCATCTGAAGAGATGGCTTCACGGCCTGTTTACACACATTGTTGAATCCAGAGCATTGATTCTATGTTTGATGTGAAAAGAAATTAAAGCCCTGGTCTCATTAGATAACCGGTTATGGTTAAAGATCACAGGGAGACTCTCTCTTCCTTTGTATGTCACTGAATGGGTCTCAGCAGGCAGCTCCTTGTGCACAATTGATTTCAGGCAGAGTTTTGTCTGAAAGATGCTTCTAGATTATGGCAAGAAAGCATTCTATAATCCTTCTGCCAATGTAGTTATGTTTAACAGACATTCAACTCTTATCACTGATTGATAACACTTAACTCAAAACATATTTAAGCTTTAGGAATGTCAATATTTTGCCGCCAAGTGAAGGTGACCCTTGCTCTTCTTGTTTGCTAAGTGTGCGCAGTGGTTTGCTGGTAAATTTGTAAGGGTGGTTATGTGGGCAGGCTGTTATGGATTTGCTATCTTAGCCTGAAGTGTTTGCTGCTGATTATGTGATTAAATCAATAATAATTTCTGTTTGGATCCTGTGCTTCTGGATTCATCTTCTTTTCCATGTTGTGGAGCAGAACAATGGGCCCTTGCACTTGAGCCTGGAGTGCTTTAAAGAAATGCCAAAGGTACGGCAGGTGGCTTCCAAATCTCTTTAGAAAGCAAAATATTATAACAGCTCTACAGGTAAATAAACCAGTGAGGCCTTTGTGGCAAAGGAGGTGAACATGACAGGTGCAGAATAGGGGGCTCCTTTTAATCAATGCTACTGTTTATTCTGGCTTACCTGAAGTAGTGCATATCCTGCCAAACTGCCTTCATTCCATATTAAACAGATATTCTTTTATTCTAATACAGAGTGAATTTACATTTAAACAGGCACAGCACTCACATTCACAGCATATGGTCATTCTAGCCACCCCAGCGGTTTTACATTACAACACAGGAGGTCTGTGTGATGCACTTCACAGGACAAAGAGGATTTCCTCTCTCTTTCTTTTTCTCCCTCTCTCTCTTTTTCCTTCCCCCTTGCCCTCCTCCCTTTGCCCCTTATACACACAGAGACACAGAAACCACCACCAAGCAAAGTATATTAGGAATTCCACAGCAATCTGCATGTAGTGTGAGCAATAAATAGATCTACATCAGGGAAAAGCAGCCTGTTTTCCTTCAGTTGCACTAGGCTCAGAGTGGGTGGGGAGGGGGGGTGTCGCATTTTCTCTTTTCTTTTTTTTTTTTTTTCTGTAGCTTTTCTCCAGTAAAGGAAACCATCACACTTATTTCTAATAACTCATGTATAATATGAAACGCATTGGATGAATCTTCAACACTTGGAGGGGGATCCTCCTTTAATCCTTCTTTCCAAACTCCTTAGTGGCTAAAGGGGCTTTACCTTGCAAGCAACTTTTGTGCTGCTCAAGCTCTCAGCAGGAAAATCTGGGACAATTCAATGTCCCAGCGGAAATCACTAGGACACCAACAGATCTTTTAAAACCAGAACATCTGGTCAGTCACCTTATCCCATTTGGGTAAACAGAACTTTCTTAATCAGGCTGTGTTAGAAAACTGATTGAAAATGAAGGTAGTTTAATGGTTATAGGATAGCACTTGGCTAATGTTTTAACACGGGGAGCATAGCATACTGTGATGGACAACAACTGTGCTAATCAGTTATTTTAAACAACAAATTGCTTGTAGCAATGTTAAATATCACTTTTTAAAAATGACACAGCAACCTCAGGGAACATGTTCTCTGCTTATGAAAGAGGAGTTTCCTAAGGTTATCATTCATCTATTAACAGCAAAAGGCACTACTCACTCAATACATTTAATTAACACTGGAACTGAGGCTGGACAAATTCATTTTCACTCATCCTAAAACTGTTTCAGAATTACTACCAAGCTCTCATGTTAGGGGCACATGAATGCCGCTCTCATAGCACAGGTAAAAGGAGCAAGGAATGAAGCAGAGATGAAAAAACTAAGGGTAGAAAAATATTTATTTTTATTATGGTTGGAGAAAATGAAATATCCTAGGCTTTTGAGGAAGAAGAAAAATTGTCTTCAGACACATCAGATACTACGATGAAATTCACTATAGTAATATGTAAATATCGTAATACTGCAAACTAAAGGTTTGAGTATGTGTGTAAAAAAATTCAGCACTGTAAGAACAAGTGGAAGACTGAAAGACAGCAAAAGGAGGTTCTATATTGACATACAAGTTTTATAGATCCCAACAGCATAGCTTTCTTCTCTCCATTTCTAAGTGTATTAAAAACGCCTGATTCCATAGGCAGGGTGTTTTTTCAAAACAGTTTTTGGCAGGCAGTTCTGTGCTCTAAACCTCCACACTAAGACTTATCTGCAATACAGAGAACTGTCCCTTTTTTGTTGTTGCACTTAGGCGTCTGAGCAGGATGTGTCCCACAGCAGCCATCTGTGTGTGACCTTTGTTGATGAAGAGGTACTTCAAATGTACCTGGTGTACAGGGTTAGGTCTGCAGCTGGGGAGGAGGGGGATAGATGCCCCCACTACCAACCCATTTTGTGCATTTCTGTCAAATTATTTGCCATTCAGTGAAAAGGAACGGTTGGTTACTGCAGGAAGAGACTTTATTCATAATTTTAAAAGATTTTTTTTTAATGCAAATAGTAAAATCATCTAAGCCTGGGGCAGATAGAGGGAAATTCATTGTTCCACACTCGGTTAGATCAATGTTTACATTGAAAAAAGGTATGAAACAAAATAAAACAAAAAAAAAGGTATGCTTGTCTTGGGTCCCCTCATTGTAAATCAGGACCAACTCCACTCAAGTCAATGGATTTACACCAGTGCATGATCAAAATTGGTCCTACTGAAGTCACAGTTGCACAAATATTTTCAGAGAACCTTATTCACAAATTTTAGGGACCCTGACACTAATTGCTGGCCTTGAAGAGGAATGATCATGACTTGGTAGTTTCCTACTGCTCCAGGTGGGATGTTTTTCAGTGGCTTTGTTTTTCAAAAAAGGTAAGAGTGAGAAGGTTTTGGTGAAGGTTTCAAGGGAAAATTCACAGACAAAATGGGCATTATCTGACCCCAGTAATGAAACCAGCTGTATTACACTAATATATTATACCAATTCATTGGTAGTAGTGTGCTCTTGAGGAAATGTGGAATATGAAAAACAAGCTACCAAAAAGGAACTGAGAGGGGAAAAGTATCAGATGTACAGTAAATAAACAGCATCCTTGAGTGAAGAACCAGTCTGTGTTAAGGGGAGGCTGTCCTTTTCCTGGTGCTGTGTTGGTGGTTGACATCTGCCTATGTGAAACCCTCACATCCCCAGAGAAGAAAATGGCTGGAAGGCCTCAGACACACAGAATCCTCTTGTCCTCATTTGTTGGCCAATAAATCTCATCATGCTAATTATTTTAATTCTTCCATGTCAGTGCAAGATGTGAGCACAGAGGACAATGCTGCAACAGAGAAGGTTGTATTTGATCCATCTTTGTGTGCCCCATGCTGTATTTTCCAGTCATATTCATTAGTTCTTTGGCAGCAATCAGCAGAAAAGAGTGACAGGAACTAAGAGAATTCAAATCCTCCTAAATCCACTGATATTTTTTGATCCTTAAACACTCATTTTATAGCTTCTGAGGGGATGTCCACAATTTCCCATTGTGAATCACCATGAGGGAAACAGTATTCCCTGTTATTTGTCTACATTTGACATCAAACTCTTGAAAGTGCTGCTGGACTGATGTCCAGAAATGTCCTTTTACTAATACAATGAGTCAGAGAAAAGAGTTCTGGAATTTGCTTATTGATGGCCAAATGATTTAATACACAGGAATTACTTTAATACAGGAATTACTCTTGCAGATACATGCAAATTCCATGGATTTTCTTTTTGCAGCTGCCATCTCCATCCACTCTCATGGTTTGGGTTTTTTTTAAGACAAAATCACTCACCATCTCTAAATAAACCTTGTATCCCTGAAGTGTGGATCACCAACACCTTTGCTGATTCTGGAGGCTTTGTGTCAGCCAGTGCCAAGCTTCTGTGGCATCCCTGGGTGGTTCAAAGCAGTCTTCCCACAGGAGACTCACACTCTCAGGCAAATAGAAAGAAGGTTATATTTGGCTGTCCAGCAGTCCCATTTTTTTTGTAGCATGAGGATTTGCATAGCCACTTGGGATGCAGAGGTGCAGAGCCCATCCCTTTGGAATTGTCTGAGCATTACCTCCTCTGACTGATTCTGAGGGAAAAAAGTGTCAACAAAGGGTTCTGCTTCATCCTTCGCTCTATTTAGGCAGGGTCATAATGTATATCACTACACAGATACATGTGCAGATGTTTGCACACCCCTGCGTGCTTGCACACCCTTTTCACATATCACACATGCTTAAGAAGATTTTGCCTTGCTTTTTGTTTGGTCAGATACAGGCTCACTACTCTAAATAATTCTACCCCGCACCCCTCTTTTGCTTTTTGTTGATGTTATACTCATTTTACTCTGAGCAAGCTAGTTTGTTCCTGTCCTCTGAGGAAGTTCAAGGTATAATGAGCAAAGCATCCGGATTAATTAAGCAACCTGGTGCAATTTCCCCACCCCCACCCCCACTCCTCCTCCCATGGACTAGATTGGATCTAATCCAAACCAAAGCAGCCCTCAAAGTCAGTCTTCAGCCAACAGTCAGTCCATTCTGCTGACATCCAAAGAATGGTTTTACTATATAAATGATAAGAAATACCCTTGCTAAGACAAGAAGCCCTTTAAAGACATTACTGTCACCTTCTCAAATGTTTGCAGTGACTCCAAGCTCTTTCCAAATACTGAACAACATTTGCAAACTTTTCTGTTGTCAAGCATCCCAGTGAAATGTGATGCTTCAGAGCGTATGAACTGGATGCCCACAGCAAGTGACTCTTCTGAATGCCTCGGCACCACACACACAGCAGCCTAGACAAACTCTTTCCTTTTTATTTATAGTAACTTAAACTTGGGCTTGGGCAGCACCAGGTATGTCAAATTACCTTGCTCATGAATCTTCAGGAAATTATTGCTCTCTCTACATAGTGCCATGTCCTTTAAAATGTGCAAGGGGGAGGGCATTGTGTTTCCCAATTGGGGAGCTGCTGTTTTAAAGCATGTAACTGATACTGATTTATGCTCTAGACAGAATTTATAGCAAGATGGAAAAGGTTATGTTTTCATTGAAAATTTACTTCCATCATTTTCTTTAACCATCTATCTTTATGCAATCTCAGCAACTATCTCAGTCAAACCAGTGAGTCATTGGGCTCTGAATGAGGGGACTGCTGTGGGTTCTTTGTGCATCTCCCTTTTGGAAGATTGCTGCTATTTACTGCAGAGAGGTCATTTAAAATAGGGATCACAAATCTATTTCTATGCCATGCATGTTTTGTGCATAATTTAGATTTCTGTATTGGTGTATTTTCCTCGCAGGTTTCCTGCTTCTTACACAAACCATTTTAAATTGTCTTCTATAGGCAGTAGATGTGATACACGGCCGACTCAAACAGATAAAGTATTAATGCTTTGGTCACCTGAGGTTACTAACTTTACTGATGTGACAGGATAGTTCTGGGTTGAGTGAGTATGTCCTGGACACAGGAGGCCAGATAATGCATAATGTTCTTGTTTTGCATAGTGGAACCATATCATTTTATGTCATGGGGAGGCAGAAAAGCCCTAAAGATAGGTTCGAACAGAGGGAAAGCATAAGATTTATTTATTGCTATTTCCTAAAAGAAGAGTCTGCAGAATTAAGGGACCTGGGGATCCATTCTCCAGCTAAAATCATTAGAATCTTCAATAAGCATCTGCTATTTGGCACTCTATCTGTGCCTCCTACACAGCAGTGACTCTCTGGTCAGATGACTCTTGCACATACTTTTGAGGCTATTGATTGGTAGGAGAACCATATCATCCTGTATCTTCCCACTCTATCTCATGTGACAGCTAGAGGGAGGGAGGATGCTAAAAGTCTCCAGCAATGGGGACTGCCTAAGGGTGAAATGGCAAAATGACCCATTCTCATCACTGTCTGCAAAAACAACTGAGCTGAATGCTGGACTTAGCTCCTCAGACTCCTCTGTGTGCTGTGATAACCTGGTTTGAGAGGAGTGGGAAGCAAATGAACATCTTTTAGCAAAATGTCATTGCCTGAAAATTCTAATGGGAGGAGGAATACTTTACAGCCATAACTACAACACTAATGTTGATGAAGTGTAAAATTTCAGTGGCCCACAGCTTGCTGATTTCCTCTGAATAAATATTTTAAAAATACACCTTTCTCCATACAAAAACCCTTTGACAGGTGTTGAGTTTTATACAGGACGTAGTAGCAGAAAGCTCAGCAGCTGCATCTTGCCAGATGGGGAGCAGCACATGACTGTAGCTAAAGAGCATGTTTGGCAGAAGTGAGGGTTTTAGAGATCTTTAGCAATCTTCTTTTGATTTCCACATTGATATTCCATGGACAGAGGAGAAAGCTGCATTTTACAAAAAGGATGTACAAGGCAGATTGCAACATGAGTGATACTTCTAGTGCTTTTTGTTCCTCTGCAGTTTAGTGGGAGCTCAGGGCACTGCAGGAATTACTGGACTACATGGTCAATGATTACACATTCCAGAGTTCAGGGAATTCTCCTTGAAAATTTTTACCACTAGCATTTTAAAATACCCTGCAGAATAAGGAATTACTAGATGACAAATATAAAAGTTCTTATAATTTTAGCGACAGGATTTTCTTAATCACCATCAAGTGTAGACCAGCTTGAGTGAGCATTTTTTTCCCTCATGGTTCTCTTCTTTAATTCTCATATCTGCACGGGGTCTCCAACAGTGACAGCCTGCAATGGAGAAGCACCCAGGAGATGCAAAGGTGAGCTCAGGGTGATGCTTAAGGAGGACTGGGTTTGAAGGCCTCTTAGTGATTCTGACCAACATGGAACGGAACTCAGCGTCTTGAGGTTAAATGTTGGAGCCTAAAAGCTGTTATTTTTCTTTTGCCACTGCATGCTTGTACCACAGATGTAAGCCACAGCACAGATGTCACACCCTTCTCTCATTCCCTTTTGTAGAATGGTCCCTGATTTTAAAGGTTTTTACATCAGACTGCAATTAAATGAAGGAAGCTTCATTGTACTCTCAGGTCTCTGATATTACATTTAAATGATTGGTACATGCAAGATCACAAAGTCAGGGTTTCCATGTGAGGCCCCATTAGTTCTTCCCTGTTTGAGATCCACCTAGCAGCACCTGAACACCTCACCAACCACAATCTTTTTGCCACTGACACTTGTTATTTGCGGCTTTCTGTACTTTTTAATATAAGATATTTTTCAACAGTTCCATACTGTAGCATCATTCTCTTAAGCTCCAATAAATACTAAATAATACTGCTGAAATAATAAAGTATTTTATTTCTCATCAGAACTTTTCTGAGTATAAAAACAGCCTCTGCAAAATTATTTGCAAATAAGTGATGAAACAAATGGAAAGAAGGAAAATTCAGTCTTTGTTTTGTGCTTCAGTTTATTCTGTTCAAAATCAATACAGCCAGCTCTGCAATAGCTAACTAACAGCCTAGAATTAGCGCAATCAAATGGTTAAAAGTTAATTGAAACCAATGTGTGTTGAGATCATAGTGTGTTTTGTTTAGGGTTTGTTTTTTTTTCCCCAAGCAAAGTGCTATGTGTTATTCAGTCACAGAGCATAAAACAGGTCAAAGTCAGCAAGTCGCACGGAGAACAGGATTAATGCACTCTGATGCTAGTGGGCTAACGCACTGCAGCAGCACACCGGTGGCTAAATATTTAAATTATATGTATGTCAGTGTGCAGAACAACTTGAATGCAACCTGCTCTCTCCTTCCTATAGTCCGGCTGTGAATCCTGAATAACATTCAAGTTCAGAGCAGCCACCCCCTCTGACTATCACAGAGCTAACTGGCCTATTGTGGTGCTGCTGCCATTTTTCCCCTTCATTTTTTCTCCCAGCATACTGGGAGTATTTTCAATTAAGAAGAATTCAATTTTGAATCACAGTTTTGCAAAGGGTTCAATGCTAATGAGTAAACATAGGAGGACTCGGTAATAATAATTCATAAGCAGCAGGAAGAAAAGTGCGTGCTTTGTTGTTGGACTGGTTGGAGCCAGTTCATTTTATAGAATTTCATGCCAGCTACACTCCATAAATTTTTCACAATGATCATAAAATACCTTTTTATTTTATTTTTTTCCTTTTGTTGCTCTCCAGAGTTTATTCATTACACATGAAGCATATCTGTGCTGTGAAATCCGTTACTAAATACCTCAGGACCTGTCATGCCACTGTAATTTAAATTGAATGTAACAATAATCCAGCCTGATTGCCCAGCTCACTAGTTAATGTGAGGATATTTGACTCTGTTAATCACCACAATAGCCAGGTCACATTTCCACAATTGCATAAGTAAACAGATTAACCGGCATGCAGTGCAGCCCTAACAAACGTCTCGCCGGTGACATTTGCAGCACAGTAAGCTGCAGCCTCACCTCCAGAACAAGAAATTGGCTCTGGCACTGCAAGCCACAATTTTAATCATATACATGAAAACCCAAAACTTTTAAAAAGGGGCTTAGGTAAAATACACATGCATTAGAGAATTAGCCATTTTGAGCATGGCACCCGAGGCAGGCGGGTTATTCAGCGCATGCATATTCACACACAGAGCTCGCTCTTTCTCACACTAAACCTTTACTGCCCATCTCAGAAATAGCTCAGGCTATGAAGAGATTTAGGTGGATTGATTTTACATTATGTGAGGTCTGCCTCTCACTGTGCAACGTGTTATGATAATCAGATTTTCTGTGTTTTGCTCTTTACCTTGATCATGCACTGAGCATAACTGTGAGCAACTTCTAAACTCCCTTGTTAGCTATCTCTCAGGTCACAACTTCTGAATTTCCATGTTGGAATGGGTAAAAAGATAACAGTATGTGCTGTAGCAAGATTTGTTTTTTCTTCTTTGCTTAGTATATGTTATAGAAAAGAGGGAGAGAAAGAAAGAAAAAAGAAAGCACAACAGTGATGGTAAGAGCTGATAAGATTCAATCAGGTAAGATCACAGGCTTGCTATTGTACCACTATTTTTCAAAATTGCCCTTCCCCCCTCCCCTCTTAATTCACTTTATGTACCCAGCAGTTGGGATAAGAGCCGGAGTGGATAATATCATTTTGTTTTGTCCCAGCAATATGATGCTATCGGGGCGTTGGCCATTCTTTTAATTAAGGGAGAGCACGCTAACATGTTGGGCAAATATACGTTATAAATCTATTTCTGTATTATCTGGAGACCAGCATTGTAAGAGCTAAGATCTTGAAGCCAAATCTAGGCCTTTGTGATCTGTTTTGCACCCTGGTGTTTTGTGTGCCGTGGAAATGCTCTCTTTTAACAATGGAAAGGTTATATATCCACCATGACTTCTGTTTTGTGCATTTTATAGGAGGTCCGAAGTCATCAGGGTCACATCACGCTAAAGCTGCCACCACTCAGCCTTAGTGGCTGATATGTATTTTTGACACAGAGTAATCCAAATAAGGTTGCAGCCCAGCAATAGCAGCTCCTGTTGTATTTTTGCCTCCTGCTGTCTACTTTTTCCTTTCCTGTTGTTTATTTTGAGGGACAGAAAAACAGGAAGGAAAAAAAAAAAGACATTGCTGCTCAGCCAGTAGTAAAACTTTTTTTATGGGCTGGCCTTGTAGCCTAGCACTACTGACACCAAGGATTTGAGAGAGGATCCTGGAGATGCAATACACACAGCTCTCCCTCGACTGCTCTGGCTCATGACCTGAGGGAAGCACCAAAGGAGCTCTCTTCATCTCTTTGCTGCCAGAAAAATGATTGGCTCAACACAGGTTCAAGGATGAGAGACACCAAGCCAGGGACGGGGAGGGACTTCACTTACTGAAAGGGGCCAGGAGGACAAAACAATTTTTCTTGCAAAGAAAAAGGAGCAAGAAAACCTGAGAGCCAACATTATAATAGGACAAGAGAATGTATCATCGACACACAGGCAGGTACCAGAACACAAAGTTATGACATATTTTTTTCTCCAAGAAAATGTTTACAGTTCACACCACATCTAAAGTGCTGCCACTATTGAATGAGGCTGAAAACAAAGCTGACTTAGTGGTTTCACATGCTTTTATATAACCCTATAATTTTTTTAAAGTGCTTTGTTTCATAAAATGAAATTATGTAGGCAATTAGTCTATAATGTGCACTAACCCCTGTTATGCCTTGGCTAGGAAAGGGAATTTAAAAGAACAGTGTTATTTAATTTAAAAACAGGTTATTTTGTATGCCCTGCAAGTTTTTCATTAAAAAGTCATACATTTATTATACAAATGAATTATTTCATTGGTCTTCCTCATGAATGCTTTGAAAGCCATTAAAAGATGGCATTAACTTGGGCATATATATCCAGAGCCAAAAACTCTATCCATCACTTGGGAAAATACGTAAAGTAGAAGAGGATGGTGACTTGAACTGGAGCCTGTTACAGAGACATTGGGGGCAGGTCTTGTCAGAAAACCCTTTTCTTACCCAGAAACAGGGCTCCTGAGACGCGTTTTAAAAGATTTTATTCTATTTTCAGTCTCATGAGAAGGGTGAGATGGTAAAAATGTTACAATTCATGCCATCAAAATCAGAAGCCAAACTAATTCTTAATACATTATAAGCATTTTTTGGCTTATTGGCTTTTGCCACACAATGCTACTAATGCTTTTAAGCCAATCATCTATTTGAAAAACCCACTTGGGTCTCGCTACAATACACCTTTCATAGTCCTATTTTTCAAAAATATCTAGTTTATTTGCAAGGTCTTCATCTGAAACTTGTTTCTAGTTCAATTTCTCTCTCTACAACGTCTGTCCTATTCCATGGCCTTTCTAAGTCAGCATACTTTATCTCAAGGTTTGCACAAGATGCACAAGACTGTGTGAGCCTTCTGTCAGGCTTTGGGCTGGAAATTCATAGAGAATCAGCTGGTCAAGTATTGTTTCACCATGGCTCTCTGAGAACTTGGCTTGCATATAATATGAACTGCCAGTTCAGGGAAACAAAGGTAAGAATAGAACTGAAATGGACAAAGAAGCATCCTCATAGTCCAAAGTAATGGTCACTACTTCTTGTAACCTGCTTCTTGCTCAGACAGGGAGATGCCAGATAGGAGACTCCCTGCATCTGACAGATCTGGGGGATGGTAGATGAAATGAGGTTGAGGTGTTTGATCTTTGAATGGCTCTGAAATGTTTCAGCATCACAGTAGGATGCTTTTCTTTTCTTGTTATTGTTATCTGGTCTTGTCACTGGCAAGTCTGATCTACCAACTCAAATATATCTGAGCAGGGATTGTTTACATGGCAAGCAGAAGGTAACAGCTGTCTTTGGGTTTCAGGTTTTCTCCTGGACTATGCAAAAGGAGTCAGAAAGATCTGCTTCATCAGGGGAAGTAGTGCCTTCAGAGTTGCTTGGAATTCTTCAGTTTGCATGGTTTGATGCAAGATATAAAAGTGTCCCAATACATTACTGCACTTTTTCAGAACTAGAAAAGGGGCTGCAGAGGAGGCTGTTGAAGAAGTTTAACCTCCTGGTCTAAATGCCACTACAATACACTAGAGAGAAAGCCAGTTATCACAGTGACAGAAGACAGAAGTGTGATAACAAAGATACATTGGATATTTCACCATGAAGAATACACCACACTACAAAGACACCAAAGGCAAGGTTTTCTGGAGCAAAGTATGAGGCTGTAAAGGACTGAGGAAAAGGAATCGGAGACCATTGTTGGTCTTCTGGCAAACCTTACCCAAACTTTAGGTTCACACAAAACTTGATACCAGAAAATTAGTTGAGTTTTAGGGGATGTTTACTTCTATTGTTCCTGTACTTAGTAGAGCTCATGGGTGACACTGTGCACTGTGCACTGCACATTCTCCAAACATGTAAGGTCCCCATGCCCAACATTTACACTATACATTAGAGGTATTCAGACTAATTCTGCTTGGGCTGGGATGCTGTCACAGCCTCTGGCAGATGCCAGGTCATTAAACATGTGCCGGTGTCTGTCTTAGCATGGTACAATATTTGGGCTAATTTATAGCTATGTACTTCCATTTCTGAAATGTTCATTGGCTATGTTTGTTGTGCATAAAATAGCAAAACTGCAAGGATGCTTCTTCTGGGATAGTAAAATGGAAACAGAAAATAAAAGAATAGCTAAATTGCATTCTGTTGCCAACCATGAATTAATAATCAAGAATTCAGATTTCTTTGACTTGTGGGAAGAGGACAGAAATCACTCCGACTTATAATTATTTCATGCAACATTTTTGAGATACCTTCATCACAGGCTACATTCTGTTCCTCAGCACTGTTCTCCTCATCAGAAAAAAAGCTAATTAGATTCTCTTTGTACCACTCAGTATGCTGAAACTATCTTTTTACTATATGCTTTTTATTCCATCAGAATAAGGTATACTAAACAAGCATTCCCCAAAAATAGTAATACTTTCCAAATACCTTTCATACAACTTCAAATAAAGCATTAAATTATACACTTTTACAGATCTATACAGGGTTTAACTTGCTCCGTGTGTTTTTCTAAGTGCTGAAGAAGAAAACTATCCATGAAATAATAACACAGCAGAGTAGATCAGGCGGGAGGAGTCAGAATGCATGGAGAGCTCTTCAGCCTATTCACAGGTTCAAGTTCTGTCAATGACACCTGACATTCCAGTAGCAAAATACCTCTTGATAACTATAGGTGTCAGTGAAGGGCAGAGCTCTGAAGAGCTGCTCACTGAAACATTAACCACGGAATTTCCTCTGCAGTTTATGACTGCTTTACTGTTTTCTTTAAACTTTCCCAAAGAGGAGTTTTTTCCCAAGTTGATCAGAAATCCCTGAGATTGATGAAATATTAGGTGTTGATAGGAATTTCTGTTAATCCCAACTACTTTTCTCTGATTGACTTTCAGATGTAGAGGGGGATAGGCAGGTGGGTAGGTGCCACTGCTGCCCAAGTGATACCAGTGGTGGCAGGACTGAGCAAGCTGAGAGTTCTTGCTTGCCCTTGTAGTCTTAAAATCATTAGCAAAACTAACTGCATCACTGGGGTGATTACAAGGTGGTGGCCTCATGCTGAAAACATGGAAACGGACTTGCTGTTATTGTCAACTTTCCCTCTAGTTGGTTTTCATGGCCCCTGTTGCGATCATAGGCAACCTTCTAGGCTGCTGTTTTCCAAGGTTTGACAGAAGCCAGATGTAGTTGGTCAACCTTATGATGTGGTCAGCAAGAAAATATGCAGTATCACAGTCCCCTAATGCTGGGCAATGTTATACACCACCAGGAGATATATTTGTTTTGCCAAGTTGGTCTATAGGCATATTTTCTGATTACAAAATAATCTCTTAGTAAAGATAAAACATTGTACAGGGTTGTGAGACATTCTAGTGGAGGGCCATATGCACCACAGAACTCAGCCGAGATAAGACTACAGTAAGAGCATTTGGAATGCACTTGCTTTGTGTCAAAGTGTACATATAAATTTAATACTATCTTGGCTGTTTTTTCTGGGAAAAGAAAAAGGCAAGAATGTGGGCTTTAATGGTGATGACTGACTGAATCTCCTTTGCTTTCAAAGTTACAGATTGAGTCCAATATTATTTTAAAGTATTTATGCAGATTTATGATGGGATGTTCAAATGAGGTTAAATTGCTCATTTGCCACTTCAACAGAAAACTTTGCCTTTGTGTTCTCAAATCTTATCTCACTGATCATCCAAAAGAGGAAGGATGGAAATGAATATATAAGCATTCTCTTCTTTCCCCTACAAATAGTCCTGATCAGCACAAAGATACCCAAATTTATAGCATGAAGAGTGAACACAGCAGTGGCACAAATTATTCAGAACTGTTCAGGCTACCCCTTCAAATGTTCCCCAACCCACAGAAAACCTCTTCACCATTCAGGTGGCTCCATGCCTTGTGTTATTCCCCAACTTGTCCTCAGAGAAAAAGTCTTTACAAAGTGATAATTCCCTGAAATTTCCTAAATTCAAGTCTGAGCTAATAAGGCACAATTCTACCCACTGTGTAAAAAATTGTTCCAAAGAGACGTGTGTGCAAGTCAATGAACATGGTGAAACCCATGGTTTAAAAAGATTACGTGGTTTATGCCATTTAAACAGGCATTGTAGATATTTCAGGAAAAAGTCTGGACTGGTTTAATTTCTGGTGATATCTTATGGATTGATTATAAAAAACAGGAGCATGCCCAAAGATTCACATGAATTCTTCAAACACAAAGATGAAAAAAGAAAAAAAAAATAAAAAAAGAAAATACTTGAGTGCTATTCAAGAACCTGCTCAGCAACAGCCAAACAATGTTCTATTCATAAATCCAAAACACAGAATCATATGGGCACAGAATCTGAGGATAAGAACCACTCTGACCACAATACCATTATTAATGCACCCCAACATTATGCATGTTGGATCATTAGGACTCAACCTTAGGGCTGTTCTGTTGTGCCTGACTGTCCATAGCAGTCCCCAGCGAACTATTTCAGGATCTAATTACTGCCAGAGCATGAAGGCAGTCTGCCCATGTCCCATTTTCCTAGGTAGTAATATTCCAGTGAGGAGCTGTTAACACAGAGCAGTCTGGAACTGCAGTTCTGGGTTGCTGAGGCAGTCAGCATTGTGTCTGCTTCAATCCAGAAAGTAGCCATCATGGAACAGATGCAGTGAGGCTTCTGTTTTGACCTCAAATCTAAACAAAAAATAACCCTTAGCATGCCATTTTTTATGTCCATGAAGAAGAATTAGGTCTATTTATTTTTGCCAAACCCAGCTAACAGACCTTTCTGGATATAAAGTTTCCAGAAGTCTTAGTGAAATATTTGGGTAACACAGAAATAAGAACCGAACTCCAGAGACTGCATTAAGAAGATGACTCTACTATCTTGTGTCTGAGTCTGTCTTAGATTACCATAATTGGTATCTGTTACTGTCTTTTTGAATGCTACCAGACATTCCTACTCGTACCAAATATGCTGCAGGAGATGCCAAACATATATAGCTCTCTTTACTGTGCTAAAATAGCAATCAAATAGCAAGATTTACATTTACCACCTCCTCAGTGTAAGGACAGCAGTGTTGGGTTCCAGATTTTCTACTGATGTTGCTGAATATTTCCTCAGTTCTCTTCTATTGCTCTTTTCCTATGCAATTTGAAGAGAGGACAAAAAATGAATCAGAGGGCAACAGCATCCTTCTTTAAAGTCATCGTGTCTGTGGCTTGCAGAAATGTAGGCTACTATTAGAAATACCCTCGTCTCACTCAGTGCTGCACATCTGAATATCTTTTTATCAACTGCAAAATCTGTCTGAAGGTTGTTCACAGCTTGTTGGACTTGATCAAATCTGTTGAAAGGGATAATTCTCCTGACCTGGCAGGTGGTGAATATTTGGACAGAATCTGCTTATTTTATCTGTGAAGTGAATGCTTAGTTCTTGATCATTTCTGTGTATAACTGCGTACAAGGTGTCTACAAACAATCCAATATGCTGATTTTGAGGCCAGAAAAGTATGGTTCTGCTTATTAGTCTCAACAATTTTACAGACAAAACAGAGACAGATAGTTCAAACAGGAACCGTGAAATGCCACAGCCATGAAAGGGAATATTTTCATTCCCAGGTGCATTACTTGCGCACACAATCATCATCAAACCTTGTAACAACCCACTGCACAGTAACAGTGCCCCCTGAAAAGGGTCTTAAACTCTACTTTTCACTGTGCTTGCTCAGGGCTCCAGTAAAGACTCACCAACATCAATTATTTTAACCCAGGTCTCAGCAAACCAGGCATGTGATTAAGGGAACACGTGAATTCTTTTTTTCTTTTTTTTTTTCTTTTTTTCTTTTTANTTTTTTTTCTTTTTTTAATGTACAGGTTTGTGGGAAATGGTTTTGTAGAGAATTCTCAAAGCCTGACAGAAGGCTCACATAATGTGCAAACCTTGAGATAAGAAATGCTGACTTAGAAATGCCATGGAATAAGACAGACATTGTTGAGAGAGAAATGGAACTGGAAACAAGTTTCAAAGGATGGCCTTGCAAATAAGACTAGATCCTTTGGAGAAATAGAACTATGAAAGGTTCATTTTATTAAAGCCCACAAAAATTAATTTTAAATGAGTGGCTTTAAGACATTAACAGCATTGTGTAGCAAAAGCTGATAGGCCAAGAAACACTTATAATGTATTGTAATTAGGAAATAGTTGGCTTCTGATTGTGATGGGGTGAATTGTAACATCTATATTGTCTCACCCTTCACATGAGATTGAAAATGGAATAAAAGTTTTTAAAATGCCTCTCAGTTGCCCCATCTCTGGGTCAGAAAAAGGTATAATCCAACACAGGTTCTTTTTCCTACCTCATTTCGTCTGCTTTACTATGGACACTTAAATTCAAAATAATGCTTTCCAGAAAGGTCAAATTCAATTCTATAAAATTAGGAACGCCAATACACACAGAAAAAATGAGTGCATCTCTAAATGAATATCAAAAAGGGGTAAAATAGACCTAAAGGCTAAACTTCCACAATTTCCATGTAGAAACCTTGATATGATACCAAATTAAATAGGTGGGAAAGGATCCCTTTGAATTTAGTTTTTGTAATTTCGTAGTTCAGGCCTACGACATGATAAGTCAAAATATTAATGAGATTACCTCCATGTCACTGCCATTTATAAAGATTACTGAAAAAATGAACTGAAAATAGCTTCTGCTATTAATGCTTGCTTTTAATATAGATGAGAGTTTGAGTTTTGGTTTGTTTTTTTAATAGTGAGACCTTACTTTGGAGCTTATATTCAGCATTTTATCTTTTCTTAAAATGCCATTAGCTGATGTAATTTTAGAAGAGGCTTGTAGTAAGACAAAAGAAATTGAGAAAGTAGCCTTTTCCCATGAACAAAAAATAAAAAAAGTTAAGTCCGTCCACTATTAGCTGGAGTTGATATTAAAATAGCTATAATTGGCATTGCATCACTGGTCAATGAATCCCCACACTCATCCTATGAAACCATGTATCCATTCATTATTTTAAGTTTAAAAAATTTTATTACAAAGGAGAATACCAGACCATGGGGGTTCTGACAGCTGGCACTGCTATGTAAGAACAATTCTTTTAAAATAAAAATCTAACTGCAGTTGTTGACATATTCATGACTGAAAACTTAGTCATGTTTCTTCATATTAGTGGGATTTAGGAAAGTCAAGATTATTTTTGTAAGACACACTACAAATGATGAAGTGTGCACAAACTGCCTCTGTCCCCCCAGGGTATGCATACCTTCAATTAAGTATATCCCATGGAGACTGCTGAACACTGCTGTTGAAAATTAATGTAGCTTGTGAAGATAAACAGGCACCAGTTTTAAAGTGAGGATCCAGTAGACTGTGGCCTGGACATAGAAACATCCATTTCTTTAAGTGAACTCTTTTGGCAATTCCAGTTGTGAATATACAGCTAAGGGCTGCAGAAAACAGTCCATGAAGTGACCTTTCCTGCTTCTGACTGTGCTCTCCATCTCTCTTCAGGAGGACTAGCTTGCACTGCTACATTCACCAGGCCTGTGGTCAGTCCTGGAGGAGAATGGATTTGCTAATTCCAAACGCTGTTTGGACGTGCCTACCTCCAGACATCTTGAGCTGGATTTACAGAAGACAGCTTACATTCCAAGCTCTAGATGCAGATGTACTTCAGATGAAAAAGGTCACCGATCTAAAATCCATGAGCCCTTTCAGCATCTTACCTGTTTCCAAGACTGAATGAAAAGTTGTGGGTCCCTGCAGCTGAAAATTTTGCCTTAAGTCTTCTGCTTCTGAATCTTTAGAAATTGAATGTCATATCCTTGCATTTGTGTTTCCATTATGCCTCAGAACATGCTTTGAAGCACTCCTCTGTCCTGTTGGGTGGCTGAGCTTAGTTTTCACAGTGAGTTATTAATGGAACCTTAAAACAATGTTGACCTGAAGCAATGTCCCCATCTTCTGTAACAGCTTCTTCTGACCTGACTTCAGTTTTTATCCACCAGTTATATTTGATCTGGATAAAAAACAATATTTTTTTAACTTCTCCTCTCCCCTTCTAAATTGACAACGTTATTCCTGTGCTTCAAATATGAAAGGACCCACCCTCATTCCAGACACAGGATTTCCTTGATAATATGTTTGTGCTTATGATAATTTTCACTTTAAAGTTGATTAAAATCAACTAGTTAAAAAACTAGTAAAAAAATCAGTTTATGATACACTATTGTGATGAGGAAACTCAGTAGACATTGAAAGTGAAAAAAATTCCTTAATTTTTGTCAGAAATAATTAACCATAACATTCAAGGGCTTGATTTTACTATGTAATATTTATTTACTTTGTGAACTATCATTTTAACACACCTTTAAACTATCTGTAGTGTTTTCATTAAATGTTTCTATGAAATATTTATCTGTAGATAAAAAAATGTTAAGCTGATGTGGTCACACAGTAAACCACAATTGAATTTAATTCCTGGGGAAAAGAAATTAAATAACAACTGCAAAGTAAACCTTTACTATATTTCTTTACAAAGCATACCTTTACTTATATATAGAAAAACAAATAAGTTTTGTCCTATTTAAAATAGCTGATTTGCTTTACAGTTTATTTCTGAAAGGAAAGCATAAGTTTCTGTTACAAGAAAACAAGGTTTATTCTGTTCACTGTTTTTACCTTCAAATGATTTAAAAGATAGCCCTTTTTGCAGCTTGTCATGCTCCAATTTGCCACTACTAGCAGGATAATAACAATCAGGTTTTGTGGACCGCAGGTCTGAGGCACAGGTAAATCCTGTGCTTCCTCCGCTGTTTCAGAGTAACATTGCATTTTAAACTGCATAAATATGTAATTGCAAAAAAGTGTAATCCTGTGCAGGTCCCGACTTCACAGAGCACACGTGTTACTTTTTAAGCATGTCCTTAAATACTTGGCTGAATTTGGTAATGCTGATGGGTGCAGTCGTATTTACTTAAGCCCCTGTAATCCCAGATGAGGGAGAATTCCAAATTTGAACTACCATAAGAACTAGGTCCTAACATGTGATGGCAGAGGAGATCCCATTTCTCTTATGACTATACATCAGTCAATACAGGCTATATGGATTTACCCTCCAAAACTGGGTTGTAGGGTCTTACTCTGTCCAGTCCTTCCTGCATAGTGGGTTGGCTGTTAAAAGGTAATAACCTCTGAGGAGTTTCAGCAAGCTGTCTTAACAATTCTGTGAAGCAAAACATTCCCTTGTTCTTCTTTTGATATGATTTAGCTTTGGTTTTTGTTGTCTTTTTTTTTTTTTCTCTCGCTTGCCTCCCCTCCTATTACTTGGTTTTGCAGGCACAATCAGACCATGAGATGAGGCGCACTAACCAGTGTTTTCTAGGTTCAAATATTTTTAATATCTTCTTCAGGACAGCGGAAATGGCCTAGAAATGGCCTTCTACATCCAGCACAGGTTTTTTTTTCCTTATTTCTTCAAACATTGTACTTAGAAAAGTATTTGGGCTTTTTTCACCCCTTCCTCCCAATAAGTCAGCTTGATGCTTATTACCTCCCTTGGTGGGGCAGAGAATGTGTGATAACAGTAGTAGCAGAATTTCAAGCTTAAAAATTAAAACAATTATTTATGGAAGATTTTAAGGTGATAGAAGAAATTCTGTAATGAATTGGTGAAACAAATAAATATGTTGAGACAATATCAACTGGGGCAAAATATGTCCTATGAGCAGCGTCAGAAGGAGCATGGGGTGTTTAGCCTGGAGAAAAGGATGCTCAGGGGGGACCTAATCACTCTCTACAACTGACTGGAAGGAGGGTGTAGCCAGGTGCGATCAGTCTCTTTTGACATGTCTTAAGTGAAAGGATGAGGGGAAGAGGGTTTAAGTTGTGCTAGAGGAGGTTCAGGTTAGATATTAGAAAATTTATTTTCACTGGAAAACTGTCTAGGCATTGGAATAACTTATCTAGGGAGGTGATGGAATTTTCAAGAGGACTCTGGATGCAGCACTTGGGGGTATGGTATAGGACTGATTATGGTGGTATTAGGTGGAAGATTGGATTGGATGATCTCGAAGGTCTCTTCAAACCATGTCAACTCTGTGATTCTCTGGTTAATTTATATTTATGGCCAACAAAGAAGAAGAACTGAGTGAATGAATGAATCTCTGTGAAGTGTTTTCAGCCTACTGGTGGATAGGTGGGGAGAACAGTAGTTGAGAGGATTGCTAGAGCAGGAAAGAGAACCTAGCATCCCATAACTATCGCAGGAAGTACTCAGTCCAGGAATTGGAAAATGCCAAAGAACTGAAAAGTGACAACAGGCACACTGAGATATCAGAAGGTTGTATGTGAGAGTGGATTTTTTTAAGTGGAGAGAGTGGATAATGAATAACTGAAAATTAAATTATGATATGACAAGAAGAAGCAAGAAGCAATTTTTGGATAATTGTTAAGTGGAAAATTATACAGTAATGAAACAAAAGACACTGAACCTTTGTTTGTGGACATGGGTGTATAACCAGAGGTACCAAGGTGAGAGCCAAGTCCCTAAAGAAATCTGTCTTCTGCTCTGCAGGCCGGTGCTCGGCACCCTCCAGAACAGCGGCTGCGCCAGCCATGGAACTGTCCATGGTCCTTGAAGGAACCTCCCTGAGGCCACTTTCATTCACGTGCACAACCAGAAATCCATGACTAACCCTTCAACTGAATTGGTTTCCTCCTTCTGATAGGAAACAGATTATCAGAGTTGGATATAGGTTATGGACATTTTCTTCTGAAATTCTATGTACTATTTGTAATCATTTGACACTGGGTTCTTTCTTGTGACCAAAATGTCACTCCTACTTAAGAGGAAGCACATTCTTGCAGGACAAGAAAAGATGCGTTTGGAAAGCTTCTTCTTCTTTTTTTTTTTTCCTAGCAATTTAATTTTGGTTCAAAAACCTTTGCTTTTTTATTGAAGGAGGACTGTTTAGTGGCAATGGCAGCCTACAGTTTCTCAAATTAAGCTCACTCTTAATAAGAAACATGGACTAAAGCTGAAAAAGAATGCAGAACATTTGATTTTCTAAGCTTTGTTCTTCCACTTTTACTAAGCTATATTCCAGAAAACATATTTTACTAAGAGGGTGTATTGCAGCTTATGCATTTATTGTACTGATTTAATCCATTCCAATCTTTTTGTTTCTTTCAATTCCATTCAAAACACAATCTCTACAAAATGTAATTTTATCAATATTAGTGCATATCAGAAAAGAAAACTAAAGCATATTACATAAAAGAGAAATAAGATGTTACTTCAAAAAATGCTTAAAAGTAAATAATCTATGCAGGTTGACACAGGCTTATCCTATCATACAGTTAGACAACTTTGAAGAGACCAGTAAGAAGTTATTCAAAGCTGACATGTAGCATAGGTTCTCTTTACAGATCTTCAGACTGCATTTGGGTTGCTTTCATCTTGCTTTCAGCCAAGTTCCATCTGAAAACAATCTGTGGAAGAGCTGCATGAGTAAGGAGGTACATGTTGTCTTTTCATCCAAAGCAGGATCTTTTAAGGTGGGCAGGGGGTAGAAAAATAGGGTTAAAAATTAAATGGTGTAAGCTGGAATGCCAGCAGTCAGATGCTAAGTGAGTAAAACCTAGATGCATTTTACTCATGTCAGTCTCCAGTGGGGAAACTCATAAAAGAACAAAGTGGTGGGGCCCACCTTCCAGCAGGCCCATCCATTTCTAATTCAAACACATAGTTATAACAAGATGTTTTACAATCCACATTGGATGTACTGCAATGAAAAGGGACACCTAGGATTCATAATCAGGGCCCTTGGATCTAGTTGTTGACCTTGCTAGAACCACAACCTCAGGAAGACCAAGTGGCACCATAAATGATTGATCGATCATATCTGTTTACATTCACAGGATGCATTTTGTTTTTTCTTACTGAGTCATTTGATTTTACTTCTTTCATTTGATCTCTTATGCTTCAGCAACTGAAATAGCTCTAAATTTACAGTATTCACCCTTTCATTTGTATTGTAGTCATTGATCAAGAACAGAAAACTTTTCTTTTTAACTCTTGACACTGAAAATTCCTCTAAATATGATCCTAGCACAGGGAAAGGACCACTGATTTTCACTTTCAGCTAAGTCACACAATGAAGTAGGATCTTCAAGGACCTATATAGCCAAGGAACAGTACAAAGGACTCTACTAAGATTATTTCCTTAGATGTTCTAGGATCTATGGGTCTTTGAAAGGAACTCTAGAGTGCAGATTTAATAAAAACTTTTCCAAGATTACTGATTGTGGATTTTATTTTCACCTGCTTTTTCGATCCTTATAGTTAGTTTCAAACATTTAGAGGAAAATTGTTCTTGGTATGTTGAAATACTGTCGAAATGTTCCCTCCAGTTTTGGTTACAACTCTAACTTCTTGACAATTAGGTTGCTTGCTACCTGTCAAAACTTGAGAAATTCAGCTGTAAAGAGATCGCCTGAAGAAACTATTCATTCCTAATTTAAATTACATGTATTCATTCTTATAGTGTTATTTGATTTTCCCAAGTTTGGGTATTTTGATGGGTTTTGTCTGGTTAGTTGGGGAGTTGATTGGGGTTTTTTTACCCACTGTAACCTAGACAAGCTTAAACATAAAGTATTTTTATCATCTTTTCCTTTTCAAGCATTGTCTCTACCAGCTTCAGTAATGATAGAATATAATTTGAATAAGCTATCAACAATGCATATTATCTGTATTTTTAGACATTCAGAGATTAAAAGACTTTTATTTCATTTGTACATTTTAATTTTAATAGTGTTATTGTGGCTTTTCATGTTTTCTGTGGCATTTGGTTGTGCTGCAGACCTACCATGTTGAATTTATGCACCTTTTTCAGACGTGTATCTCTACTTGCATGCCGCAAGTGTGTGCATTTATGCTCAGAAGTGAACACAAACTGTCTGTGTGTTGACTGGTTCACAAAAGTCTGTTCTGTAGCAAAACTGCATTTTCTCCCTCGCATTTGAATAAGTAATGGTAGAATTGCTTTCCAATTTACTATGCCTCTATATGATTTTTTTGTTAAATACTGCTATAGGATCTGTCTGCTGCTCTAGTTCTATGCTGATCCATCTCCTAGCATTGTTATAAAACTTCACTTCTTAAAGGCCAGGAATAATGACATTCACAATGCTTATATTTATTCTGAACGATCAGATGAGTTATACCTTGACTAAACAATGCTTATACCTACTAATGACTAAGGAACAGGAAAAGAACATCTGATATTCAGAATTGCTGGCTACAGCTGGACTTATTTATGAGATACACACACTCAGACACCAGATCATCCTTTCAGCTGCAGGAATTTAATAAGTACAGGGAAAAAAGACAAAGGAGCATAAACAACTTGTAATTTCATTCTGAAGTTATCATCCATACCATGAATGAGAAAGAGTAATCTCTCTTGGGTGAACTTGAAATGTTGACCAGGAGAATTTACTCACAAAGTGTTGTGCAGGTATTTATGTTCCCTCATCAGCAAACCAACATTTTAAAAACATTTCATTATGGCTACTTCCACAGTATTTTCTGTACATCTTTAAGATACATCTCAACTGCCCTTAATTATCTGTGATATAAATTTAGGAGCTGATACTGTGTTAGAAAAAGCAGCTAGTCAGAGAACCAGAGTTCTGCTATATCCAAAGTCCTGGGGCAGTCTAGTTCTTGTGTGCACATGGATTCTGTGGATTAACCCAGGTAAATCACCTGGAGCAGAAATACAGTAAGTCAAACAAATAGGTTTTTATGTGTTTTTACAAACACATTAATACTGCACCTGAAAGAGACACTGCACATACGGTGATGCTAAATATCTCCAAATGTAAATTCAAAGTCCATCCAAGTCATATATACAATTAAAAAAAAAAAAACACTTGACTTTGCAGCAGCATAGCATTATACCAGTTCTTGTGGGGATGTAGAGCTGCAATTTTACGTATTGTGTACACTAAAAACCGGAAGAAATCTTAGCCCATTGTTCGGTTTTAGCCAAATTTTAGAAAATAGTTGGCCAAAATTCTCTGTAAAATTGATACTGTAATATTCCTGTTCACCCTATATTTGTGCAGCACTCAGCATCTACTCCTTGTTTTGATCGGAAAAGACCTTTAAGATCATCAAGTCCAACTATAAACCTAACACTATGAATCCACCACTAAGCCTTGTTTCTAAGCACTACATTTACATCTTGTAAATTCTTCCAGGCTTGGTGACTCAACCACTTGCCTGGACAGCCTGTAATCTTCCATTTAAATCCATGTTACCTGTTAAGTACAGTAAATCTAACATGACAGAAAAATGATGCTTTTTTTTTCCAAAATGAGCAATTTTTGCAATTCTGTAATAGAAAGGAAAATCAATTCAATAAGAGATGCAATCTATTAGGCATTGACTATGAACAAAGGGAATCATGAGGCATTGAGCAAGGCATTCTTAAAGACAGAAGAAAGCCTATAATATTTTTATTAATAGACTATAAAGGAAAATTACTCCAATTACAAATCTTTTTGTATTTCTGCTAAAATGTAAGCATCCTTCAATGTGTTAAAAAGCCTACTGCCCTGCTGGGGTTTTGTAAGGTCCCACTGATTCTTGTGTGACTAGTTTATGTCATTTAAAAATATAGGAGCATTACATAACAGAAAGGGGAAAGATAAATAAGGGACATTACTATTCAGAAAGCTTTTGATGTGCACACAAAGTCAGAGTTTAACAAGTATACATCGTAATTCAGAAGGATTTTTGTCTTTAGTCCATTGCAATGGTGGAATGGGCCACTGAAGTTGAAGGAATTATGAAATGCGTGAATCTAGTCTCTTCCAACTTTGAAGTTTCCTTTTTTTCAGGCCTAACATCTCAGATTAATTGCAGACATGACTAAGGAGGGAGGTATGCTCATTTTCTTGTTGAATTCTAAAAGTCTATCTTAATGTTTACCTGTAACACTTCCCCTCACCTTTGAAATGTCACATACAATAGTTTACTTTCTTACAATGAAAATAACCAGGGACATTCTCTTCAGAACTTGTAGTATAAATCCAGGTAACATAATGAGAACTTTATATGGGTAACAAAGGAACCTGTCTGAACAAGAAGCTTTTGAAAAGTTATTCTGTGGAAAATAGCTGATGGTTTGGAGCGAACTGAGCAAACAAAGGTACTTTAAAAGAGGGCTTTCCAGTATATTAGAAATTGTAGGTTTGTCAAGGAGGCATCAATTTTGCCTACCAAATATTGATAATAATATGTCATTGCATTGACATGCATTCTATACAAAGAAACAAAAAAATGACTCTGAGTAACCATAGTAAAAACCATGAATATACAGTTCTGGCCAAAAATCAGCACATCAGAATCGGAACATTTTATAACCTTGAATGGAAGGTATAGGAAAAAAAAATATTTTCAGATATAAACTTGAGTTAAGACTAGCACACTGTGGTCTCCCCATAAAAACTTGGTTACATTGCAAAAACAAGTCTCGGTACAGCATTAGTATCTACTCAAATGACATGAGGAAAATTTTTAGTTGTCTCAAGTGTTCAAAACAGTGTTCAAATCTTCGAAGACATTCTTCTCAATGAATTTCCAGCTTACTATTTCCCCTATTTCTTCAGTCTTAGTTAGTATAAGTCTCATGCACAATAAATATCCATATATTAGTATGGCACCTGACAATGCTTTAAGATTGATTTATGGAATGAAAAGAATTGTTATTTCATGAGTAAAAATGAAAGAGACTACTGTTCTACAAAGGGAGTATTGCAAAAATAGCATATATAAACTTGTAAGGAGAAAAGAAAAGCTACAAACTCTGCCCCTATTTTCCATTTTGCTCTCAGCATAAAGCAATAGAAACTCCAGCTGGTCATTGCAGAGCTTATTCTCCTTTTGAAAATGCTGCCATACAATAGAACAGGATCTGAAGAGCCATAGGTTTTTGCACCTATAGGCATTTAGAGAAGAAGAGGTATTAAATAACATCTGTTTCATGGTCTGTACAGATTTTTTGCTTTCCAATGGATACTGTTATGCTCACAGGAGAAGCACTTAAACAATTTCCATGCAGCTGGATGGATTGTTTCATGTTACTCCATGTCATCCTGGCATCCAACCCAATTGTCATTCTGACATGACAAAGCAGATGCCCCAAGTTTCGTGTGTGATGAAACCTTTTTCAACAGCTGTGAATCAAATGCTTACAAGAAAAGTAAGTCTAATAAGTGCCTCCAGGTTATTTTCAAATTAAGACATTCAAATCAAGTGGTTTCAATATTGTCAATCTTTGCACTAGTAACTGATTTCAATACAGGCTGAAAGGATTTTCTTATGCATTCAAGAGCATGCTGGGAAGGGAGAAGCATCCTGAAAAAAAATTAAAAAGTTAAAGTATCAATAACTGCTGCCTCTTTTCAAAATACAATATTCTATCTAGAGCTAGCAACTAAATAGAGGGAAAAAATGGGGTGAAAAAACTGTCCCTAGTTAATTGAATTGTCTAGATTTACTTCTTCCAGCCTGACATCTCACCCACCTGCAGTCATTTACCTCTAGCTGTGTACATTTTCATCAGACAGTGGTATGTCCTCCTGTAAATACAAACACTGCAGTCCAGAAACTTCTAAACTATCTGTTAGGAATTTCTGCATCCAGGAAAGAAAACACCAACAAATACTGAAGCACTTATCAGCAAGGATGACATGGAACCTTCCTGTCAATCAGTCAGTGGAGAGCCATGAAACACATGCCACATCTTCCTGAGAGAGCCTTGTTCATCATTTCTTCAAAAACACACTAAAGGAAAGAGATATAATTAGTTCAGCTAAATATGAAAAGGTTTGTCAGTTAGTAGCCACTTATCAGCATTGAATTTCAGAATCATAAATTTGCACCCCATAGGTCTCTTTGAAAATGTGTGTTAAAAAGTCCTGTCAGTGAACACACTGCTGAATGAGACTAAGAATCTCTGTCTTTAATGGAAGTCATGAAAACCACTTCCTCAGAAATGAGGCTAGTGATGCCATATTGGGCAATTAAAAAAAAATAATAATTTCATTCTAATTTTCTATGATTTGCTGTTATTTCAACATTAGAAAACATAAACATGGGAAAATAATTTACAATTACATACATTCAGCTACATATAAATAAAGATATGGAAGAGTGGTGATTTTGGCTGTGGTGGAGTTGATTTTCTTCACAGTAACTTGTATGGGGCTGTGTTTTGAATTTGTGCTGAACACAGGGTTGATAACCCAAGAATGTTTTTGTGATAGCTGAGCAGTGCTTACACAACATCAAGGCTTTTTCTGCTTCTCTCCACACCCCACCAGCAAGGAGGGTGTGGGTGCCCAAGAATTTGGGAGGAGACACGGCCGGGACACCTGATCCCAACTTACAAGGGGATATTCCACACCATATAACACCATTCCAGCATATAAAGCTGGGCAAGGAAGGAGGAATGGGGAACATTTGGAGTCTTGAAACAAAGATGTGCTTAATTACACTGGTCAGTGTTATATTTGACAAATGTTATGTAGGAATAGAAACACTTGACGCATAGGTCAGATAAAGATGGTAACCACAGGTTGAGTACGTACTGTGAAAGATGGGGACTTTTTTCAAAGGAGGCCCAAAGATCTCATGAACATTGTGTCAAAAATAGGGGGAGGAATGTCCATACTCTAGAGAACTGCAGAACAAACTTTAATGATATTCACTTCAGCCCTACCGAGTGAATGTTTTTAGGATTTGGTATTGCAAATGTTCCACAAAAAAACAAAGGATTCTACATGTGGAAATACATTGGATTGGAATACAAAGGAAGTATTGACCTTATAGTTTATTACAGGGAAGGAAAGAATTTTGTTACTTGGGCTGCAGAACACAGTAGATGCCAGTGATGTTTTTGTTGTTGTTACCATATGTTTTGGATGATGATATGACTAACTCTGAAGTCACAACTGACTTCTCTAATCCCTCACAAAGGATAATAAAATGTAATTGCACCCTACATCATTATATAAAGAGAAAGACAGCACTTCTGTGCCTGTTTGTTTACTTCTGGTTGCTTATGGGCTCTGTTTTTCAGTTCTTATAAATACACTGCAGTGGAAACTAAGAAAAACTGTTGCATCTCTAGTAAAAGATGAAGTCTTAAGGCTTGCCAGAAGTCACAAGGTCCACAGATGACAAGTTAAATTATTGGGTGAATTATTTGGGTTTACTCCTTTAAATGTAACTACAAAATGAAAATTAATCTGAGATCACATATATTTGTTTGTTTGTTTGTTTTTACCATAATGTAGTAAGTAAAATCTCTGGCTTTTAAAAATGTTTTTGCATTTATTCTTGTTTTATTAATGTTTCTTCAAAATAAGTAGATTCATTTTGTAATCTACTCAAGGCAGGGAAATTTTGTGCGTGGATTGGTTGTTCTTCAGTAGTGCAACGGGGGAATTACTGGGTGGCACACTTTACTCATTATTATTCAGGCATTCAAAGTAAATTACTATAATATTCCATTTCAGTCATAAAACATACATCTTCATTTATGGGTGTATTAAGCTGTGTGGTGTACTGCAAGTTTTTGGGGTACCGATCTTCAGCCTTGCTGACAATGCAATCTGCAATGATGGCAATTAGGAAAACAAGCTCTAGGACAGTCCAGGGATTATAATTAAAATATATATTTTTTTTCACTTCATTTTGTTCACTCTTGTAAATCATTACAGCATTTACAAGATTCCATGTCTCATCATAAATCAATGGCATGTTGCAAATACTGCCATATCACTTACCTTCAAGTTCTAGAAAAAATTGTGCCAGATAAACGGCAAATTGTTCATCAAAACTTTTAATGCCTTTAAGGCCTCAAAACTTTTATGAATAGAAGTTGATAGGTGTCAGGAGAGGTGCCAGGATGTCCTAGCATCTAGACAGAGCTATTCCTCTGGCTGAGCTGCAATACAGATCTTGAAACCTGATGATATCCTCTGTGCACAAACAGACCAACTATGCCATGGATTCACTATTGAACATGATGACTCTCTGTGTAATGCTTCTGGAATTGTGCTTTTCAGAATCATCAATCTGACTATGAAGAGCACACAGGCAGGTGCTATTGAGAAAATCCCAGGCAAAATTATGGTAAAGCCTAGCCAGGAAATAATTTTGTGGGTAAGGACTACCAATGTCACTGCTTGTAGAGGAAAATTTCTGTGTTCCATGTGAAATGACAGAGACTTTGTGCCACAAACTCTACAGGAAGGAGATTTGGAGGACGGCTGTGTGTTTACTATTTCTGCTCATGATAATCTTCCAAGAGTTTCATACTCACAGAATTGCAGAATCACAGGATGGTTCAAATTGGAGGTCATCTTGTTCAACACTCCTGTTCAAACGGAGTCACCTCCAGCAAGTTGTCCATGATTGTGTCCAGATGGCTTTTGAGTATCCAAGGATATAGACTCCACAACCTTTCTGGAGAACCCATGCCCGTGCTCAGCCACCCTCACAGCAAAAATGTGCTTTCTGACATTCAGACAACACCTCCTGTGTTTCGGTTTGTGCCCAGAGCCTGTGGTCCTGTCACTGGGCACTGCTGAAAAAGTCTGGCTTCCTCATTTTTACACCCTCCTTTGAGGCATGTATATGGATCAGTAAGATTCTTCCCTGAGCCTTCTGCTGTCTAGGCTAAGCAAGCCATTTTGTGCTGAATGTTGTCCAAGATACCTGCAGCCTTCTTTACAGCAAGGGTACTTGTCTGACTCATGTTCATCTTGGGACCCACAAGGACCACCAGATCTTTTTCTGCTGAGCTGACCTTTTTCTTTCCAGCTGGATGTCCCCCAGCATATATTCATGCACAGGGTTGTTCCTCCCAGGTACAAATCCCTGCACTTCTTTTTGAACTTTAGGAGGTTCCTGTCATCCCATTTCTTCAGCCTGTGGAGGTGTCTCACCACATTTCTTTGGCCTATCAGGCACTTCTCCCAGTTTTACACCATTTGAAAACTTGCTTAGGGCACACTCTGATCATCCAGATGATGAATGAAGGTATTAAAACGGACTGACCCTTGGAGTATAAAACTAGCTGCTGGCCTCCAACTGGACTTTGTACCACTCTGTATCACCAGCTTGGCAATGAATATAGAAAGCAGTGGGACAAAAAAGATATAATTTTCATTGTAGCACTGGAGAAAAAGTGCTATCTTGCCTCAACTACAGCATTAGACACAAGCTGCCTGAAGCAATGTGTATTAAATCTTCTGCAGAGACCATGAGCATAAATGATTTTCTTTCTAAATTATTTTTATTCTCTGGAGCTTCAAAACTGTTGTTCCACTCCAAGGACATTGGAAAAGCCAACATCCAGTAATTCTCCCAGTGGTGTCAAAAGAAGTGCAGTATCATATTACAGTGTGACACGCTGTGTCCTTTCCTATGTGCCTAGGAGTTCTTGCAGAGAAAGATGGGCAGTAGTCCTGCTTGGGGCAGGTCCATGTGGCCTGAGTATGTTTATGTAGACAGTGAATGTGAGGCCTCACTGAAATCAATGTATCCTCCTGAGGGTCTCCAGTTTCAGAAAATGGGACTTCAATACTGAACCTGGAAGGAAAGTCTCTATGTTTGAATAGCCAGGGCAGTGCTCTTTACTATAAAAAAAGCTAGAGGAAATCTCACCAGGAATAAAATGCATTTAAAAGATTAAAAATTACAGAGATATTGTTGTCACTTGCATGTTCAAATGCTGTGTAGTTTATCCAACATTACCAAAAAAAAAAATACAGAGACTGAGCAAAAAATTTGCCTGGGCACTGATCTTAGAGGGTTGTAAGAGCACACTTAATTAAGCACTATGAGCAACTCATGGTGCATTAAAATGAACTATATGCTTAAGACTTTGCATTACGACATCCTGGGGCAGAAGACCATTCTCCCCTCAAATGATCCAGAGAGGTTAGAGGCAGTGTGAAAGAAAAAAACCTGTGAATTTCCCCTTTACTTTGTGCATTGGTTTTGTTGGAATTAGATACTGTATGAAAGAACAGAGGAGACGGTAAATTGACAATAAAAATGTATGTCTCCAAAACTGGTGGAGTAAAAGGGGTATGATATCACTGGCAAGTCAGTCTTATTGCATACAAGGAGACAGAATGCAAACATTACAAAGACAAGAAACTTTCTCCTACCAGGAAGTGCTGTCTGGCTGCCTCTCCTCTTAACACTATTGATTATGCTCCCCAAAGGTCATAAATTACTGGAAGAGTTATTTTTAAGAATATTTGCTGAGCCTGACCTGTCAAGAGAGGTTAATCTAATGACTTTCCTAGCTTCAGTCTGCAGTAAGCTAAAGCAGGATTTCTTCTCAACTGCTGTTAAAAGCTCTCACATCTTCCAGATTCATCCCAACTTGTTATTAAAAGATATAAATGAGTCAGTTCATAAAGTGGTTAAACTCTTCTGCACAGAAGCCAGAACAAGGGCACTGAGCAACTCATAGTGAAGAGAGTGTGTCTCACCATAGCAAAGCAGTATATTTCTTTGCATGGGACAGCTCTACATGAAAAAAACAAAAAGTCAAATAACAACAAAATAAGAACAAAGAACTCAAATCTTTGCTTTCACCCAGAGGTATATTTTTTAACAAATATCTCTGGGGGAAAACATTTATTGAGGAAACAAGGAGGGAAAAAATCCTCTTTGTCATAATGGAGTGATTCATTTATACCTATTTCCCCCTGGTTTTCGTTTGTTTGTGGGGTTTTTTGTGTTTTTTGTTTTTTGGGGGTTTTTTTTTGTATGTTTGTTTGGTTTTTTTGTTTGGGGGTTTTTTGGTTGCTTGAGTTTTTTGTTGTTGGGGGTTTTTTTTTGATATCTCGAATGTACTGAAATTTTAGGAAATTCATATTGCTTCATTATCTAAATACTTACACAGAAAGGGAAGACAAAAAAAATTTAAAAGAATAGGAAAAAATGAGAAAGAGGTGTTTTTTACTCATGGCTGTTTTGCCACAAACAAGTAATACTCTCCTAACTGCCATGATTTTAACTGATATATATACTTCTACAGGACAGCTCTTAGTATTTCGGGAAAGGAGGGTAGATTTATAAAGGAAGGAGAGAGGACAAAGTGAATCTTTCACAAAAAGAATTAGCAGAGATGAAGAGTAGTAATGCTGGATTAGGATGCAATATATACTGTAGACATGCAAAGAAGGAAAATACCCTAGCAAACTGCCTTGCCATACCAGTCTGCTCTGTGTCCAGACCTGCTGGTACATCAGAAAGGTCCTGTCAACCAAAGGCACAGTTTTGGTGGGGGCTAGACACGGCATAGGAACCTTTAAACATATTTGCCTCATCCAGTTCTGTAACAATCCCAGGCATCACTAAACATTGTGTTGGAATTCACAAAATATAAAAGTACAACTTTAAAGGCTGCATGAGTGCTGCTCAGTTCTATTTCCTCTTTGATTTTTTTTTCTTTCATACTTGGAGGCAGCTCAGATTAATTTTACTGCAGTTGAAAATCATGCAAATATAGTTTAGAAGGAGGCATTTAATTCTTTATTGCTCTTGCATACAACACAAATAGCACCTCCAGTACTAACACAGCTAAGTGTTTTTAGTGTTATTCCACTATACAGTACATCACAATGTTAATTTTCCACATTACTTTATTTCTTCTCTAACCCATATTTTACAACAGAGAAAACAAACTGCTTATAATTACACTGCATGCCAGGACAAATTAAGTAAACATGCATTTTAATGCTTTTGGCTGTTAGGGTGAGAAACAAAGGGCTCTGGTTAAGGTCAATATTAGAGTTATGCAATTGCTCTGGGATACAAAAGACAAATGCCAGTGATTGAACATTGGTGAAATGGAAACTGTCCATTCTGTGCAGTGTTTCTGAACTCCTGAAAATAATATGCTCTGCTGAGGTGAGGTCAGTTCTTTGTTTTCATTTTCTTTCAGGATAACACTAATACCAATAATAAATAATAATAATAAACTAATGGGAAAATCTATTGTATCATTAGTGAAGCGATAAATCAGCAAAAAGTAAATGAGAGGACAGCTACAGAAGATCAGCCCTGTGTTGTGTTTGCTAATGCTACCATCTCAGTACTACAGGGTGATACCGATAAAGGTTAACAGCAACTATAGGGGAAACCTAATTTTGCTCTCACTGATACTGGTGTAAATCTGACTTCAGTGGAATTATACCTCTCTAACTAGAAAGCAGACAGTGACCTGATGGTTATATTGTTTGGCCATGGACAATGAGGAGTTTTACGTGTTCTTGCCTTTAATGGTATGGATTAGGCCAGAGGCACAACATTCAGAGGCAGATGAAACCTCACGGGAAAGGGTACTCAGACTCATCATCTTTACTCAGCCAGCCACAGATACTGGGCTACAGGCTTATGTACATCTCTATTTTAGTGATAAATTAATCTTTCTCGCAGAACAAGGAATATATTTCTGAGACATTGCCTTTGCTAGCAAGAATGCTTAGTACAAGAAGAGCTGAGGTAAAGAAAGAAAGAAAAAAATCCACAAAACACATTTCACATGGAAAAGATCATGGAAAGAAATAATACTAAGAAAAAGATAATAGACAAGTCCCTAGAGGGTGACACCAGCCCATTTCATGATGAATGGACGTTCAGAACATGGAACAGAAAAAAGTCTCCAGCAAAATTTCAAGTAAGAAGCCATGGATAAATCCTTAAGAATTTGAGAGGGGATATTCAGACAAACCAAGAACTTCTCTGGCTGTATCTCAGAACTGTGACTGACTGTTGTAGCTAAACGGGATGATAAGGGCCAGCCGCAGTCTCTCAGTAAATGGATTTGTGAATGCTCAGACTACCACTTACATTCCCAGCTCTTGGGAGGTGGAAATATTTCCCCTCCTTGTAATATCATCTACAGCTGAAGTGTCTCCTTTCCATGAGAACAAGGATTGCTCATTATTTCAGCACAAGGAGCTCATGCAGGATTGATGAGGGGAAAGGCAGGCCTTTGCTGTCACCCAGCCATACTCAGTCTCAGCATTTGCCAGCACACTCAGCAGCCTCAAGGAGAAGCCCTACTGGAATAATGTGTTGGTCGGTCCTCCACCTCCAGGCAAGGCTGTGTCCCTTCCAGGACCTAATGTACAAGCAAACCATTTCCAGTGCCAGGCAAGGTGGCCTGTGCTGCTTTTGTCCGGTTCTTTTACTCCTTCCCTCTGCTACACACTTTGGGGTATGTGGGATTACATGGCCAGAGGCAATATATTATCAACTGATTCCAGCTCCCAGTCAAATCCAGAAGCCAACGTCTGCAGGACTGGCTCAGGTTTACAGCAGGGATAATGTTATGAAATATTTGCTTCTATTCTCTTGCAATTTCTCTCTCCCAACTTCTCACGTCACCTTAAACCTCGCTCTGTGGTGTTGATCCACATGAACTAAAGAAGGTGGGGTAAATACTTCAAGAGTAAATGAAGAAGAAAAAGGCTTTTAAAGTGACATAGAAAATTCCTATTTTACATCAATGTGTGGAAAAGAGCTGGTTGGAAAGAGATTGTCATGGCTTAATCCCAGGCAGGAACTAAGTACCATGCAAACACTCACTCCTCCACCAGTAGGATGGAAAAGAGAATCAGAAGAGTAAAAGAAACAAACTTATGGGTTGAGATAAAAACAGTCTAATAACTAAAAATCAAAACTTATGGGTTGAGATAAAACCGATCTAATAACTAAAAATCTAACACACACATCCAAGCAAATAAAAAATAAGGAATTCCTACACCAATTCCCATGGGCAGGCAGGTGTTCAGCCATCCCCAGGACAGCAGGGCCCCATCACGAATAACGGTGACTTCGGAGTACAAACTCCCTCACTCCAAATGTCCCTCCCTTCCTCCTTCTTCTTTCCACTTTATATACTGAGCTTGACGCCATATGGTCTGGAAAATACCTTTGGTCAGTTGGGATCACTGGTCCCAACAGTGTCATCACCCATCTTCCCATGGGCCTCCAGTTCCCTTGCAAACTTGACAGTACAAAAAGCAGTAAAAAGCCCATTATGCTGTGACTGTATCAGCAATGACAAAAGCATCTCTATACTATCAACACTGTTTTCAGCACAAATCCAAAGCCCAGTGGTAGCCATTGTGAAAAAAATTAACTCTACCCCAGCCAAAACCAGCACAGAGATTGAGTAAGAAAGTTTGAACTTGGCAAGGGCTGTTGATGAGTGGTTCAAAAACTGGTACTGATTTTGCCTATGGCTTGTGCTGCTATTAAGTGCAGAAAAAACTTATTATTCTGCTCCAGAATTGGGAGACACACCCACTAAAACAATGGACAACATTCTAATTTGAAGAAGCTAAGTAGTCATACAGCTTTATATTGTGCAACTACTACATTACTTTATAAATTCACAGAGCATCCTAAAATAGTTCAGTTTATTATATGTGAATCACTTCACTTACTGCTGAAATGCAGCTCTCTTTGTTCATAATCCAAGTAATGAAATGAGTTTACTTCTAAAAAAGACCCTTGAGTTCGCTGCCTGCATCTTAGGGTTCCACATGTTTTATCTCCTAATGGGGTTGCCATGCCATTCATTGCCTACTGTAATACATTTCTAAATAAAATATCACTATTTTTTCTTTCTTCTGGCTAGCTTATTAGCTACTTGCTTTCTCATAGTGGCCATATACATCCATGCCTGTATATTTTAGTCTTCAAAAATATTTTATTGTTACATTGAGAGACCTTACCTGACCTGCCCGTTTTTTTTACAATGCAGCTGGAGAATTTATGTCACTTAGCCTATGCCATGTATGAAAACTGAAAACTGTCAGTGCTACATTCTCAGTTTTCTGAATGGAAAAGAGCTGTTTTCTAGAATCAAAGGTTCATAAATGGCTTGTAAAAGTTTAGTGAACAGGGCCCATAACCTATTGATCCCATTGTATTCAATACAATTCACTTCAGTCAATGAGCTCAGTAAATAATGATACTGCTGTTATGAGCATCTTTCCTTCCTTATAAACAACTATTCACTTGTGTCCTGTTATAATGATAATGTCACTGATTTACAGAGGTTGCCCAAGTTACCTTATTAATTAGAAGATGCATTAGGCCTATTGCAAAACATTGTTCTGACTGTGAGCTATCACTGCCCAAGGACCTCTAAAAGACAAAGAATTCCATTTTGCAAAATCTAGTTAACATATCAAAGAGCAGTAAATGTGCAAATTGCTGTCATAAGGAATCCTTTATTGCTTTTCCTTTTCATGATAGCACCCCTCCCCCATCTCTCCATTCTACCCACTTTGACAAGGTCACTCATTGGAAAGAAGAGCAGCTATTTATGTTCTTCAGATGTTTACCTTCAGCAAAAGACACTTCAAAGACTGCTTATGGGACTCTCCTCTCACCCAGCAAACACTTAAAACCCATTGTTGTGATTGATGGGCCCTTCCTGCAGATTTAATAAATATAAGCAGAAGCCAGATCCCTTTTTTTTTAGGCCAGCTGTATTGAATAATAGGCAAAAAGCTCATGGGTGGCCGAGGTAGACAGTACCCTTCAGGAAATGTCTAATGATTGTTTGATACATTTTTGTTTATGTGTTTTGCAAGTTTATTGTTTAAGCTTCCTCAATATTTGGTTCTGTTTTCTACTGCTATGGAGCACAGTTACTTAAATAAATCCCACAGATTTTTATTGGGAATTTTGTGCATTCCCAGTGTTGTGTAAGATGCAAGAGAGCCTCATGTTTATTTAGATTTAGATTGAGGTTGAGCTGGTTCAGTGAACTGTGAGACCCTCCAAACATAGGACATTATCAGATTGAAAGAAGGCAAAGAATTTCAGAACTGGAACTAACAAACTGCTCAGGGTGCTGGGACTCAGAAAAAACATCACCTCTAGCTAAGTAGATTATGCTACAACATCACAGTACTGTGACTTATTTACAGAGAGACTGAAAATGTGATGTGTTATAAATGACGTAGCCAAATTGATAATTAAAGTGCATTTTATTGCAATACCAAAATCGGTTTCAGAAAGCCACAATCAAAAACAGCATCGAACCCAGAGTCAACGCTGGGTGAACCTAGATTCGGACTCTATCGCTCTGAATCCCCCTCTGTTCACAAATTCTGCCTTTGTGGGGTCTGGTTTTGCACAGTTTTTTGACTAAAACAGGGATTTTCTCATTCCTTTTGTCACTCTTGTTCTCTTAGCATATTCATGTAGCTTCTTTTCTTGAGCCAGTCTGACGAAAAGTTTTCCAGGAAGGTATGAATGATTGATTCTTTTTATGGGGATCTGGTATTGGGATGCACGCTGTTGACGACGCAGATTGTCTCATTGTAGATGTATATTGGGTGCTCATCATTGGGGTGTTGTTGGGTGCATCCCTGGAGAAGGCTCATCTTCAATCAATGCCACCCTTTTCTATTGCAAATCAGTTTCTGCCCCGTCACCACCCATGGTTTTACAATTCTTGGAACCTTTAATTCCTAACCACGAATTATTTTATGCCATATATCACGATGGCTTTTTTGTTCAATTCTGTCTTGATTGTAGAGTGAATGGCACCAATATGACATAGTCAAGAACAGTAAGGATTTCAGATAATCAACTCAGGGGACTAAGTGATATATATATATATAAAATAGGATGGGATGTGTCTGTGCTTCATGTGAATATGGCATGTCAAAGAGCCACCCAAAACCATTATGCTAACATCTTTCACAAAAGGATAGGTCTAGAAATGCTCATTTAAACCTACCCTAGGATACTTGCATATCAGTCATGATCTGCAGCACTGCTAGTGGCTCATGGACATAGAAGGCCTTTAGGGCAGGAGGTGAGGTCACGCAGGTTAATTAATTAGACTCAGATCCGAGACTTATACTTTTTTGACTAAATTATGCTGTACATCTTCCAACCCAAGTGCACATTTCACTTTCATATGAAGTGACTATGTTTTGTTTGTTCCATGTACAGAATTTACCACAGCTCTCAGTAGTGTGATGAAAGATGTGAAGATTTTGGAACCGATCCTTATTCCTTCCATGGAAAATTCTGAAAATGGCATGCAAAGGCACCAAGGAAACACTCTGTGTTTGCTCTTAATGCCAGCTGCCTACTCGGTGAAGGTAAACCCATTATCACAGTGCTAAGCTGAAGATCCCCAAACAGGAAGATATGTATGTAAAGCCAATACCCCATCATGGGAACATATTCCTCCACAAACGTTCTTTAAATCTTCCAGGATCTGCCACCAGTGTAGTGGGAGTGATTCTCTTTTTCCTGTTATTATCCTTTCTGTTAAGTGTTATTGAATGCTGTGACTTGACTTGACTTTTCCCCTGATGTTACATACTTACTCTTGGCCACTTCCATCCAGCCAGATCTGACCTTCCTCTCTATTTCAAGATACTCCTTTTGTTATTTTGTGCTTTTTCTGTGCTATTCACAGGTAAGCAGCTGTCTGAAAGAAGTACAATAAAATCTCATATAAGGATACATGTCTAAAATAGATTTTTTTTCCCATGGAGTTCAATGTTTAGACAGGAAAGCTGTTTGTTTAATCGCTTTGGCAGATTAATGGTGTACACTTGAAAATTCAAACAGAAGATTTTATGTTTTAAAAATTGTGAAGTAAATGAGGTTTTTTTCTTTGTTTCTAAGAAATGGGATGCAGCAATTGCAGGATCTTGTTTTAAGAATCTACCTCTAGAGTTAATGACTCAGCTGCTACAGAACATACATGAGAAATTTTTGGTCCTTGATAAGTACAGGACTTGTATGACTGGTGTGCTCAGCTACCAAAAGATATCATAAATTTGACATGAACCAAAAAAAGGGACTTCTATGAACTCCAAGAGAAACAGGTGACTTTCACCTTCCAAGTGTGAGCTGTGAAACAACATTTGCAACTTGGGGATATGCCTTCTATGTAAGTTATAAACCTATTCCACAAAACCTTCCATAAGACATGAGCCTATTTTTCTTTTGTCACTAGCAGGAAAATAAAAGAGGATGAGGTCAGTCTCTAAATGTCTCCTAACACGTCTTAAATTAAGGTGGTTGGGTGGAAAGCATTAAAGATGTCTGAAAGCTTCATTCAACACTACTGATGTCTATGGTCTACCTCTTTTCTCATCCAACACTCTTCTTATGAAAAAGTTTTAAAGAATGTAATAAATAGTGGGGAAAAAATCCCCTCAAATATTATAAGTAACATACAATTAAGTAACCTGCAGTTTGACAACTAGGTTATTGTTCTCTTTTGATTAGTATAAAATATTTCCCCCTTTCTCTAAAAAAGGATAGAATTTAATTAGATTTCTAATGAATTTTAAGTCTTATTTGTTATTCACATACTTTACAGATTCCATGCATTATACGATAGAAGATACTTTGTAATACGGTCTAAAGAAAGGAGAGTCCACTTAAAAGCACACAAGGATCTGCAGCCCTCTGTTCCACAGACCTTCCACATCAACTTTTGACTTCCCCAATACTAAGTTGCTGTAAGTCATGCTTACCTGTACTTCTTGGAAAACAATCTGATATTTCTAGCCTGATCATTATCCCAAGTATCATTTGGCAAATATTTTTGAATTACCTGTAATAGATGTATTACTTTAAAAGAATAGCTATATTACAATGTGTTCTCTTCCTGCCCTCAAGCTGAGAACATTAGACTGTACCTGCAGAAAAATTAAATTAAATCCAGAGGAGTTGATTGTTTTTCCAGTGACAGTATTGTAAATTTTGTCAAGATACAATAGCAACTTCTAAACACATTCTGTTCTCTTAAGGAGAAATATACTGTAATCAAGAAACAAGTTGAAAATTCACGTTCATATTTCTTTTAAAATAATTTCTATTCTATTTTCCTCAACATTTCCTTGCAAACAAAGTATTTTCAAAATACCTTAGGCAAAAAACTTTACTTCAGAGCCTGGAAGCTTTATATGAACAGGCATTCTCTTATGGTTGGCAGACCTTGTTTTAGGGTTTCTAGTTTATAATGTTAAAATACCACATTTCTTTTCTATTTTCCATATATAAAATTAAAAGAACAAATGATGAAGTCTACAAGTATAAAATACAGTTTTCTGAACTTGACAACTAAACTTGACGAAGTATTTTCTGGAGTTTGTTATGCCAGAAATCTTGGGTTTGCTATTCCTCTCTAAGAATTTTTGTATATCACTTTTAACATTCCCAATTATTGGTTTATTTAAAGTACAAGAAATGTTCAGTGGCAGCATTTAGCCATACCTTACCCAGTTTTGAAGATTTCTTTTGGCACTGGGTAATGAAATTTTAACATCTTTAATGTAAGACCTCAGGAACATAAAAAATTTAGCCATAAGGTCTCCCTATTCTATTTTCAGACAGGTACATAACCACAAATAAATTCCTGCAATGGCTCCATTGAAGTTTTCTTTTTTCCTTAGGTGCACCACCCATCACAGCAAATCCTTCAAAAATAATAACCAAATGAACACAGAACACATTACATCCATCTATCTTGTCTTGAGTTCCAGGCATCATTTGATAGGCATTTTATAACCACCCCTATGCCTAGTCACATACGTACTCATTACCAATGAAATTTTATTTGAGGGTCTGGCAAAAACTTAACAAACAGTGGATGAATTTATAACCCAAATGATGGTCTATCTTAGGCTCACATATTAGGTCTTAAACCTGAATCCAAATCTAAGCAGGATTTTAGGGATGTTTACAGTGTCTTCACATCCAAATTCTCAGACTTTTAACTCATTCACACAGCTGAAGAGATGTTCTGCAGGTCATTTTGAATTTCAGCTCAAGATAATGAGATCTCACAGCAAAAACCACAGCAGGCTGAGCTCTGCTTAGGCATTTGTGTGCATGCAGGCAATATTACTCAGAACACTGATGTTCAGAACCTATCAGGCCAGATTCTGATGCCTGGACCCTTAGGAAGCAATATTTTCCTATTAATCTCACTGAAGCAGGGGCATAAAAATATTTTTCAAAAAAAAGTACTTTGATAATGGAGAGAGGAAAAGATACATGTGCAGAGCACATGAATTCTGGTGTAGCAAACTATTTATCAAATTCAAACAGGCTGTTTTGCATTCTCAGCCTAAACAGAGTTGGTTTACCCTTGACCTCAGAATGTTGTTATGTGTTAACACTTATGGAAGTGCCATGGACCTAAGCTGACTGCTGGAGCAGTCTAATCTTCTTTAAAATTAGGTCTGAAAATTTTTATTTTACACCAACTCAGCTCATTAATATAATTTCCAGAATCTTTGCAAGTAAAATACTTCCAGTACAGTAGGTCATCCTTTTGGAAACACTACTGTTTGAACTTAGGGCATTTTGCTGTTCTGCTGATGGCATATGAGTTAAGTAATGGAAACTTCAAAACAACCTGAGACATATTTGGTAACAGTCTTTACCACCATCCCTCTCCATCTTCTTTTCCTCATGTTTTACTTCCCCAGCAGTTGATGACAATTAAATCTATGGATGCAAAGAACTCACCTCACACCACTCTGCTGTAATTATAACTTTTGCTGCCGACTTCCAGATCTGACAGGCTCCGTCTTGTCTGCCCCTTGATGCTGTGGCATTTATTTACAATCTCAATAACATCTTGTGGAAAATGTATTGTCCTAGTGCCAAGGATCAGAGATTGATATATTGTAAATGCTAGGAGGAGCAGATATTGAAAGGCTGAGAATAAAGGACTAAGATAATGGATAATTATGTTAATTTTTCAAAGATCTTTAAGAAGGTGACATTCTTTGCATGCAAAAAACAAGAGAAAAAGGAAAAGATTAACAATTTACCACAGGATGCAAAGAGAGGGAATGAACATTCAGAAGAACTGATGGATTTTTTTTTTCCTCTGTCCAAATGCATTTTCTGAATTTTTTCCTTTTGCATCTGCACCCATTTATTGGCAACTTTATTATAAAATATTGTACTCCAGGGAGCATAAGGTTTATCAGTACCGTTTGGCTGGGTCTTCTGAAAGGAAATTGCAGATCGCTTCAAGGTGAAATGCCATATATCCCTTAACTATACCATGAGGACTACATTTTATAGTTTGACAGTGCTTCCAAACTTTTAGCTCCATTTGTACATGCCTATGACTTCTCAATCCCAAATCAAGGCAAGGTTCAAAAGTCACCACACACATCTCTTGCCATTTCCTAAGCTACCCTCTTCCCCTCAAGTGCTCTGGTTACTGCAAGAAGGAAAAGCAGGTGTGCAGAGAGGAAGGTATCTTTGGTACACATCTGTTGTGCCTGCCAGATGTAACTACACAGTCCTTCAAAAAGGTCTCACTTCTGCATCCTCTTCCCTCCCTTTCTCCTGGCCTTCAAGTAAAGCTCCTGTACCAAGTGGGAAGACCTGCTGGAATGGTTTATTTCTCCAATTTCATACTGTGACATCTCCCTCATAATTAGTGTTTTTGAAAAGGGAAGGAGCATGGGCTACTTTCCTTTCATAAATGCTCATTTGGAACAATATCTGCTTGAAGAGATCCTTATTACCTCGGAAGCTGTAGTGGTTGCCAGCGTTCAGCCCAAAGGCTGACATTCCTCTCTCCAGAATCTTTTTGGCATCGTCATGTTCAATCCAGTTACCCTAAAAGTACAGATGCCAAGACAATGCATTCTTTCCTACAGACTTGTGACATTTCTTTATGTGGAGCTTGTATAATGTGTGTGAGAATCTGTCAAAATAGTTTTCTTTATTAATAAACTTCATAAAACCTAAACAAAGCTTAGTGTTGTCTGTGTTATTCCCTTGGTGCAGCAGAAAATGTTTTGCCTTGCCAAACAACACTGTTCCAGAAATGCCATCTCTCCAGAGCAGTAATCCTCACATTTCTTACTCATTTGGCAAGAACAATGAATTCTGAAGCAGGGTATAAGCTAAAAGAAGTTTCCAGTTCTCAAAGTGAAAAAAACAGAGGACTTTCCAAAAGATATCAGCTTGTGCCATTTTCCTCTTTGGGAAGTTCTTTGATGTATTCAGGGAACATGCCAGAGCCTGAGGCTGAACTCAGTTATGATACTGTAAAACAGGGTAAATCCTCAGCTGGCACTGGTTGACTAAAGTAGTTTGTGTTTACTGTAGTGACTGTGGTTCTGTCAATCAGATTCTCTCCTTATTTATTCTGTGTATGATATTACTTTCCTGAAAGCTTTAAAACCCTTTTGGTAGTTGTGTGTGGTAGGAGCCCAGTGATTTTTTATTATTATTTATTTAATTGTAGGAAGTTAAAGAGTAATTTCCTGCTGCCTGCACTTGACAGGAAGTTTAGTGCAATCCCATGCGAGCGAGCGCAGCAATCGCTGACCTGTGAGAGACTTCACCACTGGCTGGGAGAATAGTTCTGGGGGAGGAGAAGTGCTGCTCAAAGAGGAAAGAGAGGTATTTCTCAGAGGCAGCCCACAAGACAGACACAGTTGCCAGCTATTACAGGACCGATGTGTGCGCAGAATCCCTCTCGGTGCTTTCAGCTGCTGCTGCTTGCCATGAATACACACAGACAAAGAGGAAATAGAAAAGAATCGAGGAAACTGAAAGTGCTAACGTATGCAGAAAGAGTGCAATGTTCCCAAACAAGACACAGCACCAGTGATCTTCTAAGCAGGCTCACCCACTGGACTGTGGCCAAAATATTCCCCCCCTGAGTTTCAAGGGGTTTTTCTCATAAAGTATCTGCAGTTTTGAAGACAAAGCAAGAAAAGTAAATCCTGTTCAGATTTTGGAAATTGATTAATGATTAAACATATTTAGATTGGTCCCTTTCAAAGTAGTAAAGATTTGCTGATGACACAGATGCATTCTTAAGGGAAGTGGATGTTAATTGCTGTCTAGACATTTTATTACTACGGTGGGGCACTAGTCATTGACCATCTCTCTTTTTTTCCCCTTTTTACACATTAAACTATAGGTCAGACTAAATTGTTTGTTTGTTTCTGTAGCAGATAACAATGTGGTTTCAGGGCGGTATGTAACTGAGAACTTTGAGATACCAATCAGCAGCAGAAAAGTATCCAAGTGACAGAAGCACTACCATTTTCCAAGATTTTTTTTTTAATTGAAAAATACAACTGTGTCTACTGCAACTTTAACAGATTCCTTCATGCAGTGCAAACATCCAGCAAGTTCTTGCACCTCTGCCTTTGTCCCTCTTGCTATATAGTGGAGTAATTGTTTAACTAGCTTCAGAGCTGGATAGGATGCTTTGACTTTGCATACATAAAATGCTTCAGCACACCTAAGTTCAAGCCAGTGTCATATTTTGCTGAGATGAAAAGACTAATGACTATTTGTTCTGCTTGTCTAGCAAGCAAGAAGTTAAAGATTAATTCAGATGAAATGTAAAGCGCATCATCAGTAGCCCTCAACACAGGAAAATATACCTGAAGTCAGTTGGCCTGATTCTCATCTTACCTCAATTTTCCATCAGTATAAATCTGCTTCTGCCAGGCAGCTTGATCCTGATTTACATCAGGGTAAGCAAAACAAGACCATTGTTTTTACAGGCTTCACTTATGCTGCTAAGTGATGCTGATTTACTCTAATGAGAACACATCTGCACTTCACAAGGTAGGTGAGAACATTCACAGTAGTGGTGCTTCCTAGAGAAAAATTGAGGAACTGATGGGAATGAAAGTACGTTGGTTGAAAAAATACACTGCTGGTTCAAGTAACACGGTAGAGCAGTGAAAAATACAGGAGATGACATGACAATGCTCAATTACATGGTTCAAACTTGTCAGGCTTATTGTATTTTTAAAAAAGACATTCTCACCATTTCCCTTTATCATGCATGTGCCTCAGTTCTACTGTCCCTCTGCTTAACAATTAATGTAGCAAAATAAGATTCCTCAGTTTGGGAGCTGTCTGACTGTCTAGCTGATCCAGGTACAGAAGGACACAAAATCAGGGAGAGCCCATGACCTCCTGGTGCTGATAAGAAATGTCTACCAGGTTTCATATCCTTTGTTTGTTGTTACTCCTCCTTCATATATCAGCACAGCAGCCTCACCTACTACAGAACAGAGGGACGTTGTGAGGTTCAAGGTATACAAAATCTTTTTTCAAAAAAAAAATCACATTTAAAATCATCTTTAGCTAGACCTTTTCAGCAATGGACCTTCTTCCTAAAATATCCATTGCCATTATCACCACTTTCAAAGAATGCAAAATGAAGAAAAACACAAAGATATGTATATTCTTAAAGAATAGCAAATCTTTGAGAAAAAGGCACCTTGACCAAAAAAAAAAAAATTTTTTGAAAGATCATGCTTCAAAAATGTAATCTGCTGTGTTCATTTCCAATTTTGCAAGGGCTGTGGTAGCTTTATACACATCTGACTGGTTTAGAAAGAATGCATGAAAATGATCACAGAATAAACCAAATAACACCTATTCAACCAGCCTCCTTGCGTGCGCAACTTTCTCCTTCAGAGAACTTTTCTCTGATCAGAAGATACAACTCTGATTGGATTTTAAGTCCCATCAGAGGCGGAACTGCAATACCCTACATCCACAGCATTTCGAGAAGCCAAGCTGCTATGTAGCTTTAAATGAATTTGCAAAATTGCAAAAATAAAAGTTTGCCATAAAATTGTGAAGGGCATTGCTAGTGTTGTTGTGATAAAACCATGCAAAAATAGTGGCAATAATAAAATAAAGAAGGCAGAAAATAAGTTTCAGTATCATTTTTAAGCAGATTTAAGATCAGGATCGCTTTCAATGACAGAGGACTCTGAACTCAGCATGCATTGTGGGGATTTGCCTGCATTAGCAAACAGCAAATACTGCAAGTAATTCCTGCAAACTCCTAATCTAAACACAGCTAAACCAGTTGACTATGGTTTCATTTTCTTGTAACAATACAAGCTGAACAGGCTGTCTTCTCTGCTTCTTTTTCTCCAGGTTGCCAGACTTTGCCTTATTTCAAACAATAAAGCTGGCAGAGCACTCCCCTGAATTTCATCTGGCTCCTTGGGCCAGGACTGGGTCAGGGAGCCAGTTTGAAGAGATGCCAGATCCCACATGGACAGAAACAAGATCTTGGGAAGGGTTGTGACTGTTTCAGTAGTCACAGATAGATCTAGAATATGTCTGTCTGTAGTCTATAGAATAGAGAGAGAAGTCCATTTCAAGGCTGCTGTGCACATCATCATCATCATCATCATCATCATCATCATCATCATCATCATCATCATCATTATTATTATTATTAATGTTGTTATTATTATTATCATTATCATTATGTCTTTTCCCACAGTTCAGCACCCATATTGTCCCCCTCTGGCACAGACTGCAATCAGCTAATTTTTGCTGGCAAATCTCCAAAACCATCTTCAGGTAAAGTCAGCTAGACTGACTTTTTTTAGAAGTGTATTAGGGAGCGCCCCTAAGAATGCAATGTAACCTTCAGCCAGTGAACAGCACTTAGGGCAGTGCTGTCTTCAACCAGACACCTTGTACCTGGAAAAGCCTTAGCATGAGAGACAGTATATTTGGCATTTGCTCTGTTTCAGTAAGGGAAATTTAATATACAGCTTTACTAAACTGCAAAACTCTGTGGGCCTAGATTTCATCCTGAAGGTTTATGAGGGTATAACATGCAATAGTGGAAGAAGAGAGAGCAAGGAAGAGGAGGGCCAAATTCTTTATCCTGTAAATAAGTAGTAAATTTAATGATTTGCTGTTCTAATAAACAACCATGGTAGGCCTCTCTGTGCCATTCCCCCAGTCAACACATCAGTGTTCCTGGTGTTAACTAGTGAAATCCTCAAATCATAAACAGGATGTCTACTTTATTAAAGAAGCCCTTTCAGGTGAGAGAGAAGTGTGTTTTGACTGGAAAACACCAATCGTGTGGGGGGCAGTCAGGGGAAGAAGCATGGTGGTGAGGATTGCGGGTAATAATATTCTCTGGATTATCTAAAAGTGAGGTTTTCTCTCAGATGGAAGAGAAGACAAAGAGGAAGTCACAATTTCAGACAGTTTGCACAGATGGTGACCACCCTCAGTCAACATTCTCGTAAAAATGGCTGTGTACCTTTCTTTTCCCCTCAGTATATACAGAGAGAAATAAAAAGAGGAAAGTAAAAAAAAAAAAGGTCAATGCAAAAGTGCTTAAGAAGGCAGAATCTGTGTGAGTGCTTGAAGGGAGGAGGAGAGGAAGAAAAAATGCCATTTAAGTAGCCCTGCTTTTTATACTTTTTCAAACTTGTCTTTCTTCCCTGTCCATCCATAGTGAACTTCTGAGTCTTTCAAATCCTGAACACCCACCAGTTCAAACTCTCTAAATATTAAGCCGTAGTCAGCACAGTACAAAAGAGAGAATATAGAGAGAATAGTTAGGGGAAGTTTTGGCCACTTTTATGGTCTCTAAATACTGAAGCAAGCAAGGAACTAGTTTAGTCACTGTAAAAGGAAAACCGGAGAAACGATTGTTTTGCCCTCCACTGAGAAACCAGAACTTCACACAACACAGGTTCATGGACAGAGACAAAAACCACATTATTATATGGACAGAGAGAAAAAAGTTTTAGCTCTGGATAGGTTGCAACACAGCTTGGTAGGTAACAATAGTGTAGCAGTGTTTAGAAGTAAACCAAACATCGATGAAGTTGTTCATTCACAAATAACATGATGGTGCAGCACGTGTGGTTGCTCAGGAATCGCTCACATCCCATTCCTTGCTGTGTCTGGCAGTGTAATCTGAGCCTCAGCACAGCCCTCCAGAGCAGGGAGGGCATATGCTGCTCCCAGGGCAAACAGGCTGCCTCTGGCCAGCATCTGGGACCCTGCAGGAAAACTGAACCTGCAGGCAACAGCTGGCTGAGGATCCAACAGAGATTTGCCTTATTGGAACAGAAAGACTGCCTTGTGCACTGTGTTCACACAGAAAAAGAGGTGAGTTTGGGATGTTGAGTGTAGATGATGCTAACAACACCAGATGAGCATGCTACAATATTCCAACCCCAAACATACTGCCTCCTTCAGAGAAGGCAGCAAGCCAGAACCATATTTGAAAATCTTAATTATGGCACAATTTGATATGCACTTGCTCTTGAAGGAAATAGGAAAAATCTTAAGAATATGTTTTAAAGGGCATTTTATTTATTATTTGCTGATATTTCATATATTTCCAAACACTTTTTAAATATTGTTGTGAAAGGCTTACAAAGACCTCGCATTTCACAGAATCATAGAATGGTCTAGATTAGAAAAGACCTTTAAGGTAATCGAGCCCAACCATAAACCAAAGTCTGCCAGCCAGGCCCACTGCTAAGCTTTGTCTATAAGTCTAGAAAGCATCTTCCCCAGGTATTTTCCTGACAGGCAGATTTCCAGACACTCCTTGCTGAGCCTGTAGCACTGTGTGGAGTTGTTGTGACCCAAGGGCAGGACCTAGCACTTCTTATTGAACCTCGGGCTAGCCATCCAGCCTGTCCAGATCCCTCTGCAGAGCCTTCTTGCCCTCCAGCAGTTAACACTCACACCCAATTTAGTGTCCACTGCCAACTGAATGAGGAATCATTCAAGCTGCTTGTCCAGGTCATTAATAGACATGTCAAACAGGACTGGCCCCAGTGTAGGGAACACCACCTGTGACAGGCCACCAGGTCACCTCCATCCACCACCACTCTGTGGACCTGCCCATGAAGCCAGCTCTTAACCCAGCAAAGAGTATGCCTGTCTAAGCCATGGGCTGCCAGTTTCTCCACGAGAATGCTGTGGAAAATAGTGTCAAAGCCTTTAGTAAAGTCCAGGTAGACATCAACAGCCTTTCTCTCATCCACTAACTTCTTGTAGAATGAAATCAGGTTGATCAAGCAGGACCTGTCTTTCATAAACCCGTGCAGGCTGGGCCTGATCCCTTGGTTGTCTTTTAGATGACGTGTGATGGCATTCAAGATGTTCTTCTCCAAGATGTTGCTTATCTTAGTACAGAGACCTGTAGAGGTATAGAGGCCTGTAGTTCCCTGGATCCTCCTTCCTGCTCTTGTTGTAGATGAATGTCACAAAGTCCAGCCAATGGGACTTCCCCAGCTAGCCAGGACTGCTGATAAAAGATGGAAAGTAGCTCAGTGAGCACTTCCATGAACTCCCTCAGAACCCTTGGGTGGATCTCATCTGGCCCCAAAGTCTTTTGTATGTCTAAGTGATGTAGCAGGTCACTGACCCTTTCCTCCTAGATTATGGGGACTTTATTCTGCTCCCCATCCCTGTCTTCTGGCTCAGGGGCAGGGTCCCCAGAGAATAATTGGTTTTACACTTAAAGACTGAGGCAAAGAAGGTGCTAACTACTTCAACCTTTTCCTCAACCTTTGTCACTATGTTTCCTCCTAAATCAAATAAAAACTGGAGATCCTCCTTAGCTGTCCTTTTATTGCTAAAGTAGTTATAGAAACATTTTTGTTATCATATATGGCAGTAGCTAGATTAAGTTCTAGCTGAGCTTTGGCCCTTTTCATTTTTTCCCTGCATAATCTCACAACATCCTTGAGTTGCCTGATCCTTCTTCAAAGGTAATAAACTCTCTTTTTTCCCCTGAATTCCAGACAAAGGTCTCTGTCCTGCCATGGTAGTCTTCTTGCCTGCTGGTTCATCTTCTGGAAAACCAGGGCCTCACAGGGGAAGGACTCCTCCGTCCCGGAGCAGTGAAAGAAAATCTCGAATGATGAACTGACCTAAACTCCCATACCCTGTCTCCCTGCATTGAGGGTGGGAAAGGGGGAGGGGTTGGGGGAAGAAAAGGTGTTTTTAAGGGCTTAGTTTACTTATCATCATCTTTCTCTTATTTTGTTAGTAATAAACTCATTTTGTATTTCTAAATTGAACCTGTTTTCCCTTGGAGGGTTTTTTCCAGGTCCTTATCTCAGCTCATGAAGTCTTCATTAAATTTTCTCTCCTCTGCTCAGCTGTGGCAGGGAAGGGAGAGTGAGTGGCTTTTGTGGGTGCCTGGCATTTGTCCAATGTCAAACTACTACACCTGTCTATCCAGCCCTACAATTAAATTTTTGTAATGCATGCTCTAAAATAAAAATTAAGTTTCATGTTTGAAGTTACCTTTTCCTTAGGTAAGAAATTAGGATGAGACTTACAGAGATCAGGCCTACTGCAGGTTTCATGCAGAGCACTGTTTCAGACCATGGGTGTTGGTGAACCTGCAAAAGAGCCAGTGCAATGTTTTCCTGGCTCAGATAATAGAGGATCATTCCCTAGAAGGACCACTAGGAAGGGGGGAGTAGAACAGAGCACAGGAGATCATGTCTGGAGTTGGGCAGCAGATGACCAAAACAGTTTTTGTCAGGTCTCTTTGCTCGAAATAGCAAAAGCTGCCAAATCCATCAGAAAATTAAACTTGCAAAATTCATCATCTTCTCCGAGACTTGTGTACACAGCTTCAGTGGGAACATGTGCTGGAGAAACTCTGACAGAGAAATAACCCCCAGTAAAAGTAACTAAAATCAAAAGGAGACCAAGAGGAACATCCTTTCTATTGAACTGTTCTTGATATAGGGAAAAAAAGTAGTGCTACAGTCAAATAAATCTCAACCCCTCGCAATTTCTATGGTTGCAAACTTTCTATTTTCATTGGCTGATATTAGAGAGGAAATTAAAGCCTTTAAGACTCTACACATTTTTTTGAAAAGTCTAAGTCTTGCCAAAGCACAGTGGGCCACAGTATAAAACATACAGTGTTTTACTAGGAACATTTTTTGAAGTATTTTCCTAATTTTTCTGTAACGTGGCCCAGATGTGCATGTTTCACTTCTTGCACAGAGATTCACCTGTCCTTCTGCACTGGTACTGGTTCCATTGCTGAAAAGCCCCCAGTTATCATCGGACAAAATGATGGATAAGCTAATGATACAGTTTAAAGGCTAAAGCACATCTTCTTTTTTAACAGACGTGAGGACAGACCTCTCCCTTCTATGCCACCTAGTGCAAGTGCTATAAATTAAAATGCTGAGCAAAAATGTAGGATTTAAGAGAATTTGAAAGATTCACAAGCTGTAAGATTATGAAGGGGTTCAAACTATCTGAGTGAGACACCACATGGTAGAAACCATAGAGAGAGAAATCAGCATAGTGTACAACATATCTGAACTTTGTCTATCTCTCTTCACTAGTTTCTTGGTATTGATTTGCATTAAAATATCTTTCTTTGTTTTTACTGTGTTAGGAAAGTCCTTCTTCCTGAATTATGTCTGGTTTAGACCTTTGTCTCTCTTTAAAATTTGTTAACCTGCAATTCAGAGTTTACTTTTTTGTTAAAAGCAAGTAACCTTAAGCAAGTAAGCAAGTGCCTTATTAATTACTGACTGAAATTTGAGCCAGGATTTGGGAAGACAGCAGCCTTCTTTCCTGCTCACTAACATTAGTGGTCTTCTTCTGTATATCTGTAAACAGACTTGGCTTTATAAGCTTTATCATGGGAGGATGACAATTTTTATTTGAATAATGAGTGCTCTTCAGGGCTTCAGAAAGAACATCAAGGTTAACACCAACAAAATATTAAAGACTTTCAACCTCAGAACATAGAATTTTTATACAAAATTCTGCAGTTTTGAATTGCAGCACTTTATTGAGAAATTGCCAACTCCTTTTGTATGTGGTTTTGGTAGAGTTCCCAAATAGATGTCCAAAGTGGAAAAGGCTTCTCAGACCTACACACTAGTACAGGGCAGAATGGGGTCCAACACTAGTAGCTGTTTTGAGCTCAGAGCTCAACCACTGTTCATATATCTGAACACAGTTTTGTGGAGAACATTTCTTCTCCTTCCTCAGTGAGAAAATTAGCAAATTCAGTCTAAAAGGGTGGGAGGGGGAAAGTGGGTGGGGAGGTCAGTAGTTTGTTTTTCACATAGTTCTATCAGTAGCTGTATAAAAACCTCAAACACTGAGGTCTTTACTGACTGAATACCATTTAATGACATGTGGTGTCATGTATTAGGCTAGTGTGATGATGCAGTGTGGGATTTCTACTTGTTCCCTCTGCAGTGCACCCAGAAACACATGGATCTCAGTGCCTTGTATATTAACCACATAATCCCAGAGGTTCTTGTGGTCCAGCCATCAGAGGAAGACCAACAACCAAGCAGCTGTGTTCATTTCTGATGCATATGAATTCAAGGTTCTGATTATATTGCTCCATTTAGAATTCAGAATTAGAATGGCACTGAGAGGAACAGATGGTTTTTTCTAACTATCTAAAAAGGTAGAGATGGGGATCTATCTCCTTTGCATTAGACTTTAACATGTAGATGTCTATCTCAAAGCTAGAAATCTAAGCCCTTTATATTCAGTGGAGAAAAAAGGGTGAGGTTTATCTCATCCAAATATAGACATTTAAAAGAGATTGGATAAGTGATCTCTTCAGAGTATTTATTTGTACCCATAAGAGTGCTGTAAAAATTTAGCTTAAACAGTATACTTACTTTAGTCATCTAAGCTCTGTGAAATAAACTCTCCCCAGCCTTCTGCAGCTGAGCACAAAGATAGCCCAGAAATCTTTAAATTAATTGTCTTGGATCACAAAACTTTTCTGCCTAAGACAACCTGCAAAACTGCCATAGCTTGTACAGATCTCTCTACTTCTCCTGCTCCTGGCCTTTGAACAAGCTCATTTAATGTTTGTTAGGATTGCAGTTAGCACACTGCAATCTGCAGAGCAGAGAAGTCTCTTTTTATTACGCATTTCAACTTTTGAAGATGTTTTCTCCACACAGGTCAAAGGGGTTTGAATTGATGGGAAGTTAGGATCTTGAATGTCAGGTAATTTCCAAATGCTCTAGTTCACCCTGCTACCATGAAATAATATATTTAGACATGGGAATTAGAATAATTAGAGGGTGACTTCATATGTCTGCATAGGTAGGTTTCCATTTTCTTGCACTGATGCATTATTTCAGGATCTCACAGGCATTGACTCAAGATTCCAGTCTCATATACTGGTGTTTTAGAGGCTTAGGCAAGGCAAAATTCAAAATATTTATAGAGATCACTAAAAATATCTCACTCTATGAAGAATACCAGGGAAGCATATAGTATGTCTGTCACCTGCTGGAGGAGGAAAAGGAAAAACTAGAAGACTGAAAGGGAAGTTATGTAGTGGATGCCATCCCAAAACCTACACACTTAGAAACACTGAACTTGCATAATTGTCTTGTGATGAAGGCACAGGAATGACAAATGTTACTAAGAAGCTATTTACATATCCTTTGGTTGTTTAGAGCAAGATTAGTTTTTACACTTGCACTTCAAAAGTATTTCCAGGCTGGGTGGATTTTGTGGAAAGGCATAAAACACTGGTTTAGCTTAATCAGCATTATTGCTTTTTGCTTTACTGTATTTGTTGGTTACAACAATTACAAAAGACTTATAAGGCTTGTAAGTTTGAATATCACAGAGAGGGTGGTGTGCACGTGCATATGTGAAGGAACCTGCAGGCACTGGATAAGAGCATATAAAAACAAAGTGATATGCTCTGATCTCTTTTAATCTCAGCCATAGCAATGTAAAATGAAGAGGAGTTCCAAATCCCCTGAGAGACATAATAGGGAGTGAGGAGTACTCTTAACCCACTAGGCCTGAATGCAATTCACATCTTTTTGGATGGGGAAGTTTTATCCTGTTTTCTCCCGTGTAATTCTGCAGTTTGCTTATAGCCCAACACCTTATCCACTTGGGCTCCCAGCTGCAAGCTTTGTACCTACACATATATATATGTATATATATGTGTGTGTGTGTATATATATATATATATAGATACAAATGAGAATGTGCATAGTGGGGAAGCAGAGCCAATGTTTATGCACAATGCTTCTGTGTGTCTGTCTATAAGAGGCATAAAAGGGTACAGCTGGGCAAGCTAGCACACGCAGAGCAGTGGGATGGCACAGCATTTTGAAGGGGGAAGGGAACTGGTATCCATTCAGGCATCTATACTTCAGCCAAGTGAGTATGCTGAGCTACCTGCTGTGACTGTGGCATCTTCAGCTCACCTCACTTCAATGTCTGCTTCTAAGGAGGGAGATGATGCGTTGTGGCTCAATGGGTCTACTGCATTATCATGAGGCACTCCTGGGGTTCTTTTATTTAAAAGAATATGGGTAATTATAGAAAATAATTTGTCCATACAGACAAGGCACCTGTAAATAAATTTTAAAGTGGCAGTGTTCCATATATGTAGCCAGCTACCACAGGAAATCTGGGACCAGCATTCAGATGTGGCTCTTTCGGAGCCAAAAGCTATTTCATTTTCTAAAGCATGCTTTCCCAGTACTTGTATATCCCTGCTCTGCTGTTTCCTTCACCCACCCACCACCTTATTTTACAGACCTAATACATGACATTTTAAGGTCTTTTTACTTCTTTCAAGTGTCCACTTAAATACCAAAATAGAACAAGTCCGATGCTCCACTGCTAATTGACAATATGAAAAATGTGATTGTTTTTGCCTTTCCCACATAGGGAAAAAAAAGAAGACCTCTAAAGGTAGGGAAGAAGAAGAAAAGGAATAAAATCCATCTACCCTAAATGCTTGTGATTCAGAGAGTCAGCAGAGAGTGATGAAAAGCAGCTGGATGGTCACAACCGGAGAATAGAGGTCACTGGCTCTGAGTCCCAATGAATATCAGTGACAAGTGGAGTCCCTCAGGGGTCCATATTGGGACCAGTGTGATTTAATATCTTCATTAATGATGTAGACAAAGGAATCAAGTGCGCCTTCAGCAATTTTGATGATGACACCAAGCTGAATAGTTCAGTTGCCACACCCTGGCTAACTGAGGTGAGCATCTGAGGTCACGCAGTTGACTTGGTTCCTTCTTGCTGTTTCATGAGAAAATACTGAAAGCAGAATTCTCCTTTTTCTGTATATGTTGGCAACATAAGGGATCTAACAGTATAAAAATGACATCTTGAACATGATTAGCAAATTCCTACCAGCCTCACATGGCACTGGAGATGACCATATGTTGCAGTAAGAAAACCTGCAAACCAAAGTCCAGACTTAGTACATTTTAGGCATGTGGTTCTCATCAGGGCCATTGTCTTAAAGGGGAAACACAAGCAGAAGGCACTAGTCTTAGAGAATGGATTTGGAACAGTGGAGAATGCTAAAGCACGAGAAAAAAGAGTAAAAATTCCTAAAGATCAAGAAACAGGAGATAAAATGCTGTCATGAATTCTCTACTGATTTAGAAATAGAAAACCATACCAAAAACAAACCAAAACCCCAAATAAATAAACAAACAAAACCCCAAAAGGTCAATTCAGAAATGGAGACAGCCCCAGTCCAACCAACCTGTTGCACATCCCAACAATTATTATAAATTGGTATACTATTCTAAATTGGTTTCTTTATTTTTCCTTGCACAACCTTACAAATCTTTTAGATCATGTTTTATTATTTAATAATCTTAGATCTCTGAATAAGATTATGTATTAAAATTTTAACACAGATTATACTAATTAGGCTGTCCCACCACAGACCTTTTAGATATGAGAATATTGAAGCACAGGAGAATTCTAGATTTCAAATACATACAGTGGAAGTTGGTAGCATCCAGGCAAGAAGCAGAAACACAGATTCCAATCTAAAGATCACTGAAGTCAACAGGAGTCTTTCTCTTGACATTAATGGGTTTTGGATCAAACCCTGAATGACCTGTCCACAGTCACACGGCCCATCAGAGAGAGAAGGGAAACAGGAGACTGCTACCCAAATTACTTTTTCCAGTGAAACTGACTGGATGCCAGCAAGTTAAAAAACTCCCTGGAGGTATTATCATTGGCCCTGACCTGTGCTACACATTTTCAATGACACTTTTTCATGAATGAAAATAATGGTTCACTGCTCTGATTTTCTGAGGTTATTTTTCTTTCCAAATCAAGTACATCTCTTAGAAATTTCAGAAAATTCTAGTCTGAAATGTCTGCTTTAAACAGAGTAATTTCTGAGTGCTGTGAACAGTAGCAGGGTTTTTGCTGCTTTCCAATCTTTGGTAAAAACTGGGGGCTGAGACATGAATTTTGGTCCATCACTAAACAACCCTCTGAGTTCTGGCCCAAAGTGATAGTTCTCCAAACAGTACTTGCAAACAATGCATTCTTTTAGCACTAAAGGCTTACATACTTGAGAAGGTGAACTTTTTATACTGGTAAAAGAAATCTAAACTGCGTGTGTCTGTATGCAAACAGATATTTATGTTTATATGAATGTACAAACACAGGCATATCTTCAAAAATAGAAGTTAAAGCCATTTCAGTATTCAGAATGAAATAAAAAATATTTTTTTAAATAACAAAAAGCTATTTAATTTAAGTGCAGGGCTCTGCACCAACTAGTAATATCCTAATTTTATACTTCATCATTTAACACAATGCAACCAGCCAGACTTTAACATGGCACAGGAATCTGAAGATTCAAATGCCTGGAAACCCTGTGGTAAGACTCAGCCTCTTATTCTGTCTTTGGAATAAATGTTATCGCCCCACAAACTACACAAAAGTTTAGACTTGTTTAAAGTAAGATCTCAAATATCTTATTTGAGATCAGAATTTCTGTGTTTTCTTTCTCTCTCATCTCCCTTCTTGTATTTTTTTCCTTTTTTTTTTTTTTNTTTTTTTTTTTTTTAAGCAGCAACCTAAAAGGTCTGGATTCTGAGTTTTTCAATTATTAGAAAATGGGAATAGTGACATAAAGGCATTTTTACTTATTAGAGCTTCTCTTGTGTTTGTTTGTTCACCTGATGTCTTTCTTTGTGTAATGCCTTCCTAGCAATACTGGCAAATTGTTTCTGAAGAGCTACAGAGAAGAAAATGCTTTGATCTGATAGAAACACATCAGTGTAATAGCAGTAGATACCTTTTATTTTCCAGTCTTTCAATGCCCCCCTTCAATTCACAAGACATACACTCAGTGATTAAAAATTCCTGTCATTTTTGTTTTAGAAACTGGGAACCTACAACTTTAAAGTGTGGCAAAGTAAATCTTCTGCCGGAGTGATCAAGGAATTATGCTATTGTGCTGTCTTTATGTTTTCCACAATGCATAAAGCATCACTGTCCTTAATTGTTCTTTCATCTCACCCATTGACTTGAAATCAGCATTGCTCTCCAGGAGTAGTATTAGCTCGAGAACTGGCAAAGAAAAGCAAAGAGGCTTAGCATACCTCAGCACTGCAGATTAAGTGCCTCTTCAAAGATGTCACCCCAGATGTGGCAGGCTACATTCCTACCTTCCCCTGGCAACAGCTGTGGAGCCACATCAGTGCTACTGCCTTATGTTCCTGAACATTATGAGAAGGAATAAAAGCTGCCTTTTTAATGGCTTGGGTTTGTGTTGGAGGCATAATTTTCTGTTTACTTTTCAAAAGGGCAAGCCTTCGTGTGTTTTGATTGCTGACAGATAAAGATGAGTTGACATCCCACAAGCAATGTTCCTTTTTGGGCTATTCCATAGTGTAACCTCTGTTGGTTTGGTTCATCCTTCCGCTCAGGGACTGCAATGTCTCTTTCACTAAGCTGTGATTACAAGCAACTGCTTGCAAATTCTTTAATGTCTTTGGTAGATTTCACTTCCAATTAAAAATTGTCAGTGGTGTGCGTTACTGCGAAGTGGGCTGCAGACAGCCAGGCTGCAGGTAGAGCAGATGCAGCAAAAGGAGGGTTCCTGCAGTGGGCTCCATCTGGGGGGAGATTGTTCACACAGGGGCAGAGAATGAAAACTGCACAGCTGCGTTACACAAGGACAGCAGCATCTACTTTTTCTTGTGTGCCTCAGACAACCCAGGCTGGGCTCAAACTGCGATCAAGAACTAAAAGTTTCTGTAGCCATCCGAGGCTACCTCTCCCCCACTATTAAGTTGTTACAACCATGAAGAATAAATGCTGCTTGTGAAAAACAGGTCGACATACCAAGCACTCACTCTACCTTGCTGCTTTTGACTGGCTGCAATTTATCTGTACTCTATAACTGCTAGCATGTTGGATTCTGGGGATATCCAGCATTTCCAGGGTTTGGAGTTGTTTGTTTGTTTGTTTGCTTGCTTGCTTGTTTTTCTCTCTCTTTTTCTTTTTTGTTTTGGAAAGGGAACCCTTGATGCATTGCAATTTTTCTTTATGTCTATGGGAGCCTTTTATTTCAAAACCTCTTACATACACAATTCAAATTCTGTTGTAAAATGTAACATTTTCCTCTGAAAACTCCCCTTACAAACACAGATATTGACCCATCAGATCTTGATTCTCTTGTCCAGGTGTGTATTGTCCCTTTTCTCTGTCAGTTTCCTGAAGCTTTTTTCCTTTATATCAGCCCTGAAATTTTACCTTTTCTGCTGTTTCCTTTAACTTACATCAGTATTAGATAGTCTCATTGATCTGTCTGAGGGATTCTACATTGCTAATGTCTAGATGCCTTTTTTGGCTGACCCGTCTCAGACTATAGACTGCATATTTTTTGTAGTAATCACCACAACTCCATAATTTAACACATCATTAGCGCATACAGAGCTGGTAGAAATATATCCAGAGCATAAGTAATCCAAGATTAGTAGTTTTCATGCAGCTAATTGATTTACTTGGAACCTAGCTTACAAATTTATCACATTTAACACTCACTTGTGAATACATGCCAGTCATTTTCAGAGAGGAAAATGAATTACAGAAAACTTTGGTGTAATCTTCTTGGAAATTCATGTTTCCATGCCTACATAATACAAGGGACTAATCTTCCTGCAGGTTACACGCAGTGTATCTAGGAATAACCTCAGAGGAGAAGGTATAAGCAGATTTATGTCCTCTACACTATAGTATAGTAACACAATTTTAACAGTGTGACCTATTCATAATTCTCAGAACATTGTTTTTATAAGTAGCAGCTGGATGTTGCTGAATGGATCCAGTTTATCTCTGTATGGTTAATAATTTATTATTATATGTGTGTATTACACAACTATTTTAAGGTTCACCTTGATCATAGAGGTACGAAAAAAATGTCTTATTAGGATGTCTCTGTTACCCAGAATTGATTTGTACTGTAGCTAATGAACAAAATGCAATTTTGTTTGTAGTCTGTGTCCTCTACATGTAGGTCATTCCTATGAATATCCTGGCTATTAAATGACATCAATTCTACCTACCTATTTAAGATGCAGGATAAACTAAAAGGAGTTTACTATAAGAGTAGTAGTTTAGGACAGCCAACTGGAGTTTATTCCTTGCAGAGCATTGGCTGCTTCCTCTCCTGTAGGGAAGTAGCTCTGAAAGCAGCAGTTTCTTTGTGCATTTCACACAATCCACAGATATTCGAGTCTCTATGAATGCTTGCAAAAGAGACAGAACCTGATCCTCTTGCTACATGAAACAGAATAAAAGAACATGATTAAAAAGCAGTTTTCTTCCCAGCTACATCTCTCTATTGAATAATGTAGGAAAGATTACCATGAGTATGTTGTGACTGGATGGCTCATGATGTCCACAGAAGAATAACACATGAAGTCTCAAATGTTCTTCATTTGTAAAAAAACCACATTTTTTGATGAGCTATGACTCAGCTCTTGAGTGGAAAATTCTTGATTACTCTTAATTTAAACTTTTTTGTAGATCTTGTTTTTCTGCTTACAAAGAAGTGGGAAAATTATTTTGTGATCATCCTAATATTTCTGTCCCCACTGTAGTATCAGAAAAATATAAATGGGATTTCCTAGGAAAGAACCATCCTCATCCATAACAACAAAAACCTCCATGTCCACATATCACTTTCATCTTAGCATGTGAAGGCTTTCTGTGTCCAAATTGCCTCCAGTGCAACCACACAGGAAAGGCACACAGCAAGCCTCTCACAAGTAACATGGGAAAGTCATACTGGAGACCTAGTCTGCTAGGCACTCCTGGTGAAGATATTAAGAAAATGCACACCAAAGAAAACTGTACAAAATCTCCCCAGAACAGGAGAAAAAGAGAAAAGTACTTTTCCTCACCACTCAGGAATTGTCCTGAATTTACACCAGAGAAAGGTCTATCACAGACAGAGCAGACAACATGGAAAAAAACAACATCCAACAATATCCAGAAAGGATATTGCAAACAGACATGAAAACACTGCTAGGGAAATCAAAGAAACAAGGATAGAAAGCTTTAATTCTGAAAAAAAGGACATTAAATCAGGCCAATAAACTAGGATCAAACAACATATTAAATTAAGAAGAAAACCTTTAGTACCAAAATCATACAAGGAAGTTCTTTCAAGGTTGAAGGAAAAAATGTGTTCCCCTTCTGCCTTTTATTAAGTCTATGCTTGGTGCTTTAACCAAAGTGGAGCAGTTTCTTCCCACACCACACCTCCCCATACATCATCTTCTAAATGGTGTCATATCAGAAATATGTAAACACAAAAATTCAGTCGTGGGGAAAGCTGTGTGCTAAAATTACTGCTTTATAAAATTCCTAGAAAAATGGGATAGAGTTCTAGCCAGAAAATTAAGCATACTGAAAGCTTTTATCTACATAAAGCTACCACATGCTTCCTTACCTGACTCTGGCACAGGCCATAGTAGTAGCTGATAATTTTCCACAGTAATTCCTATCTCTGAGATAAAAAACAGAGAAGCCATGTGTTTTCTTCAAACTGGCTGAGCAGAGTCAATCAGCCAGCATACATTTATTTACCCTTGTTGTCCTCAGATAATTCAAATAGCATCTGTGATCTCTTGCAGAATGGGAAAAAATGAATGAGAAATTGTGGCAGGGGGTGGAAAGGTGTACAGTCAAGAATCCAGACAGAAGGACAAGGGAAAATTAGAAAGAGAACTAGCGGAAGAAAAAAGTATGTTCAAGATAATACAAGAGGAAGACGTTGCTCTCAAAGTTTAAAAAACCTGATTTTACATGGCTAGGCTAAGCAGATTTCTTGAGCTATTTTAATTTCTTTTTTTCTGTTTTTTATTCTCTCCTGAATAAGCTATGGGAGGCCTATTACATTGAAGGGTCTCCTCATATCACTCTGGGAGGACAGTGATTGGCAAATATACAGAGCTGAGAGAATGAAGATGAGAAAATTAAATCATATGGAAGTACAGAGAGTAGGAAGAGGAAGAAAAAACAAAGGTGATATCATAACAGAAAGGTCAGAGAAAAAATAATAATGATAGGAATCCATATTCTGGATTCAGAGTTCAGGACTTCCTGGACTAAGGTATGATAAGTGAACCACAGAGAGCTTTTGCAGTAAGTCTCAGAGTTCCAGACAATCTCAGATCTGCGGCACTATTGCAGACTAACTTTGATGCACATGTGTAACAGTTTGGAGACAGCCAGGAGACTTTAAACTCATAGAACATGACCCAAACAAATGATCTGTGCATTCACAATGCTCAAACAGAGAATTTGCAGGCGTCCAGTGGCTCCCATGGGATTATGGTTCTCACCAAATTATACAGTGAGAGCCATTATACAGAATAGGCAAATTCTTTTTTCCATTTTCTTGTGAAAAAGTCTTCAGAAACTCATATGCCCAGCGTTCTAAGGAAGCCTGCAGAAACCTTAAAAAGGAGTACAACTGATAGAGGTAACAGAGGGGTGAAGAGTGAGTGAAGAAACTTCACCTGCTGGAAATCAGTATCTCCTCACATTTAGTGAGGGCAATCACTGTGATCAGAAGAGGTGATGGTGGAGTAGAAAGAGCAGCAATAATGTCTGTATTATCTAAATACCTGCAAGTAATGCACTGACACACATCTAAAGGATCTGAGAAAAGAGAGAGCAGAAAGAGGAATTAAAAAGGAGAACGCTGGACTATCACAGTATTTCCCAGTTGTATCCAATTCCACCTGGCTTATAAGACCTATTCCTTGTCAAATTCAACGTTATTGATTTTTTGCAAATAAATCACTGCCTGGGTCCAATTTTACAAACAACCATGCCAAGTGTAATGGAATTGATGAATTCTCAAAAGGTGCAAAACCAAAGGAGATGGCTCTACCACAGCCCTGTTCTATACTTTAAAGGCCAGTAGGGTAAGGATAGATAAGGTCAAACTATGTTGACATTTCCAGTAATCTGGAAATACAGTCTGGCTCAAAGTTAAAGAGCTCTAATTTGCAGTGGTGTACAGTCAGGGGAAAAAAAGGGAAAGGAGAAAGGAAATGTTCTGTGAGCCAGTTCTGCCTTTTACTACCAGTTATCCCATTTCTTGTCTGGCACAGTCAACAGTTTGGTCTGGTGAGAAATTCGTTTTTGCATTGCCCTTTAAAAGGTGTGGTGTGAACGCACTTTATGAGCCATGTGTATCAGTGCTCATATTTGTGTGGGTCTGTTGAGTTTTAATCAATCAGCCTTGTTTCAGAAGACTTTAATTTTGCTCTCATTAAGTATGTGTGAGTTTTGTGTGTGTGCAGGCGCATATATTTATCCCTGTCAGCATTCAGAAAATTACATGCCCCTAGTTAACATATTGTACAGTACTACAAATTCTCATGAATATCACTTATCACAAAGGACAAGTTCATCAAATGAAATGGAACAGAAACTTTTCTCATTTTCAAATAACTTGCCTCTGTTAAACACACCAATATTTACCATGTTTTTGTATTATGCTTGTAGAGTATAACTGTTTCACTTACCCTGTATTTCCACAGTCCCTGACAAAACCACTGTCCAGAATTTCAGACATTAAAATGTCCCTGAAACCTACTTAGAGCTGAAAAACTCTAATATTTTTTGCATTGTTCTGATGCAATGACTTTGCTCCAGTGTACGACAGCACTCAGTGAAGGTTTTAGGTAAATATGTAATCCCAGCAAAAATATGAAGAGCAATAAAGCAAATGCTAAGTGAGGCTTCAAGTTTTTATCCTGATCAAATTGAAATTGCCCCTCTGTCATGTCCTAACCCACTAAAACTTATATAACTTGTTTCACTAAAAAGCACAGAACCTCCAGCAACTTTTCGGTCCTTTTCTTTCTTCTGTACCCCTTGTAACCTTTAGTCCTTCCATTCTTACTTTGGGCTACAAGGGTATAAAACCTGTAATTAACAACTTCTTTATTGCCTCTGCAATAGTAATTACCATGTATAGCCTTGAGGTACTAAGAATAAAAAATAATTTTCCTCCCCCTGCCCCTTGTATTTAACTAGCACTCCACAGTTATTATTAGTATCTTGCCAAAACTTCACCTTTCACAAGAACCTTGTGATAAAAGTGCAATCCCCACACAGTGACCTCTGCATGCAGCAATCAATACTTATGCTGTAATATTTCCCCTTCTTGCTGTTTCAGAGCAGCCTTTTAAAAAAAACAGGCTGGGAAGAGATTAGATTATCAATTATCATGAAACTGTCTGCAACTTCAAAGGGCTGCAGAGCAAGGGAAACCACAGTTTATCAGGACTGTAAGCGTCCTGCAATTATCTCTCATGTCACCCAGATGTAGAGCAGTAGTTGGGGGAATAACTTGGGTCTGTGGTGAGAGACTGGGTTGGTGGAAAAATATAAAAGCAGCATTTTCTCTGGAACATGAATCATTGGTTTTGGGTCAGATATTGACAATAAGTAGGATCTTGAATGTGTTAACTACGAGCAGCTCGATCCAATATACTCATGTATCTATGCAGCGTGAGCATTTTATCAATAAGCAGACATGGGACACTTTCTTTTTCCCTGAAACTCCAATTTTTACGTAGGTCAACAGATTGTTAATAGTGTGTCAAAGAATGATGCATTGATAGTCAGTAAAACTGCAAGATGTTTGTTCTCAGTCATTCCCACAAGTATTAAGCCTATGGGTTTGCACAGGAAAACAGCTTACTTCAAGTCAAGTAAAACACAGAAGTTTGGAAGCAAAACTCCAGCTACTGACATCACTTCCTGATGCAATATGGCATTTTTGTTTGGTCTTGTTTTCCAGTGGGATTCATAAGGTTCCAGTTTGACCTGTGATATCTTAAGCCCAGGAACAATGGAAAATTAATGTAATGTTTATTAATACATAGAAAATGCCTCTGGCTATGCAGAGCACCAAATCAAAACAATTAAAGTAGCATGTAGTCACAAGTCTGGTTAATGTGCAACTTTCTGTGTCAGGATATGATATACTGAATGAAAATAAGTTAATAAAGGAATTTTACTTAGTTATGTTCCAACTAGCTCCCCCTCTATTCCTCAGAATACTTGAGCCAAATGTTTACCCTTGACCATGATCCCACAAGGACAAAAAAGGTATGATTAACAAAGCTAGACAATGTTATTAAGCATAAACAGGACTGGTCCTTTAAATATGTGTAACAAAGATGAGGAAGTGCAATGCTCATGTGTTCAGCTTACACAACAGGCAAAGATCTCAATGCACTCCAGAGCAAAGAAGATAACAACATGCAATTTCTATATAATGGGACTAACTGTACCACAGACATATGGTAACTGGTCCTACCTCCAAAAATGTGCACAGGTGAAGAAAAACAGGAGAGAGACCCAACTGGCTTGACATGGTTAAAACAGAGTTAGTAATGTTAGGAGCATTATGTTCCTGCTTCCCTTTTGTTACTTCCCAGTTGCTTCTCTATGATACGACATTGGGTTATTTGTTGTTATTGACATTTCTTCAGGGTTACTTATCGCCCAAGAGACTGGATAATTCCTAAGCTTAAGCCAAACATCTATGTCTATGGTTTCCTCATGCTTTTAGACAAGAAAACCATAGTGGTGGAAAGACCTAAACTTTGGCCGAGCCAGGAAGATTAAGACATGATGAATTGTGTGCTGAGTGGAATATCTGACCCCTTTGACCTTTTTATTTCTTATTAAGAAGCAGGCCTTGTACAAAAGATGCAGACATTTTATGTTTTAAACAAAAGTTCTCAGGACCGCATCTGAGAAAGAACTAGAATTTAGTTCCTCTCACAAGAAACTAGAATGGAAAAGTAAAACCATTCACAATGTATGTGTTATTTCTACCTCCAGGCGGCTGTTAACCAGGCAACGTAGATTCCTGACGGCCCTCTGAAGACCTGCTGGGCATGAAGCACAATATTTCAAATAAATAGTAAATACAGAGACTATGTCCCATTGTTTCTTAGGGTACATGGTAACCCTCCCATTAAAAGTCTCTGATGGCCTGTTGAAATACCTAGAGTTCAAAGGGTTTATAAATAGAAGAATAAAAGGGAATCAAATGAATTTTTTTTTTTTTTGTGGACAGTTTCATGGCTCATCTTTCCACAGCTGTCATCTTGCCACCTGCTGGTTTTTAACCTACTTCTCTCCAAATAAAGTGGCTGTAGCTGAAACCTAATCCACTGATTCCTCATACAATTATAGGGATAAGTCTAAACCTTATATATGCTGAGAGTCTACTCTCCTGTGTTGGTCTACATTTGGTCTTGTCTAAAAATATGAGTGGCAAGAAAGGATACCCCAACTTTGACCACTGCATAGTAAGGACCTTGAAAGATTTCAGGATAATATTTGGTGTGAGCTATTGTGAATAGGATTGGACTTCTTGTGTTGCTCATTTTTATTTAGACCTCACGTGTTCATGCGCAGAGTAGGGTTCTCCTATTAAAAAAAGGCTTTTCCTCCTGTTTGGAAATGTGTTTTGCCCCCATCTGACACTGATACAACCTGAAAAGTATTTATTTTTCTGATAGCTGAAAAGGAAAACATTTTAAAACATATGCTGCATTTAGAGTCAATATGCAGAGAATTGTTTTTCCTTAGTCACAGATAACTTTAACTTATTTACATGTATGCTACTTTTTATACAAAAAAAACCAACCAAACTTAAGAAATACTAAAATTTTAAAGATGGGCTTCCGACAAATTTATATGACATTGCATCAAATCTTCAATGATGTCATAGTGCCAGATGAAACAGTTTCCTGGGAGAAAAAAGTGCAGTTAATCAGTTTAACCCCCTTAGGAATTAATTTCAGCATCTTATTGTTCCAGTTAGCTCTGAAGTTTGTAAATGTTCTTTTGCCAGTTTTAACAGCAGATACACAACTATTTCATGTGTATTTCAGATGAGAAAGGTGGAAGATATCTCTTTGTAAAATATGGTATATCATGCCTGTTGTAGAAATGCAGGTTGGATCAGGCTTCATTTTTCTGCAAGTTTTGCAAAAGGAAGATCCTTTCTAGAGGAAACACATGCATTCTTGTAACAAAATTAAATGTTATTTCACACCATTTCAGACAGTCAAGGAAATGAGTGAGTTCCTTTGTCATTTAAAATTGACCATTTTCATGAGTTTTTCTCCCTACTTTTTCCCTCAGAAGACAGTTAAAGAGGGTGGAAAGGACACACTGTAATCTCTGGACAATCCTCACTTGTGTCCTGAACTGGACAGAGCCTCCACAACTGCCTAATTAGTCTTTAATTTAATGTCAAGTCTGCACTTCTGAGGCAAATCTTGCAATCAATGCCACGTACCTGTCTCTAAGCATGAAACAATCTCAGAGACATAAACTCTTCTGGGGTGAAACTGCACCAGATGCTGCACTTCCACCTCTAGGCCACATCGGAGTTATTCTGAAAGAAACCTCCCCAAAATGCACATGGCATGGGTGCCAGGTGTCCAGCATCAGCTGTTTCCTCCATTTAACTCCTCTGTGCTGCACTTCTTGCCAAGACAGAAATTGTCATCTTCTTTCCCCAGCTTCCTAACACACTGGGTGCAGCAGCTGGGACCAGACTGAGCAGTGTTGTATAGTTTTGTGCTGCATGTGCTCATCTAAGCATAGGGACAATTAAATATAACATTTGACATAAACAACATCCCCGTGGAACAAGGACACCTTGATAAGCAAACCTTTATTTATGTAACTGGAGGGTTGTATAAATCAGCAGGCTTTGGGGGTAAAAGCCATATGTTTGTCAAGCCTCTGTCTAGTGTCTGGCTCAGGGAGGCCCTGATCCGTGACCTAACCTCTAGGAACAACTAAAACACAATAAAAAGAATATGCCTGGCCACTGGGCAAATAGCAGAGAAAGATAGCTCTGGCCCTGCAGAACATACTTCTCCTGGTAATAATGAGATTGGTTTTTAATATGCAAACAGAAAACTTAGATTTGTTTAGACATCAGGAAAAAAATTGATTCTCTGCATCCACACATTTCCCCTCATTAAACTATTGCATGATCTGAACTCTTGGCAAAGAAATAATCCTTCAGTGAGAAGTTTACTGAATTCAAAAAGCCAAGACACAAACAAGAAATGCATTCGATATGGTCAACAAACAGTACAGCATAAGCTTTAAAATACAAGTAAATCGGGGCCAGCTGGTAGAAGCAGCCACCCCTTCATTAGAGTAGAGGTAGGGTTTTACACCTGATGAAGAGCATACTTTTAAAGTACCTGCCTTGGTACCTTCCTTGGCTGTCACATGCAGCCATCCCAATGGGCTTGTGCAAATGGAGGGATTGTGCATTCAGCACAAACATGAATGTGCTCTTTGCAAGCTGTAGCCCTATATACCAGAGTATGATACTGTTGCTGCCCCAGATATTCAAAGTAAGAAACCCTTAATTTTTTGCCCTTTGGATAATTCCCTGGCTGAGCTGGCTCAAGCTGCTTCTGAAACTCTAAGATAGACAAGAAAAAATTCAGCATCAAGTTGGTGCTAGGTTTCTCATCTGCCTGTGCAGTCAATGGATGAGCTGCTAATGTGAGTCATCCCACTTGTCAACTGCAGAAAGAAAACAGAGATTGAATTTAAAAATATTAAAATAAACAGACAAACAAAAAGGCATTGGAGCTTCCAGAAGTGAACTCTGCCCATATTTGACACTTGTTTTAGGAGTTTTGTCCATGGCAATGTCTCACACCTCCTCAGGAGGTAGGAATATGCCTTTGCCCTGGCTTCCACCAATGGACCTAAGCATGATCAGCCCAACAATGGGATATGGAAAGGATCTAACCCAACTTCTGCTGGTCTGAGCGAGATTTCAGCAATCAGCTCTTTATGGAAGTATGGCTCAATGAGAATTGCTGGTGACCTAAGACAAAAGGTCAATTTTTAGCTTTCCAGTATGCAATCCAAATGAGTGTTCTTATTTTAAGTGCTGCAAAACTTTGTTTTCTTTTTAAACATTCATTTAGTCAGAGGCACTTATGTAAACGTCACAGCTCTTTGGATACATTAATATAAAGTTCTATACATTACAAAATGTAGCAACAAACATAATTCCTGTGGGATTAAGCATAGTGAGCACAGAGCAATAGGGAATAACTTTTATGAGCAGGAAATGCTAGCTTGTAGCATACTGATATATTTACACCTGTTCACTCAAATGTCACATTTACATATATCTATTTTTAATTATATGTGGGTACTGTAGTACTCAGACTTGTTTACATTGAGTGGATCCAGAGTTCAAACTGCTGGTTTTAAATATAAATAGGACAAATAAATACAGTGTTTATTTAATAATAAATGCATGTGTAATTGTGCAGGTGAGATGATAAAATTCTTAAAATGATATAATTTCCAAATAATTATATAATTTAATAATTATGATTTTATTTGTATCAAAATACAGCAACTAATAGAATATCCTGAGTTAAGAGGGACCCATAAGGCTCGTCAACATCCATTTATATTGAATTTCAGACCAAGCCCTAGTTATTGAGTTTCCAAAGACATCCCTCAGAAAATATCCATCGACATCAGTAGGTCCAGGAGATCATATACAGAAACCCAAACTTTTTGCTGTGCTGCCTCTGCCTTCCCCTTCATGAAAAATCCAATGCTGAACAGATGTGTTGCACTGCTGCTCAGACTTGACATAAGGACGCACAAGAGAAAAAAGAATCATGGAAGCAGAAAACAGACCCTTCAGCTACCAGAAAAGATTATACATGTGGTTAACTTTATCTGCTTACCAAGTGTCCTTATCAAAGGTATTTATATTTCTATGTAGATTTTGCTCATTACATTTCAAGGTGCATAGGACAGGAAATTTTTGTCGGGACAGGTAGGAGATGCAATGGGGATGGAAATTTTAATCCAAGCCACCAAAAAATAAGCTGAATGACAACTTCTCTGTTCCAAATAGCTTCTACTCTGATGTGCTAGAAGATAAAATCTATCTGTATTCCCCACTCAGCTTCCCCCATGCTGCTGCAAGAAAAGCCAGAATGCATTTGTGACAGTCTATGACATTTGTTGCTAGCATTGTAAGAACTGCATTTAGAGTAGCAATCTATTAAAAAAAAAAAAACAAACGCTCTGGTGCTAATCTTTATTTAAAATAATAATGATTCCTATGCATCTTTAAAAGTTGAAGTCCAACTTGTTAGTTTAAAGGAAATACTGAAGCCAGTGTAAGGGTTATTTTAATTCCAGGCCATGTTGGTGTGAACATTATCAATTGATCTAGGATTTAAGTGACCTGTCTGGAATGCTTGACAAACAAATTTTTCTCATGAATTATACATATTACTGAAAACCATACTTAATGGGAGACTGGGAAGAGGGCAGGTATTTCCATCACCTAGGGGTGAAAGCCTTGCAAATTAACAACAAGACGGTTCATTGAAGCAGGTAATGGATTAGCCTGTGAAAACAAGAAATCTTTGTGGGAATGACTGTGATTATTCATATAGTCTGTTTGCTAATTATTGCTAGTATGAACATTATTTTAACTGCTTTTAAGAATCTTGGAAATGATGTGGCTTGTCAGCAGTGTTGTGAAACACTGCAATATAAGAGAGTTATAAGCAGTACACACTCATTCATGGGAAAACTTTGCATTTGATCGTGGAGTCAAAATATGCGGACCATATTTATTCTTACATAATGAACATATATTTGCCTTGCAAGAGGAAAGATTAATAGATAAAAAGGATTTCTAAAAAATGAGAGGTATGATATGCCAGCACAAAGTAGTGATGTTAGAGCTGCAAAGCTACCCAGCTAACACGAGGCAGATCATACCATGATCTGACTAGACAGGATAGAGAAAGGCTAATCCTGCAATGCTCATTCCTGCATTTAAATTCCACAACCAATAATGCCAAAACATACATGTGGTTAGAGAAGTCAGTGTTGTTTGGAGAAAAGCTGTGTCTTCCTCAGAGCTACATAGCCCAACATACATACACATATTTTATAAAGACATTTTTTCATTAAAGTGATTTTGTTTTTTGCCTTCACACCTGTTAGCATCCAGACTTGGGTGATAACGTTGGCAGGTGTACTTTGTGCAATTTGTGACGTTCTGCTCCTTCCAATTTTTTCACTGTTCCTTTGAGAAGCCCCATCTGTGCTCCTTTTCCCATTTCATCTACTAATTTCAGGTGTTCCAGGAGATTTTTAAATTTTACAGTATCATTCATTACATCTTCTACTGCCAGTATCACTCGCCTTTTGAAAGGACGCTAGATAACTAAGTTTAAAATTAAGTATCACTACAGTATCTTTAACTTTTAGCAGAACTTCACTCTTGACTGTTGTTATTTTCTAGAATTAGCATTTCAAAGCCAGAATGACCTATCGAAGACCTTCTCTGGCCTTCTACATAATACTGGCCTTCACATTTCACTGCTTTTCCATTTAAATTCGATATCTTTCAGTGTGTCTCCTGCATATGACTTTAAAGCCATGCACAGCAAGATTCATATGACATGTTCACCTGTGAGCTAGTCCTGAAAATTTTTTATCAAAATGTAATAAAAAAGGAAATAGTATCTTTTTGTCATCTTTCTGTTATCACTAAATGTTCCCAAAGCAGATTGCATGAACCAAGTGCTGTTCGCACATATTTATGATTTTTCATTAAATTCAAATGAAGTTGGGATGACTTTCCCAGCAGCAGAGGTCTATGCAGAAGACATCTGAAGTTAAAAAACAGGGCTCACACTCAGTTTTAATTTAAAGCCTTCAAGTGAGGACAAGACCTCAAATTCCTTTAGTGATTAAATATAGTAGTAGATAAAAACTTGCATAAAATTTCTCATCTGAATCTGCCTAAATTTGTAGTCCAAATCCGCTTCAATGGAAAAATCTTTTTCACTATTAACACTTCTCTCCATACTCAGCTTAATTCTTACTCTGCAAAGCTGTGAATTGGTCCTGTTTTGAACTGATGCTGGACTGTTGTTTACTCTTACACAGGCAAGATTTTATGCATAGTGTTCCATTTGTTCTCAGATCGGAGGAACATTTTTCCTTCCTGAGCCTCTGTGACCAGCCTGGAGGAGTAATCTCAGGATGCACAGTACAGTTTTATTCTGTCTTCCTGTCCTAACTGGGTATTTCATAAGTAGGTCATATTCATTTATTTCAAGTGATAGTGATAGTAAATCAATTAAGAATTATCTTGATACTAACTTCATTGGTGTAATTTCAGGCTGAATCTCACAGTACCTCTGACAAGGTTGTATTAGAGGCACTGGGGAGTTGCACAGAAGGAGAAATTACTTTCAGGTCAGTACCTATGGCATAGTCCAAGATGATCTGGCAGTGTCGTTTACCTTACCGCAGTAATGGAAACACTGGTCCTTGTGGAATAAAACAGCCAGAGATTGGCTTTCACCAAAACCAGCCACTGGAATCAAATTGTATGTGCTATTCTGACTTTCAGGGACATGTTTTAAGTAACTTTCTTTTCCAGAAGGCTAAATTATTTGAATAAGGTGTTTAAATTATTTAAATTATGAAATAAGGAATGGATAATCACAGAATCAGAGAATGTTTTGGTTTGAAATGGACTTTAACTACCACCTGCCTCCAAATCCCTGCCAGGCAGAGGCAACTCTCACTAGGCCAAAAGTCCCACCCAACTTGGCCTTGAACATTTGCAGGGATTGGGCATCCACAACTTCTCTGGGCAATAGGCTTCTCTGTTTTTTAGTATATATCAGGTATTACCTCTTATTTATTACCTCTTATCATTCCATTATCTCTCAGCCATGTTTTTAATAATTGGTTAGATTTTGAAAAATGTCATGGCACAATTCTTGCACTCAAGAAATCTTAATATACTCCTATCAGTGGCCATGCAAACCAGACCACAGAATAAATTTCACATACTGAACTTGCTTCAGTGAAAGCAATGACAAAATCAGTTGTGGAAACCATTTATCTATATATATAGTTCACTTGATTTCAGGTCTCCTGAAGGTATTATTCCAAATGACAGTACTACTTGGTAGTAGATATTTCACTAACCAAATCAGGTTGTCTTTTGTATAGGCACTACATTTATTTTACCTAGAGTATACACCATGTTAAGCTTGTGGAGGCATTGCAGATGTAAGAGAAAATAACATGTTTTTAGAAATAAGTAACAGAAATTTTATTATAAATATGATAAGATGAAATGCTATTAAACACACAGACAACTTTCATTTAAAATATTTTTACTCCTGATAGTCCTTTAGTTATGGATACTCATATTAATTATTGTAAACTACTTGAATGAATATTGTGTTGTATTGACACAGTTAGCAATTATACTGCTTGCTCAGTATTTACTAGTAAGCAGTTAGCTTACTAGTTGTAAGCTAACTTTTTCTGCTTTCAAGAATATTAAAAAACTAAGAAAAAACAATTAGATATAACAGGACTTGCATGACCCTCCACTGAAAAAGCTTCATAGCAGAGGTAGTTATTTTAAAATGTTATTTATTTTGGGAGTCTTATATAAAAGTTCATAGGATCTTATAAATATCTGAATTCTCTCCTAATGGGCATATAGGAAACCTCAAGTTTATTTTGTCAGAGGTCTTTTTATCATTGGTTGCATAGGCTGCCAGGGTTCCTGCATGCCAGTAGCTTTTTAGATAATATTCAGTATTTTCATTGTAATTCTCTGGTTGTAGTCATTCATTTACAAAGCTTACTTGGTCTGGGCTAATAATCTTACAGATCATGTCCTGCAGGCTGTCTGCTAGAATTTTTGCCAGAAGTTGAAAATTCCAATTAATTATCAACCAGGACGAAGCTTCCTGAAGGCTCTAAGAACCCTACCCAAAATCTTATCTCACCATTCCCACTTTCTTGATTGCTGTAAATTATGTATATTATTCAGCTGACCATATAATGTGTAAATTGAGCTTTCATAACTTGTATTCATCCCTAATATCTGCTAATTCAGTTTGCAACCATCAGAACTGGCTATCTTAGATTGTTAATCTTTTGTTTCCCAGAAAATACAACTCTGGCTAGAGCTTGCTTACATCCCTTCTGTATCTAAGCATAAATGTATTAATATTGCAGCAAAAACTACCAAGGCACTGTGTTCATACCGTAGTATATTGCTTGCTACCATCCACATGGCAAGTTTTTATTAAGTGTCTAATAAATTCTGACTGGCAACACACACTGAGCAGCCAACACTCTAAGTAGTGGCCTGTGCAGGCAACCAGCCTGGTTTCTGTAGCTGATTACACAATTCAGTTCCTCTTAGATGTTCCAGTCCCATCAATAGAGACCCATAACCATGTTGCTGCAAATCCAGTCCCTCTCCATCCAGTGCCATCAAGCATCATCACAAAGTGTTTGGTCCCACCGTGAGTTTCTGAAGACTGCAGGTCCTTGTCTATATGTGAAAACAATTTCTGGAAGATATCAATTTGAAGAGCCAATTGCCTGTTTTGATGTTGGTTATTTCCTAACCATTGGTGGTGTTTTCTACAGAAAATTTACATCAGATTTAAAAGAGAAAAATAAATTTTTTATCTATGCCTAGAGTAAGCAAAGAATCCAGTTGCAATTGGAAACTATGTCTTAAGATTTCGAACTCCCTTCCTAGAAAATAATTAAAGATGTGTGGATGTGACAGGAAAAAAGTAGCCTATGATTGTTGAAAAGTGTCCCAATCTAAATGTTAGAAAGAAGGAACATGCTGTGAGCAAGTTGACTAGGTAGTGTGCGAAGTATTCTTTGTTAAACCATCTTCTGTTCCTGCACAGACCAAAAAATAGGGAATTTTCAACTTAAATTTTAGGGTGATCCATTCAGGTAACCAGAACGTATAATTAGCAGACACATCTATAAGGACTTTGGTTCTGAGGTGCTTGGCAGTCACATAAACCAAGTACGTTTAGGCAAATCCCTTTTGCCAAAGCACCTGTAATTTTTCTATGTACATGTGCAGTAGATAGAAAGATAATTCCCAGCAGCACTCACAGTGTATAATAGGAAAGGATATAATTGTGGATATTTTTGGAGCAATCTAATGTAAATCTAACATGCATTCATCAATGTAATTAGATCACCTTTGTGTTTTCCAGTGTGGAGGTTCACATTGTATATTCTGCTCAAGTTCCTTCTTCTGTGTTCTGTTTCTTTCCCAATCTTCATTTTCCACTCCTATACAGTTATTTCTGGCTTCAGCCATTAGACTTCTACATATTTTAGCAATCTCTCCTACTTCTTAGACATCCTTTCTTCAGCTGCATGCTAACTCCTTGAGTTTCAGGTTAGAATTGAAAAGCTACAGTGTCAGAGCAGGTTTGAAATGAAAAAAAAAACCAGTTTATTCTTTCTTAACCTATAGTATTAACTAACAGATGCTATACGAATTGTGTAATGGTCTTCTCACCACTATATGAATACAAACCAAATCATTTTTAAAGGCAGATATACAATGAAACCCCAGATTTTCCAGTTGGAGGGGTAAAGGGGTTTAAAACTGATACTAGTTTTGAAGATTGTAGACCAGGCTAGTTTCAGAGCATCTGATTGATCCTCTGGCTTCTTGTAACAGCCAGAGTCAAAGAGGAATGATCAGTTCAGACTGCTTGGTCTCTCATCTCTGCTCATAGTGGAAAGAACTGCAGCAGTGAGGCACCTACAGCATGTGATGAGCCTCACTTAGCACTACAATTGCTCTCTCCAATACCTCAACAGGAAAGGCAGCCCCGGCTGTTGGTGAGCTCCACTTCTCTGGCTCTCTGACACTCTGGCAACCTCCTAAGCACCTGACACCACTTTGGAGGGTAAGAAAGCATGATGGTTTCAGAAGAGTCTTTTACATTTGACTAAGAAAAGGAAGTTCAAGTCAGTAAGATTTATTAAGTTTTTACCATAGTTTCTATCACACTGAATTGTAGGTAGGAAATAAGAGAACTGTGCTCACAAACTGGAGCAATAATTGCTTTGTTAAAGGTCGCCCAGATGGGACACAGATCTTCAGAACCACTTTAAACTGTAGTGAGAGCTACAATTATCTTGCTTTTTTTCAAGTGAGTCTGAAGTTGCATAAAAGACATTGGACCCTCTGGAATAAAATTTTAAGTTTCTTCCAATTAAATACAAGTGTTCTTTAACTTGTAAGAAGGTGGTATCTTTTTCTCCAAGAGTCAGAAATAATTCTGAAGTACCAGCAGCTTCACTACAGAACAGGCCACGACTTTGTCAGACATTCAGGATGAAGAGATCTTACAGCAGGATATTTTCATTGCAACCCTGATTGAGCTCCTTTTAGGGACCACACAACTCTGCTTTGTTAGACTTCCTTGCTTGTGCCTTAACCCACTTGACTAAGCAGTCTGCACATCACAGTAGTTCTCTCTGTCACACGATTTGTAGCGATTAAAAAGATTTTTAAAATAGTGCAGCAGTTCCTGATCGCATTTGCCAGGGAGTCATTAATTGCTGTGGTAATTTCAGAGAAGCTGAATTTCTGCTGTATTTCCTTTCTTCTGTGCTTCTTTTGATGAAATCCCATCACCTGGTAATTGTGTCACAGATGCAGCCAAATGGACTCATGTGCTTTTTTTCTTCTAAATTCCTGCAGTTTGGGCTCATGCTTAATCAGCTGAATCACAGTGCTAGTCTCTAATATTTATCCTGGTTGTCATTACCCTTATTGATCAGATTTAGGGAGCCATATGTAGTCAGAATTCCTGCTTTTTCTTCCTCATTATACATAACATGGAGATATTCCTCCCCTCCAGATACCTGCATCCTCAGATGCAGAGAATTTTGAAATATGATCTTAAAACTATTAGAAATCTTTGTTTTATTAACAGGATACTTTTTTCCCCTGCTTTTTTTTCCCCCTAAAGTGAACAATTATGAATCATAATAACTGTATTCCAAGAATGTTTTATTCTGTCAAAATGGAGAGCTCTCCCCCAGGGCCACATTAGTATCTTTTTCTGTCTAGGAATGCAGCTGTTCCAGGGCAGGCTCTGAGTAATGTCTCTAATCGGCAGATATGCAGAGTGCTTAAGCTAATTATGTAATAAGGGAATCACTCCTAAAATTTTATAAACGTTAATATAGACATTTAACTTCAATTTCTTTGAAAGTTGAACAGGAAATGAGAATTCTTGTGGTACTAGTACCAAATGCTCATTTTTTTACTGAGGTTTTAAAATGTCGGGTATTGCAGCTCTAATGCTGTATTCAAGCTGCAAATTACTCTCCTTGGCATTGAAATATTGCTGCAATTAAACCTGCAGTAAAGTATTAAAAGAAAAAAAAATCTTGCGTTTGACTGCCTTCACACAAAACTATGTGGATCTTCATTGATCTTGAAAGATTGCCCCTGAGATGTGAGTTTTAATTTTTCATACAGAAATTCTCTCTTCCATAGTTCTTGGGGAACAAATACAAGATTTCTGATTTAAGCAGTTTTACATGAAAGTTAACATTGTGAGACCCGTCTGAGGCAGCTTCTTTAAGGCAGTTTGCAATCTCCACATCAGCCTTTATTCATTTATCTGGGTGTATGTTTCTACATTTGTATAACCCAGCAAACCATTCATTTCAATGACAGTCTTTTCTCATGTATTTGGTAAACAAGACAAATGTATTTTCAGTCACACTGTTTGAGCATGGGGAGCAGAGGGAGGGGACAAGGACAGTTGCTTTAGACCAAACACACTCTTCTCCTTATTCCATGTTTAACATTCCCCATTCAAACTCCCCTTGAAAAGGACCAACACTGCAGCCAATCAAGAGAGCTTCCATGTCCAAGGGAGCCTCATGTCCACAGCTTCTGTGTCCTCTGACTGATTATTAAAACATATCTAAAAATATTTTGAAAAAGAAAGAAAACCACAAAAGAAGACACTTCTCATATGGAAGATTAAAAATGTAACAAATTTCCAATGAGAGATGTTGATTTTGTTATTTATTGTTCTACTATTTAGCATTTAGATAAAAATACGCTCTTCATTTTGAGAATTAGGCTGGTGTTCAAACGTGTTTCCTTGCACCCACATTCTCTAAACATGATCCCAAATCCAAGTCTAGACACAAAGTAGTATGCAACCATGTATAAAACTTCCTTTTTGTTTCCACCTAAAACGGACCAAAAGATGGATTTACCTCTAATATGGATGAGCTTGAATGTGCAACTTCTGTTTACCTCATGTGTCCTTGCCATGGGATGCCACTGCTCAGTCCTTTCTAGAAAAGTTTCAACACCACATAGCAAAAGGATGAAAGTGATTTGGTTGGGAAAGCAAATCCCTGAGTGCTAGGTGTCCCACAGCTTGCTCTGTTGAGTATGCATGTCCAGGTTTTGCTGGTGGAAGGGCTCCTGTGAGAAGTTGCCAGAAGCTTCCCCCACATCCAGCAGAGCCAATGCCAGTCAGCTCCAGGACGGACCCACTGCTGGCCAAGACTGGGCCAATCAGGAATGTTTGTGAGGCCTCTGTGATAACATATTTTAGAAAAAAAAGTTATTTCACAGATGTGATTGCAGCCAGAGAAGCGCAAAGTGGGAAGGAACATCTGTGCAGATGCCCAGGTCAATGCAGAAGGAGGAGAAGGAGGTGTTACAGGTGCTGGAGCTGAGATTCCCCTGCAGCCCATGGCGAAGACCATGGGGAAGCAGCTGTGCCCCTGCAGCCCATGGAGCACTGTGGGGATAAAGAGATCAACCTGAAGCTCATGGAGGAGAGATTCATGCCAGAGCAGATTGACACCCAAAAAGAGGCTGTGAAGCCATGAGAAACCCATGCTGGAGCAGGGGAAGCTGTGGAGGAGCTTACACTGCAGCCCATGCTGGACCAGGTTTCCTGGTAGGATTTGTGACCCTGTGGGGACCCACACTGGAGCAGGCCATGCCTGAATGACTGCATCCTGCAGAATAGTGACCCATATTGCAGCAGTTCATGGAGAACTGTGCCCATGAGATGGACATATGCTGGAGAAGTGTGTGAAGTCTCGTCTCCTGTGGGAGGGATCCCACACTGGAGCAGGGGAAAGACTCTTCTCCCTGAGCAGTACCAGGACCGTGTGGTGAACTGACCCATTTTCCTTTGCCATGGGGAGAAAGGAGGTAGAGCTTGGGAAGGAAGGAAGGGTGGGGGAAAGGTGGTATTTTTTAAAACTTATTTTACTTCTCATTATCTTGCTCTGAATTTTTAGTAATGAATTCAAATATTATGCCCAATGCAAGTCTCTGTTGCCTGTAATGGTAACCAGTGAGTGATCTCTCCCTGTCATTATCTCAAGCCATTAATCCTTCATTATATTTTCTCTTCCTTGTCCACTTGTGGAGGGGAGTAAGAGAGCAGCTTTAGTGGGTGCCTGGAATCCAGCCAGCATCAACCCATTACATCTGCCAAGACAAGGATTGTGTTAGGACTACTTGCTAGATTCCACAATAAAGGTATACTACATACAAAGCCTCAAATATTAACATATGATGGCTTATTAAATATTAAATATTATTCATAAGGTGTTAAAAAATGGCAGTGAGAGCATTAATGCCACAACAAACAAAGTCCCCGGATCAGCATTTCCAGCTCTAGACCCTTCCAAACTTTTCTTGTCAGTTTTGGAGAGCTGTTTTTAAAGAGTTCATCTGTGCAGATCCATGTTCTAGGTTTTCAAAAAGCAGAATATATTCATAATTTTTATAGTTTTCATAGTAAACAGAACATTTTCACAAAGCATAATGTTAGATTTATGGATTTCAGAGACTAAGTTTATGTACCTAAATTTGAACACAATTTCACCAAAAGGATTGAAATGCATGGATCCTCTCTGTAGGACTGAAGTTTTAAGTCCTCAGCTTTCAAAGGAGCATGAAGACAAAAACTGTGAGCCTTGCACCTTAAAGCAAAGTAAATATGGTATTTACTAGCTAGGAAGCTGCAGAAACATGATCTATTATGGCACATTCTGAATGGGATTTAATTTTGAGCAAATTTTCAGTTGAGCTCTTGGGACTTGCTCCACTGTCCTGTTAGTAGAATTTCTGCTTGTGTTAACAATCTTGGATTTACTATTCAAATAGTTGATTGAATTTCTGTTAACAGACAGAAAAGTTTTCACTAAAAAATTAAATGAAAGCTGTGGGAGGCAACAGGAAGAACACATGATGGATGCTGGCTTGCTGCATTGTTTTGTTTCCCCTGTTATTCCTTGAGATGGAGCAGCTTGTGTTTCAGCTCTAAAAATTACAAACACAGCTGGGTGTATATTCTAAACACAGTAGGATGTTACTGTGGTACCACTGACCCAGGTTCAGTCAGAAGTCCTAGGAACTACCAGATGGACAGAATGGATGTAAACATGTTCATATTCATTGTAGTCATGGAGAGAATAGAGGAAGTGAAAGTTTTGGTGTTTGAAGTCCCTCATGCATCGACATTTTTACTAGAAGTGGAAGACTTCCCATTTTCTTAGTGTGGAATACTTGGTTGTACTCTTTGAGGTTTGAAGACTCTTTTCCATGACATGTGGCCCTGGAAGAGGGACAGTGCTGAGGGCCAGGCAGAGCCAGAGGCTGTTCTCAGGCTGATGGCTGTGCACGGGTGTATCCATATTGCTGCAGTCAGCCAGCACTTCTCCATTCCAGCATACTGGAAGTTATCACTGCTTTCAGTATTCTCCATCAAGGAATTCTGTGAGTCTCAATCTCCAGCAAGTCTGGACTCCATGCTGACACTTCCCAATCTGTAGTTCCCCATCCATACTTGCATGAGTTATTTCCAAAATGTAGACTCATAAGATAAACTCGGATGCTCAGTTTCTTCATCGTGTCCTGCACAGTCACATTTAACAAATCTTTGATCATTGCACAATACAGCTTTTGGAACAGTGTCATGTGTGCATATGCTTCTCACCTGTCCAAAAAGCCTCAGTCTTGCTTTGTCTGAGAGAGTGGATCTGTCCTTCACATCAGCATCTTTGCATCTCATTACGTAAATGACAAAAGGGACAGTTACTGGCTCAAGGGTATGTCCCTCTCTGTGTGAACACCTTGGCTTCACCAATAGAATGAGAAAACTCCCCAAATCTGTCACTCAAAGATGCTTATGGTGTCCCAGCTCTCATGTTGCATTACTTTGGCAAGTAGATTTTCTCCCAGCTCATTGAACGGGTGTGCACAGATTAACCGTCCTTATACTAAAAAATCAATCTTCACTAAAGTAAGCCCAGTATCTCTCTGATATATGAACACTATTTTTTCCATTCAGAAACATTCCCATACCTTTTCCAAACCATAAACTACCTCTATAACTTCTTTCATTTGGATCAGTAAAGTCTCACAGTATTTCTGTAACTAACATAGATTTCAATCCTCATTTGACATCTGCTGACATAATGCAAACTACAGAAAGGTGAAGTGACTCAACCAAAGTCATGCCATAAGTTAGTGGCAGTATGTCAGAGTCAAGAAAGGGATATAGATGTCTTAAATGACTTGACTCAGTATTGAAGACATTTTGACCCAGAATGTTCTGAAAAATATTACACATGGATCAACACAGTTTTAGGCAAACAGTAAGAATATTTATCTTTTAGTGATGTTTTTATTATTTGACCAATAAAGCAAATACAGCAGTCCTCTTAAATCATTTCCCAAATACAGCAGCGACAGAAAACTCCAATACTGGAGTTTTATTTACCAAAATTTCAACTCATCAGAAACTAATCAAAATCATATTAAATTTCTTGTATAGGAGACCAAAACAAAAAGAGTATGCACAAAATATGTTAAGGGTTACAACCTTGGACAAGTTCTTTACACAAATCCAGGCCTCTGTTCCATTTCTACATTACTAAATTAACATGAAATGCCACAAACTTCAAACGATAATGTCAATTGTCTTTAGCCATTTCTTTTATCAAAAAATAAGTCTTTATGGATTTCATATGTTGACTAAGCCAAAGGCATGGTCAGCACAGAAATGTTTACAGATGGCAGAACTCTTGTTTTTTAAAAAAAAGATCAAAGGGAAGTTGAGAATATACAAACCCTGGTGGTTAATACACATTCATAAACAAATAAATAAACTAGCATGATGTTTGCCTGTGGCCAAACTATCTGTGCAACTGACAGAGGCTCTGTAATGAGACCACCTTTGTTTTGAAACCCTCAGTTTGAGCTCCCCTCACCACCAGGACAATACTCCTCAGATCAGGTTCTGTCAATACCAAATCCGTTTTTTTAGGGATTTATAACTTGGCTGTAAAACTTCATCTGAGGGTTAGGCTTGGCAGACAAGGTCTCAGCCTGACAGCAGTGTTTTTATTACATTATTTTAAAATGAAGTGGCTCTTTTTAACCTTAAGGAAGATGCAAGATGCATGTAAGTTAACCAGTTTCAGGAGGTATTTGGCTGCTGCTATAACTCAAAATTCTTGGGGAGGGTGTGGGGGAGGGGGGGGAGTGTATTTCCTTTTTATTCCCCATGAAAAATGTGTGTGTATCTGTATGAGTTTCATAAAAGACACTACAATGACAATTATGGACACAGAACTATGTGAATACCTACAGACAGCCTTCATGCAGACTAAAATTACTTATAAAATTGAAAGCAATTAAACTTCACCTACTTGGTTTAGGCAAATAAAATCAAATGGAATTCACACTGAAAGGATTTATATTTGATCATCTAAGAAGCACCTATAAAAAAGCTGTTTGAAGTGTTTGTCCAAAGTGAAAAGCAGGGGACAGATGGAAGGACATATAATCTGAGATGTGCTCAGCAGAAAGGTGTTCACTACCCCACAAAGAGATAATAACATAAAATGCAAATGGACAAGGTGTGAGTCCAGCCATCGAGAGTGATGCTCAAAGAGAAGGTCCTGGTAGCTGTAACTATAAGCGTTTAAGAAGGAGAATTATTGCATATTCAAACTGCCTCTGTCAAAGTAATCAAACTTTATAATATGTCCTATTAAAGCATTCAATGGATTATTGGAATAATCTACATCTTTAATTATTTTTAGTCATGGACTGAACCTTGAGATCCCTATTCAAGAATAGTTTCCTGTGGTTTAATGTTGGAGTTTTTTAGTTTTGTCACAGTTTCAGGTGTCTGGCCTGAGACACTGTCACCTAACTTCATTTTTACCAGAGAGTGATAGAGTGGCTGGCCAATAAATCAGGTACTTCTGCAGTGTATTAAGTTGAATGCCTGCAAATTGAGATACACTCCTCAATCTCTTCTGAAAACATAGTTGTGAAGGGTCAGTCAGTAAGGAACATTTTGTGGCCACTTGAGCTCAGCCTCAAGAACCTGGAGCCAACATGTGAAAGAACTTCTTTGTCAAAAAAGTAATGCAATATATTTAAATTATACGACTAAGGAAGAAAGGGAGTGGTATACATCCTGCTTCCTGGCTGTATGCATAAGACCAAGGACATCACTTATATATGCCTTTTTTGCTCTAAGTTAATACTCAAAGTTTATATGAACACGATGGTGGAAGCTGCTGTGGGGCTATGTTGACTCAGAGCATCTGGTTGGCCTGGGCTACAGCAGGGAGGAAAGGATTGCCAAGATATCCGTTTCACAAAATCGGTACAGGTTAGGCAGAGCAGACATTCTCTGTTTGTTAAAGCCTTTTCTTCTGTAACAATAAAGTTTAGCAAGGCAAACCCAGCAATGTTAGGAGGTAACACAAGAATGGTGACTGGCCACTGAATGCTGACTACCTCTTCCAGCACCTGAACTTTGAATACAGATTTTAACACAGACGTTCCCAAAATGAGAGCACGTGTCAAACTGTCTGCAGTGTTTCAGCATTCTGTTACTCCTTTGGCCCCCTTCTAAATATCTGAGAATGGCACAGGCTTCCCTTTTTCATGGAGGAAAATGCAAGAAAGGAGAAGAAAGAGATACAATGATAGAGATCTTCCTGTGTTCTGATGTCCAGATGAGTATTTTGGACACTTCCAGCATGTGTGCCAAAGCATGAGTGAAACACAAACCACATGTACCTTTATCCAGGTTTCCATAGTTCTGTGTTCATAGACAGCCACATCTTTTCCAATGAGGTAAGTACAGGCACTACTTGCAGGTATCCTGCAAACTAAGGATGAAGGTTCAACCAAACCCAAAATTACCTATACACCCAACAATGTGGCTTAGCATCTGGTAAATATCTTCAAATGTGATAAATACATGACATCTCAGCAACTCTTCACTTTTAACTTAAAAATACCAGTATCTTAAACATATGTCTCACTAGTGGTTGATGCAGAAATATCAATAAGGGGAGAGAAAAAGGAATAAAGCCAGAGCTCTAAGCAAAAAGAAAAGAAGTAGAAACATAGTGACAGAAGGTTGAGAACTGAAAGTAAACAGAGTTTTCTTGGGCAGTACCGTGTGATGTATGTGCTACTAACCCAGCAGTACACATGAGGAATAATGAGGAACTGTCTTATGAAAGGAGAGTCACAGGGAGGGACGGAGCAAAGCCTATATCATGAGATGATAACAGAAAAATAGTAGAAAACGTGGTTAACATTTTCAGGAAGTCTGGATAACAGAAGGGGCAATCTTGTGGAATGGATGGGGCACTTCCTGACATCCAGAGATTTTCAAGCCCAGGCTGGATGGGAGTCTGAGTAACCTGATCTAGTGGAAGGCGTCCATGGCAAGTGGGTTGGAACCAGATGATCTTTAAGGTCCATTTCAACCCTAAACATTCCATGATTCTATGATTCTATGAAATTTTTGCTCTGAGCCTGTGCAGAAATGTTACAATGTATGACACTGTTTACAATTGTGTAAAAAGAAATGTAAACCAAAAGAAGTCATTACAACTTGTGCATTGTTCAGAGACTTGTTATCTGCTCTGGATGCAGACTGCGTCTTCAAGAAGGACAAGGATACAGTGTGATCTTGTGTGACACTTGACAGCCCTCAGTGTCAGCTGAGTGCAGCTTTAAATGATGGCAGCCCTGCTAGAAAGACTATTGTTTTCTCCTTGAAACAGGACGTGTAAATCTCAGCTACAGTGGCTGCATCATTCGTACCCACTCACTGCCTCCTCTGCCATGTACTCTGGGCTTTCCCTTGCTCCCAAGAAAGTTTATTCCAAAACTAACAATGATTTCAGATGGCATGAGATCAGGTTCTCTGATCTCTGTGTGACAGAAGAATAGAACCAAAAAGAACCACTCATACTACAAGTCGACTGTCCAAACCAGGCCATCGAGAGGGTTTCATCCAACCAGACTGCCCAGCTTCTCATCAATAACAGCATGTTTTTAAGTCTGCCATGTGCACTAAGGGACCACCTGGCTTACCTTCAGTACCTTTCATCTCTTCTTTTCTTGCTTTATGGCCAGGAGAAGCACACACAAAAAAAGCAATACTGTAAAAAACAGAAAACCTCAAATGCAGGATTTGAGTCTTCATACCAAACCAAATGAAGATGTTGCAAAACTGTGATGTGTACATAATTGAGCAGCTGTACTGTAAGGAGTCAAACTAATGCTTAGTTGCCTATATCCAAAAAGAAAACATAGTCTGTAAGAAAACACAGTTGGAAACAAGGTCTATACCAACCTTTACTAGACTGGTAGGACAGGACCTCCTAAAATGTCTTCTCTTCTTGCTGTTGAAAAGCTGAAGACAGTGTAGTTTGGAGGGGTGAAAGATTCAAACATGGTGCAATGCAGCAAACAGCTGGGCAGAACTCTTGTGCTGGTGCTGCTGCCTCTTCCTTTTCTGCCACTCTAAGGGAATAACTCCACACTGTCTGAGAATATCAGTGGTTTCGAAAATGCCACTGTCAAAAATAAAGAGATGTCATTTAGTCTACAGAACGGATCTTCTCAGTCCCACCTAGAAACAGACACAATTTCTGAGCAAGTTGCATTCCCTGAAATGGGACGCTTACAACTACAACTTACAACTACTTTTTTTAAGTTCACTTACAACTAATTTTTCACTGGCCAGCACCTCTGCCTTTTTCTCAGTACCCACCAAGAATCTCAAAACCTCCTTCTGTTATCTCTTTTCTCCCTCCAGCAGTCAAGCACTAGGAGCTGTAGGACTAGACTAAATCTCAAACAATGGCCTGCAGGTCCAAATAATTCCAGGTTGATTCTGTCCTTTGGCAAAAGACAAAGCAGTCCCTGAAAATAGGAACTCCATCAGCATTTGTATAAATACTTTAATAAGACTTCAATTCCTGTTATGATATGAAATATCATTAAATAAGCAATGATTCAGATCTGTGATTGAAAAAAAAATAATAGGGTAAAAGGAAACAAAATTTCACCCCAAAAAATAACAAAAAAGCCTAATGAAGCTCCAAAGTGGAACAAATACCTTAGGCAGAATAGTTTAGGAAGCTGGTATGAAAATAATGACCAAGTCCGTGCTTAATGCAGGGATGTTATAGTGGGTCAATACTAAGGTGCATGTGTTGGCCATGACCTTCTTAACACAAAACTAAAACTGGCACTACACCCTCTCCTCAACTATCCTGATTTAAAGGAGAATCAAACTAAGAACCCAGACAACACAGAAATTACAGAATACTCCAAAACGCTGCCTCATGTGCATCTTGAGGAGGCTAAGACCTCAGGACTTACCACTGTACTTACAGGATGAGAGTTTAGGCACACTGCCAAAAATTGTGCTTGCTTCATTCATTTCCAGAATGAGCTTCAGTACTTTGGTGGTACTAGTTAATTTTGATGAACCAGAGCCCCTGTGATCCTCCAGTCTCTTGTGCAAAGTCACATGCAGATGCTATTTTCAAGCATAGATTTTAATATATAAAAAGAAATATAGCTGCCAGGCTGTCAGAGCATTGCCTGCTAGGCTTTAACTAGACACTGTCATCTGCAGTTCGATCTGGTCGACAGCACAAAATCCTTTGAAGATAAGAAAAAAATAGGTTGGGTCTGTCTATTAGGACACCATTTGTGGAACTATTGTTGTTTGTATTGTGCTAAGGTGAAAGGACTAATACAGGAATAACCATTACATGAACACTGATTTACTTGCAGAGGGTTAAGGCCAATAAGTTTGATTCTCCATCTCAGGACAACTTAAGAGTAACACCAAAGTCAATGAACGTCCATCAGGAAACAGAAGTTTGACTAAGAAGGGAATTACATTTAATGAGAAACCCCACAGTCTTATTTAAATGTTATTATCTCCACTGTTCCTATTTATCAATAGTATCAGTGATAGATAAAAGCATGGAGCTTGCATAGTTGCAAGAGCTATTCTCTGTTGAACACATAATAAAGGTTTTCAGCAACAAGAAAAAAAATACTGAAAAGTAATTCTCACTCCATCAGTAAAGAAAAAAGCAAGATGTCTTTGAAAAACTGCACAGGAGCTACACTGTATAGGTTAATATGTTAAGACACTTTGATTCACTGCCCACCTGTGTTCACTGGAGCTTGTTAACTGCTTTATTTTTATCGTGTGTTACTGTCAGTGTGGCCTCCATCTACCCTTCATTTCATGTGGGATTTCATGAGAACTAGTCAAAATATGTTTCTACAAGTCAAAATTTTGCTTTCCTGGCAATGCACAAAGCCAAAATCATGAGGGCTCTACAGAGCAAAGAAAAGGGAATGATGCATTTTCTACCTCCACGGGAGTCTATTTCCACTCTCCAACCTTGTTCACTACTTATGTTTATTATCTTCTCTTTTTGTGTGTATAACTCCTACTGACATTAATGGGAGGCCTGCTCATGTAAGGAGAGAGGACAATCAAACCTTAAACATGCTCTTAGTTTGATAGCTAAATCCCAGGGCCCAGGAAATTCTACACTTTATGTCAAAATGTTCAAACATTAAAAAAACAGTATTTTTCTATCTTCTTCCCCTGTTGTGCAAACAAATCTCTTACATACATCTGATATTGGGTTATATCCTGTAGAAATATATAAAAACTAGTGCAGAACACAGTAGAAGCTTTATTGAAACAAGTTTGTTTCGTAATCCAAACCCTCTCCCTGAAATTGACGACCTTAGTGAAGAAAAGGGAAAAAAATATTTTAGCTAGGATATTTATAGGAATAAAGGTTACAGAGTTAGGTTCTCCATTGAAAAATAACTTTTTAGACCAAAATAATCCAAAACAGCCATGCTGCAGTCATCTCCCCAGCAGCACAATTGACTTGTAATCTGTACAGTGCTGGGAGATTTCAAGCAGGACCTCCCCTTACCTAGAATGCTCAGGAAGTGTGGTTTTAATTGAGATTTTTATATGAACCAAATCTGGGAACTTTCAGGTCTCCTTTTAACTAATCTGGCACCAGTATTTTTGGTTCCTCTAACTAAAAGAGAGATAGGTGTGCTGCATGCTTCCTTATGGGATCTTTGGGGACAACAGGATGTTCTAACTTGGTTTTGCTGAAGGAAAATTATGGCACTCTATGCACAAGCTCTCTTTTGAATAGTTTTGATGTTAATGCCTATATTTGTTGTTACAAAAATAACTTAAATGGTAGAAAGCAAAGATCTAGTTTTTCTTTCAAATTCCAATTTGTTCAAGGTAATCCTGGCAAATCTCAAACAGCCTATTTTCCTAAAGCACCTTGAACTCACTCCTAGAAATCAAGTGCTCCTATGCTAGACCCCAAAATGAACTAATCAAACAACATTTATATTTGATTTGTCTTGTGTAGTTATAGATCTCCCTTTTCAGTCCTTGTTATTTTATATGTATATGTAGAAGATGAGGGCTACCTTTTGAAATGTCTGAGACACCCAATGGAGAGAAACCCAGTTTATGTGCCAGTCTTCTTGTTCTTAGTCCTCAGTAACTGTAAGTCTGCAATGAAACCAGGCTACAATCAAATTTCTGAGGCTAGTTACTAAACTAAAACACATGATTCTCACTAAAGACTCTGTTCTGACAGCTGTGAACTATACCTCTCCAGAGTTTACTAGAACTGCAGGTCCATATCATCATCCCCAGATTAACACAGATGATTATAATGTCCTCTCTTTGGATGACCTGCAAAAATCAGAGTAAGAGAAGAATGTGATAGAAGGACCAATGCTGCTGCTCCATTGCAAGGCTTCTTGTATGACATCCACATGAAATCAGCTAGTAACAGATCATATGTATTCAAAGATACCATAATGAATTAATAAGTAGTGTAAAGAAGAATGAAAGTATAGAAAGTGATTTCTGCCCATCAAACTAAATGTCTTAGAGCTCCAGATTGAGACCAGTTTTAAGAGGCAAAATATGAGTATTTTAATTTGGCTCAAGTAGGTACTTTGGTAGCAGTGCCCATGCCTTGTGAACTTTGGTTTGCATTGTGGTTTCTTTTCTGAGGACAATAAACCGAAATATGGGGTCTGGGAGTGCACTTAGTGCACACCAGCAGCAGTTGGACATTCAGCCTGTGTGCACTTCTTTGAGGTAAAAGCAAAATTTATATACGATGGACATCAGGTCCTCAGCACAGTTTTGCTGAACACTTTTTGTTCTTATTTGAGTGCAATACTTTCTATTCAAAGTTCCCTCTAATAGACATATTTCTTTTATGATGCAAATATATGTCCATCTTTAAACTTCCTAAATATGATTCTCAGTGAGACAATTCTGAAGATCTTCACAGATTTCCTTGCGCCATCCAGTGTTTTATTTAATAAGGAGATTGTGTTGAAAAATTAAATATATGTGTCTGTGTGGGTGTATATATGTATGTTTCCAGGATACATTTTTCCAGCCTCTTTCTGATATCCCTCTTACACATTCACTCTCCAAAAGCATGAATCCTACAGTATCCTTTTCCTGAATCTGGCATCATTTATCTAAGTCTCTCTGTATCATTAATAGACTTCAACTCTGTCAAGAAGAAAAATATTACCCTCACTTGACAGACTGGAAATTAAAACACCATTGAGTTTATATGATTCACTTGAGATTATATAGGAGTTGTCTGAAGCAGACATTGCATCTCAGTTTCCCCAATGTCCTGTCTCCTAAATCAGCTTTCAGATTCATGGTTTCTTTACCATTTGCAGGAGCTTTATATTCTCAATAATTCAGATCTTTTGCTTCTAAAACCTGGAATCAATTAGAATGGGCCTTTGGTCTACTGGAAATAATGGGAATCAACATCAGTGCAAATATACGTGCTGAAGAGCCACCATGCTGGATTGGGACCAGGAAAAGCAGGAGTGTGTTTGTTTTGCTGTGGAAGAGTTTGGGTTGGCAAAGGATGCAGTAAATTTGGAAGTCATGAGAACTGGAATACAACCAACGGGCACCCTTGGACTCTGGACTTCTCCTAAAAGGAGCTGTGCCTTACAGCAGCAGTGAGGGCAGCCAGTGTTTCGCCGTACATGAAACATTGACAGTGCGCCTCAGAGGGTGTCTGGTGCTGCTGCCCCTTCAGTTCTGTAAGGCCAAAAACAACCAGGTGAGACTTTGCCTTTTGTGGCAGAGAACATGCTCCCACATCAAAGCAAACAGGGACCACCACGTTCATTCACTGCTGTTCTCCTTGTTGGTTTCCAGCCTGCATGCCGGGTTTTTCCTTGTATAAAGCCCTGCTAGCGTGGCAGTGAACATATGCTGTTAGTGTGCAATAATTGTCCTTTAGCTCCTTGTTGGCTGGATTTATTACCTAAAGCAATCATGCTGCAACAGAGGAAAAAGTAAATAAAATGTTTATGATCATGGCAAATCTTGTGTCTCCTTTAAATATTGAAAAGGCTGAATGATCTCAATGGCCAAAAATTACCTCAAAATGTACGTGTGTGTGTGTGTGTGTTTACTTTGGCTTGGTCACCTTGATATGATTTTCACCATAAGCTTTCTCTGCAGCCAAAAATCACATCACATGAGCCAAAGCAGATAACAGACACATATACTTCTGAGGTCACCATTGCCTGAATTATTGAACAGGTTTCTGCACCTTTTCTGGGCATGCGCTGAGATGGGAGCTTGCCAATTGCATCTCTTTTTCCAGCACATAGTATGCACAGAAGCAAATACGTGTATTGCAGCACTGTTAATGTAGTGAAATAATGGGTGCTACTTCCCAAGATTTCATCCCACTTCCTCACAAATAAAGTATAAAAATGCACCATTTTTCCTCTCTGACAAAGTAACTGGCACATCCACAAGGCAATCCAAACTTTGACTCATCAGACATCACAGAGAAAACAAACAGATTTGGGGACTTTGTTTAATATCTGTCAATATGGATTTCTCAAGACTGTTTTGAAAAGAAACACCTTAGACAGTTAAATGTTAGCATGATTTTTAAAAACATTAAAACAGAGTCTCCTTCATGCAGGGGATGTAGGAAACAGAAAATGAATGGACTGTAGAATTATTATGCTCTATTTCTAAGGAGCAAGCGTAGCCTGGTACAGCACAATGCTTAATTATGTTCCTACCTAAAGAACTGAATTTCTTTTCTTTTCTTTTCTTTTCT